>SJXQ01006648.1:172417-267026 GCA_006408695.1 Aepyceros melampus | reverse complement strand
CTTGCCATCTCTTGTTTGACCACTTCCAATTTGCCTTGATTCATGGACCTGACATTCCAGGTTCCTATGCAATACTGCTCTTTACAGCATCAGATCTTGCTTCTATCACCAGTCACATCCATAACTGGGTATTGTTTTTGCTTTGGCTCTATCCCTTCATTCTGTCTGGAGTTATTTTGCCACTGATCTCCAGTAGCATATTGGGCACCTAATGACCTGGGGAGTTTCTTTTTTGGTTTCCTATCATTTTGCCTTTTCATACTGTTCATGGGGTTCTCAAGGCAAGAATACTGAAGTGGCTTGCCATTCCCTTCTCCAGTGGGCCACATTCTGTCAGTCCTCTCCACCATGACCCTCCCATCTTGGGTTGCCCCACAGGCATGGCTTAGTTTCATTGAGTTACACAGGGGTGTGGTCCTAGTGTGATTAGATTGACTAGTTTTCTGTAAGTATGGCTTCAGTGTCTGCCCTCTGATTCTGTCTTGCAACACCTACCATCTTACTTGGGTTTCTCTTACCTTGGGCGTGAGGTATCTCTTCATGACTGCTCCAGCAAAGCACAGCCACTGCACCTTACCTTGGACGAGGGGTATCTCCTTATCGCCACCGTTCCTGACCTTCAATGTAGGATAGCTCCTCTAGGCCCTCCTGTGCCTGCCCAGTCACCACTCCTCGGGTTCTAAGGTAGAAACAATCATATCAGAATTCTTAAATCAATACCCTCATCAGGCGTCACTCTTTCGGGCCACACTAATTGTGGACCAGAAGTAAGTAAGTAAAGTCACTCAGTCGTGTCCGACTCTTTGTGACCCCATGGACTGCAGCCCACCAGGCTCCTCAGTCCATGAGATTCTCCAAGCAAGAATACTGGAGTGGGTTGCCATTTCCTTCTCCAGGGGATCTTCCTAACCCAAGGATCGAACCCGGGTCTTCCGCATTGGAGGCAGATGCTTTAACCTCTGAGCCACCAGAAGTTTGATTCAATTTTCTGCAACCCCCACACCCTGCCCTTGGCCTCCCCAGAGTTCAGCTTAGGGAGCATGGTAATCTGAGTTGAACTCAATAATAACAGTTAATAACCAGGGCTTCTTTCTCATTTCATCAGACCCAGTGAGCTCCTCCCAGGACTGTTCACACATTTGTACGCTGTGGGTACAACATAATGACTGGGACAGAGAAGGGCCTGCTTTCCTGAAGCCCACCTTCCAGCATGATGCCACCTCCCACTTTAGCAGGGAGGTTGGAGAAATCTTCTCTAAACTGATGACATTGATAGTAAAATCAGAATGGCAGGGAGCCAGCCACCTGATGACAAGGAAGGAGAACAATGTATGACAAGGCCTGTGAGTGGGAGAATTGGATGTGTCTGGGGAAATTTTGAAAGTCCAGAGCCAGGGCTGAACTGGGCTGTTGAAGGAACAGTAGTGGAAGGAATCTTTCAAGAGTGGACAGTTTCAGATCATGTGTGGCTTTACAAGTCACCATAATGGTTTCCCAAGTGGCACTAGTAGTAAAGAACCTGCCTGCCAGTGTAGGAGAATTAAGAGATGGCAGTTTGATTCCTGGGTTGGGAAGATCCACTGGGGAAGGAAATGGAAACCCACTCCATTATTCTTGCCTGGAGAATCCCATGGACAGAGGAGCCTGGTGGGTTACAGTCCATAGGGTTGCAAAGGGTCTGACATGACTTAAGTGACTTCGCCCGCATGTAGAGGTTTAGGGTTTATTTTAAACACAGTGCAAAGACAAAAGAGGAGTTTAAACAGAAGTTATGTTCTCTTTTGAAGTTGCAAAAACCTCCCCCTAACTGACATGTGGAGGAGTTAAGAGGAGATAGTATGGGGACAGCTGGGAAGGTACAATCTCACAGTGATATAGAGAAGAAGGCAGGTTTGGATGTTTTCAAATGGATTTTTGCATCTCCGAATGTTCAACTGAATGAAGAAATGACAGAATCAAGAATAACTCCAAGACTTGGCTTCAGCAGCTGGATGAGGTTGCTGCCATTTCACCAAGTTTGGCTTGGTATCCATCCAGGTGCTTTGTTAGTGTTTGCATTTAATTGTGGCCATCAGTACTGTAACCCAGGATGGTGACTGCCTGCAGTTGTGATAGGAAGACTGGGGGGAACATTTTTGAGATGCTTTGAGACAGTGCCTTCTAAGGAAAAAAAGAAAAGAAGAACGGAAAGAAATAAAAAGAGAGAGGGAGAGAAAAAGAGATTGATTTTTCTCACTTTGGCACGAAAGAAAGATCTCTTCATGGCCTGAAGTTATCTGACCTTGAAGCTTTGTCCTCCCAACAGATTCACCCCAAACCTTTGGTGAAATCTTACCCTTTGGCCCAAAGAGGGAGAAGCTAGGGGAAAGCCCTATTTCCCTTTAAGGTTAGATCCAAACTATTAAAAGAAATGATTAAAGACAATTTGGGTGATACAAATGAACTTGAATGCTTTGTGAAGCTACAGCTTCCTCTGTAGAAAAATGAAGTGGAAGGCAGGAAGCTTTTATAAGTTTAACAAACAAGGAAGAGTAAATAATTGGCCGGGGCCACAGATGCCAATTCACTTGCAATTGGAAGGCTTGGCATTTGGGATCAGCTGCCTGCATGTCCTGCATTTCTGGTCTAGCAGAGCATTTACAGGGAAAGTGACCTAAGTTTCAGTTTGCTGACGTGCCCCTGCCTCCCAGGCCTGAAAGTTATTTCAACACAACAGCTGCAGGACTTTTTCCTTAGGAGCCTTGGAGCATCTCTTGGACAGAACAAGCATCAAATGTGACTTCACTGAGGGAACCAGATGGAAGGCAGAGCATGAAACTTGTTTTTCCAGTTGAACGAGGCCTATCTTCCCCAATTTGTTGCCCCCAGCATGACTGGGATCATTTACAAATTTCTAGTCTGTCCCTGGAGGCAGGATGGGGGGTGAACCCAATACCCAAAGACACACTGAGTCACCAAGTCACTAATCCCATGAGTCTGCTGCTCCAACCTCCTTTCCTTCTCTCCCACGAGGTCTCCTTTCCTGGATGATGAGGCTGGCAATGCCCCTCATCCTACCCCAAAGATGATAGTATCTGGACTTTAAGTTCCAAAGAACCAGACATGCACTCTACACAGACACTTGCGGGGTTAGAAGAGTGAGGTCTTTTCCTTACTTTAAACTTTTGACCACTCAAATGAGTCCATGTCAAGGGCTTTCTCTCTGTAAACATCTATGCTAGCAGTAAGGGGCTTCCCTGGTGGTTCAGATAGTAAAGAATCTGCTTGCAATGCAAGAGATCAGGATTTGATCTCTGAGTCAGGAAGATCCCCTGGAGAAGGGAATGACTACCCACTCCAGGATTCTTGTCTGGAGAATGCTATGGACAGTGGAGCCTGGTGGACTACAGTCCATGAGGTCGTGAAGAGATGACATGACTGAGAAGCAAACACGTTCATATTTCATTTCAGTTCACTGGTAGTCAGGGCTCAGACTCTGGATACAGACCAAGAGTTTTTAGCCTTGCTGCTTACTATGTGAGTGAACTTGAGCATTCCCTTAAACTCTCTGAGTCTTAGTTCATGTGAAGATCAAGGGTGTCAACTTAAAAAAAATGCACAATATGAGAGTTGCCAGGTAAGTTTTATTTGGGGATAAAGTGAGGACTGAAGCCTGGGAGACAGCACCTCAGATAGCTCTGAGAAACTGTTCCAAAGAGGTAGTAGGAAATCTCAGTATATGCGTGATTTCAGTGAATGAGGAGTACATGCAATCAACCACATATTTTTCCAGAAGGTTTCTAACAATCTGAAGCTTTCTGCCAGTCATAAGGAACAGTCATCACCATAAAGGATTTTAGTGCTTTTCTAGGTAAGAGGAGATACAAGAATTGAGCCAATGAAATCGGCTCCTAAAAATATCAAGTTATCTGAAGACTTCTCCTGCCAGGTTTTCCCAGACCCAGAGCCTCACTCCTGCTCTCCATCCTGAGCTCCTTTCATGGGGTGTTGAAAATCAGCAGCTGCAGCAGCACATGATTTAATCCTTGTAGAGGTAGAGGGCAAGTGTTCATGGCAAGGGCCAATTTATAGTTGACAGAGCTTTAGAGGAATTTCTGGAGAGTGTGCATAGATGGTTATCAATAAATAACTCAATAAACATCTCTATGTGTATTTTTCTCTCAATCCAAAAATATTTAGCTTTCTTAGATGTTAAAAAAGAATTAAATTTGTGATTTCAAAAGCAACATATTTAAATTTTTAAGGTATTCACCTGATATAAAGTCTATCATTTTCCAGTATTAAAATTCTCAAATGCTCAGCTCATGCTATGCTTTACTGTAACTGAGAGTTGCTCCTTTCATAGTTGCTGCCATTCCATTTAGCTTCCACTATAAGTTCAAACAGGGTAGCTGTTTGCAGATTGTTCTTAATAACAATGCAGTCGAGTTTTGAGCCTATAATTCATGAATAAGGTTGAAAACTAAATGACAGAAGATAAAACTGTAAATCATAGTACTAGAAGAGCAACTTGGGATATTCAAACAGATGGAACCCAGACATCTAAGATTTGTGATTTTCTGGCTCCTAATTATTATTCTTAGCAGCAGAGAGGATTAAAAATAGTTGGATGTCTGTGATAAACAAAGAGGTAGCTTACACAAGATCTTTTTGGGTTAAAAATAGAAATGTAAATAAAAGCAAAGAGGTCACCAAATAGTTAAGATCCACTAGAGCAAAAATAGCCACTTCTGAGTTCAGCTGTTATTTGCAATAAGGTCCACTGATAGCCTCAGTCATTCTAAAAATGTCCCTTCATCTTATCCATTTTTCTCCTTAAAAGACAAAAAGGAAAGCAAAACAAAGCAAAAACAAAGAAACAGAGGAGACAAGTTATATAATCTAACTCTGGAAGACTAACCATTTTTATTTCTTATTGCCATTTGAATTGGAAAGGAACACTCAGTCCTAGAACATGGTATTCTTCTCGGGTTTCTTTGTCCACAACTACAAGTAGGAGATAATTCAGAGCCCTTGCCAATCAGAAAACACAACAGAGCTGTACTCACTTCTCATTTGTTTTTTAGCCATCACAGGCGTGCTCCTTGAACCTCAAACATCCTGTCAGATCCTGGAAGCTTCACCCAGGCTTACCTAGAGTGCTTCTGAAAAGAAAGGCATCTGAGAAGGCTCCTCTTATTGTTCTGTGAACATGTCATAATTGAGTTGACTTCTTAAAATACTCTCCACCCTTGTTACTTAATGTGGCACCAAAATGTAATCTGTATGGAAGCCAAAACTGCAGACATGCTGAATCTCTGAATACTGAGGAAGTGGTTTCCTTAGCAATAACTGGCATGTGAAAGTCAAAACTTCCTCTCCCTCTCATGTGACCTTTTTTCAAAGCAATTCAGCTCGAGGACAATAGAATTGAATTCCAGGCACCCACAGTGTTCATGAATTGCTAAGCAGTGATTCACCAAGCACCCAAATTACGATAGACAGCTTGAGCATTTCGTTAGTGGAATGGCTTAGTATTTAAATTTTTTCTCCTCACTCCGTACATCAGTTTTCCTCATTCTTGCCCACCACTCTGAGATAGAGATAATGCAGATAAACACAGTAGCCCCAATTAGTGATTAATATATGGACTTTGGACTGTTAGAAGTAGAACGTTATATTACCTATGATATTCATAACTATTTGCTCCCTTTGGATAACTTGGATATTAGATAGTTACAGAAAGGTTTGGTTGATAAATAAAGTCTACTATTTGCTCAGAATAATATAATTTATTTTTTTTGACTTCTTAAATGATATTTTAGAAGCACTGAAGATTTTACTCATTCCAAATATCAATTTATCTTGACTCACTCATCCCACCCCACCGCCCTAAAAAAGTGCTGAATTTGGCTTACAAATTGCAGGTTCTGATTGGTCCTTAGAGGTTAAATGGTGGTAATTTAACAATGTACCAAGAGCTGGGACCTGAGGGTACCCTGCCTTTTGCCTTTGATTAATTATCAATGTTCTTGAGGGACATAAACAAGACTCTCCTAGGAATTTCTCTTTGTAGCCTCTGAGTTGTGAATCTCAGGATAACTAACATTACTCATCTTCCTGCTACCATCGTCCTTTGAACTGACTTTGCAGTAAATGATGCCAGACAGACCCAGAACCCAGAAGCTGGATGCCTTCTCCTCTGTGATCCTGTGTACCCCAGGTACTGCCAGTGACTCTCATGTTTGGTTATTTTACTCTCAAAATGCATAAAGAGAGGACCTGGCAAAAGGAGTGTTGCATAACAGTTAATCAATAAATAAAAGTTTTGCCTCTGTCCTCCATGTGGCTTCTCTCTTCTGATATTTTTCATTCAGTTTATGCCTGTCTGCTCCTGGTTTAATGTCTCTCCTGGACTCAGGCCTAGAACTTTCTTGTTCCAGTGGCCCCAACTGTTAACTTCCTTGACGGCAGATAACAGACAAATCCTGATAACAGTGTAAGGATCTCCAGAGAATTCACTCTCACCATGCTTGTGAGACTGTTAACAATCTGAGTGGCCCAAGCAAGCAGGGAAATCGTCCACACCCTCTGACAGAGGCAGAGGACCATGCAAGTTTGCAATGTTCTCATGGGCCCAGAACACACCGCTCTCTGGTGGTGAGAGAGCCGGGGCTTAGCGGAGCTTATTTCTCTCCCTGAACTCGTGGGCCATTGTGTGTGTCCACTGGGATTCCTCCGTGAGAAACGGATCTCATTTTTGTGGCGTCAGATCTGCGTGCATCCTCTTCTTTTCCTGACAAAGGTTCGTTCTACTTTGGGTAGTTACGCTGCCAGTCTCACTAGTCCTGTATCACTGGGTGCAATGGCACAAGGAAAGCACTGAGTTGCCTATTGGAGTAAAATCCAGATGAAGACAGTTGGGGAAAAAAAAAAAAAAACAGCAATAAGGAATTGCAATATGTTTGGTGCTTATGTGTTGTTGACTCAGTTGGTCAGAGAAAGGTGACTCCAGGAGTCAGGGGGACCTTGGCTAAACCCTTTGATCTCTAGACTTTGAAACCTTGGATAAGCCACAAGCATTCAAACTGTGTTCCATGGAGCCTTGGGGTTCTGCTTTGTTGGGGTCCAAGGACAGGTGACAAAAGGGACATGTAGCAGGTGGGATTGTGGATGTCTAGGCTTAGTGAAGCTCTGCTTTTATCTAATTTTATATACTGATTTAGTTCGTTAAAAGGGGTCCTTTGGCCAAAAAAAAAGTAGGGGGTGGAAATACAGGCCATGTATTTTCTAATTTCTTTCAGCCTTGATATTCTGCAATTGTGCAACTACAAACTTTTAGTTTATAATTCATAATAAAACAAATTATGAAATCCAAAACACTCACACAAACATGAACCACAAAGTTTGTTTCGTGACCAAAGACTATTTTAATCTTAGTCAGAATCTTATTAATGTCCATTTTGGTCCAAAGTGTTGAGAAATATGTCATAGATAATTCAGATAAATCTGTGGCAATCAGTGGAAGGAAACAATGACCAAAAAAAAAAAAAAAGGCAGTGCAACCGTGAGGTTAACATACTTGTAATTCAGTTCAGTTTTCCTTATTATTCTGGTGGTGGTGGGGAAAGTCCCTTACACTGGCAAGGCATTGGGGGCTATCTCAGATTGAGTGGTTTTATTGATTCTTTTCAACCTTTGAAAATTTCATAGGTTCTGCTGGGTACTCAAAGTGAATATCTGAAAAGTAAATGATACTTTGTCCACATGTTGGGCAACGTGGGAGGAATCATGGCCACGTGACTGTTCTCTAAGTGAGAGTTGGGTCACTCTCTGCACAGCCAGTTTCTTAGGAGGTAAATTGCTTGACACCTATTCCTTATTATTCAATGTCTTCAGAAAAGGCTGCAAGTGAAGCAGTCAGCCTTTCTGGCATGGTTTCACCCTGATTAAAAAGGCTATTGTTGAACGGTGCCAAATGGAATTCTTTGACTGTTAGCAGGTTCAGCAGGCTGTGATTACATTAATTACAGACCTGTGAAGGTCAATTGACAAAACTGAATATAAACCGGGATAACCCACTGCACTGGTTCTTTCCTTGCTCTTTGGGATTTGGTGGTGGTGGTTGTTGGAAGATTTGCCAAGTGGTAAGTATTTGGTAAGAAAATAAAAATGGAAGTTGTTGATTTCACAATTTGGTTTGACCCCATAGAATCACTGTTCCAGGTAGGTCTCTATGTGAAGGTAACACAGTACTTTCAGGTCCAGGTATATTTTTGGTTCCATCACATTTCTCCTTAGTCATGACCCTGAGTTGGTGTGATGTATCTAGGTACCTTTTAAAGAATATCATAAGTCTTCAATGTTTTACTCCCTTATTTTTCTCTTTGTGTGATTGTGGTACTGCATACAAATGAACAGATATGTATTTTTGGTTCATTTGTGTATTGTTTTGGGAATATTTAGAAGCAATAACTGTCATGGAAAGAGAACCTATAAAATTCTACAAAAAATAAATGGTCTTCTGATAATTGTCTAGCTAAAGACTAGAATAAAGTGACTTCTCAGGTACACTAAATACAAACAAGTGTTTATCTTCCTCTGTCTTTTTGATGGTTACAAGCAATAGTTTAGGTTATAATCAAGTAAAAATAGTCTGTTATCAGGTATACTATATGGAGAAGTAGAGATAGGTAGGAAAAAATCCTCTCTGTACACAGATGAGTGTTTGCACAGTGCTAGGAAAAGGCAAGGGCTCAACACAAAGGCTGGATGAAGCCAAAATAGTGGAAGTGGGTGGAAATTAATCAATTCACAGAAATCCAGATGTTCTGCATACTAAAGCCAAGTCTCTGAATGCTGACTGCCAGAGATTTTCATGTTTCCTCCAGATGTCTGCTTTCAGGTAGAGACTGTCATCTCACGTGCCTGATTTCATTATAATTTACCACATTGCTCAAAATTTAGAGTGGCTATGACAGGAATAAGGATAGGGTAGTGTAAATCATTGTTCATGTTTCAGTAGAAATCACACTGTTAAAGGATACTATTTTAAAAAAAGAAAAAGGAAAAATCTGCCTCTCATACAAATGTCAAATGAATGCATGTTACAGATTTTATTTAACTCATCAATTAATGAGGAAAGCAGTAAAATGTTATAGCCTGTTCAAAGGAGAATTCTGAGAACCTTCTATGGAAGGATAGTGATACATATAGAGATATAGATAGAGACGTATATATAACGTAGATATTTTAGGGAATTTTGAAGTGAAATTACAAATAGATGCAAAGAGGATCTACCCACAATTGCATTTCACTGGATATAATTATTTTCATTTCTATGGACAAGGGTCTTTTGCATTTTCATCAGTTTCTACACAGAGCTGTATAATAGCTTAGCCAATGAAAGGCAGAGATAACCTAGAATTGTGCACTAAATAAGACGCTGACTAGTGTTTTTTTATTCAAATTTCAAAGTCTTTACTGCAAATGTTCATAAAAGACTTTGTTTACTAAGGTAAAAGTATTTATGTCTACAAATATTTCCAAAACTCCCATAGGACTTTTACCCAACATCACCTAATTGACCACTTTCTTAGACACTCTCAGCTATACCGTTGATTCTTGAATATGTCTTGCCTTACTACAGCTCCTTGTTTTAATTGCATCCTATTCATCACATTGAATGAGGTGAGGGAGGCATTCCTGCACCTATGGCCCTGGTGTCGGCCAAACACACAATGTGACACTGGGCAGATGGTTCAAGAGGAATTTCTTAGTCACATTTGCTCTCAGCCAGGGGAGAGAGACATTGTGCCATCTTGCATTACATAGGGCTGCACTCAGTAACAGAGCAAACAGTCAGGGCCATGGAGGGCAGGCTTTGTAGAGTCAAGAGGATGAGGTGCTCTGGAGTTCCCACAGAAGGATGTGACTGGTTTGTTTGACTAAATCCACAGAAGATGAGATGGTTGGATGGCATCACTGACTCATGGACATGAGTTTGAGTAAACTCCGGGAGTTGATGATGGACAGGGAGGTCTGGCATGCTGCAGTCCATGGGGTCGCAAAGAGTCAGACATGGCTGGGCGTGGAACTGAACTGAACTGAACTGGCTAGAAAAGAACTTAAACCCATTATACAGGGACCAGCAAGAACTGTCCCAGGTTTGTTTGCTCAGAGGGTTGATTGGCTAGGGGACATTTTCTGCTGGATTGAGCAGAGATGGAAATGCATTAGCCCATTCGAGGTCATCTGCCTTTACCCATTTAACAGTGAGCCTTCATCTCAGGGCCGATGTCACACTTCTCTAGAGTAGCAACAAAATCTAGCCATCAAATAAACAGTTTCTTGACCTCCTACTATGTGCCAGGTGTGCTTCCAGGCTCTGGATATGCAGCAGTGGAATAATAAAGATCCTTTCTATACATTCCAGGAAGAGTCGATAAGCAAATATAAAATACTTAGTATGATAGAGTGAAAAGGGTAATGAAGGAATTGTAAGCAGGAGATGGAGAAATGAAGCAAAGGTGGATGGGGGTGGGACAATGCCTTGGAAATTTTAAATCTGGTGATGGGAAACCTCAGGCAAAAATGACATCTGAGATAAGAACTTGTGAGCCAGGACAGTGTCTGCGGATGGAGCCTGGAGATGGAGAGACCAGAGACATTTAGCAGAAAGATGCGTTTGTGTTCAAGGGTCCAGGATGACTTGAGGAGTGAGCTGGGGCAGGAGTGAAAGGAGATGAAGACACAGAGGTTGGAGCATGAACAGAACAGGGCTTTCTAGCCTTTGATTTTTGCTGAAAGAGTTGGGAGCCCATTGAAGGAATTAGGACTGATTGGAGGAGCCTGGTGGGCTGCAGTCCATGGGGGTCACTAAGAGTCGGACACAACTGAGCAACTTCACTTTCACTTTTTGCTTTCCTGCATTGGAGAAGGAAATGGCAACCCACTCCAGTGTTCTTGCCTGGAGAATCCCAGGGACGGGGGAGCCTGGTGGGCTGTCGTCTATGAGGTCACACTGAGTCAGACACGACTGAAGTGACTTAGCAGCAGCAGCAGCAGCAACTAGTTTCTCTCTTTCATCTTTCGGAAGAAGTACTGAGAATATAAGACTGCTCAATAGATTATCATCAGATCATTGCAAAGGAGGTAACCCCTTCCTTCACTGCTTTCCATGATTGTCGATGTTCACAATTAGAGGTAGGTGCCTTCTCCCCTAAAACACACACTCACTGCAGGAAAATGGGCACTCAGAAAATACAGTGTATATAATGTTGAGTTTTTGAGGCAATTCCTATATCTTCCCTGATCACATCTCCTAGCATATATGGGTCTTCTGCCACAGAAAGCAGAGGGAAAAGAGAAACTCACACACTTATCAAGAGATATAGTCTTTCCCTGCTCTCGCAAATTCTAGAATTTCCTGCAGCTCTCTCCTACAGGACAAGAAATGTTTGAACTTTAATGCATTAAACATATTTCAACTAGCTTTACTTCATAAATTTGGTTTATGTGATGGAAATATATTTCAAACTATATAACAGTTATAAATTTTTGCTAGGATAGACTCAACATATTTCCTTCTATGAACAAGTCCACATATAAAAACAGCACATGTTATACATTCTGAGATCAGAAACTTGACTGTGAATAGTGCAGTTTGATAGACAAGACTCATAACTTTGTCCACTCATGCATTTCCTGAATAAATAAATATCTATCACTGACACAATTTCCCCATTTTCCTCTTCTCCCTCCTTGGCCATAAGTGTGATGTTTTCACCGTGAGTGTTAGAGAGAGAGGTTGGTATACATAATAAAATGAAGAATTGGAGATGACAAGAAAGTTGGAGGAATCACTTCAGCTGCTGCAGAAGTGAGTCATTCTGAGTCCAGAAGCTGATGGTTTGGTTTTAACCAGATTAAACAGCACTTGTCATCAAGATTCAATTCAAGCAAAACTCGATCCTGAGAGCCTACTTCCTCTCATCCCTTCCAGAACTGACCATGCACTCACTGGACCATTACTGTCATTCTGTATAAGGCACTCTGTAAGTGCAATCCGTTTTTCCTGTTATACTAGAGGCAATTTAAGGACAGAGACCACAATTTTGTCATCCCTTTATCTGGACACAGAGCCCAATGTCTCAAACAGGAAGGATTCAAGAAGTATCGTGGATGGTCCCATACTGTCAGATTCATAAGGTGTGATGCTGTAACATGTGAGAATGGCACCTAGTTCAGCTTCATGATTTAAGGAAGGTCATGGGCTTCCTATGGCATCGATGGAATGACTCGATGGACATGAGTTTGAGCAAGCCCCAGGAGTTGGTGATGGACAGGGAAGCTTGGCATGCTGCAGTCCGTGGGGTTGCAAAGAGTCAGATATAACTGCGCAGCTCAATGGACTGATGGGCTTCCCTGATATCTCAGTTGCTAAAGAATCCGCCTGCAGTGCAGGAGACTGGGTCAGGAAGATCCGCTGGAGAAGAGAGAGGCTTCCCATTCCAGTATTCTTGGGCTCCCCTTGTGGCTCAGCTGGTAAAGAACCTGCCTGCAATGCGAGAGTCCCTGATGTTTCATCAGTCACGATTTCCCCCTTAATTACGTATGGTGGTTGCATGAAAAAAGAATGGAGTGGAGTGAAAGTGACTCTTTCAGGGACTTTTCTTTTTTTTTTAGTAATTCTCATGCAACCACCATCTCAGATGGCAAAGAATCTGCCTGGGTTCAATCCCTGGGACTGGAAGATCCCCTGGAGAAGGATATGGCAACCCACTCTTGGATAATTCCATGGACAGAAGAGCCTGAAGGGCTACAGTCTATGAGGTCACAAAAAAGTCGAACCCAACTGAGTGACTACACTGTCAATGTCACTTTTCTTTTTCAGAGACAGCATCATTATGGAACAAAGCCACTATGGGCAGTGGAGTTTGGTGGTATTTGTCACTGGTGCAAACTCTATGGGCAGACCTCGGGGTCCTCTGACTGACCCACAAAGACTGACAGCAATTCTTTAAAGTGTTCCCCACCCTGCGTTATAAATACTCTCCTATACTCTCCAGGGCTTCATTGATTCTGCCAAACATGATAGCTTCAGGCATGGGGAGAGCTGGATGGTGGAAGTAGCCAGTGAAAAAGCACAGACGGCTGTTGGCTGCCACTCGGGGTCACGTCCAGTTGGGAACTGATCATCAGAAATCAGAATAGCTTTGTGCAAAATCGGGACCCTCAGAAGGATGCTCATTCATGTTGGAGAACAGCCCCCGGATATCTTCCTCAGGCAAGCTGGAGACCCAGCTGTTTCTTTGTCCAAAGAAAGGAAGCATCCGGGCAAATGGGAGATGCTGAGGTTACAGACAGATGGCTTTTCTCAAAGAAAGTTTTGAGTAAGACTTAAATAGGCACAGCATCTCTTCTAAGGGACAGAAGGTTTCAGGGAAGGTCCTACAGGTAGTTAGTCCTCTGTCTTTACTCCTAGATGGAATCAAGGGCCTCCTGGACCAATTTTGGCTCCACAGGCCTGTGGATTCTCAGAGAAGCCCCACGTCGAGTTTGAAGGGCAGGCAAATGAGAAAGGCATGGGGACATGGGGACACCAGAGGAAGGGGAAGAGAGATGAGGGGATGGACACTCCCTAGGGGAGGAAGAGAGAATTGTTCAGGTCACTCTTGATGGCTTGGATTAAGGTTGAGTCAGTAGGTGCCACTGGCATGGATGCCAACAAGGGGGACAGAGACTGGCACCCCTAGTGGCCAGGTTGACTGGACGTCTGCGACTGGTCCTGCACACACAGCACCCTCTAGATAGCCCTATGCATCGGCCCCGATGTCACTGCGCTCACGGGGGCGTCAGAGGTCCTGTGTCATCGTGGGCAGCATCCTGTCTGGGGGAAGGGGTTTTCTCAAGATGGAATTTTGCATCTCTGAATTCCCCACTTGGACAGCCTCCTTTGCCCACTTAAGCCTCCCACCTCTCTTTCCTATGCATTACTGGCTCTTTGGAATTCTGTGGGCGGCAGGGGTTTTCTCCCCAGCTCCTGTGCTCAGTGATGTGGAAAGCGAAGGACTAAGAACTATAACACCTTCTTTTTGTGAGCATTTTGATGAAAGGACAAGTGAGAGTCACAGATCTTCAAGCAGGTGGCAAAGGAGTCTGGAAAGCCTTATTTATCCCAGGAGTAACTCCTTTCTGGACCATCCCAAAAGATTGGCATGGGCCCAACAGCCCAGTTTGGAGAGAATCCTGTTTATAGAATAAGCGAGGTGGTGGGTAGCTTTAATAGCATTTCTCTCCCTCCTCTAAGCCCCAGACCTGTCCCTCTAACACTAGTGTCCTTTGCCGTTTCTCTCTTTCATTAAATGCCTTTGAAGTGGTGGATTACTTTTTTTTTCCTGACTTTGAAAATTCCTTCTGGCTAGTGGATTTCAGAACTGCCAGTGCATTAAACTTTTCCCTCCTCTTTTGAATTAATACTGTACTCTAGGTTTTTTTTCCTTTCCATTTTGGGGTACCAACTACTGTGTTGTTTTATATTACATTTTCATTTCAGAACTGTTTGAAAATGGAACTCATGCCATGCACGTGAATATTTTGCCTCCTCTTGGCTGATTTAATCAGCATGGATACCATTATTCATGCAACTGCATGAATAATTTATTTCACTGTTGTAAAAGTTTAATAAAAGTTTTCTTGTCTTTATCAAATTCCATGTTACTCTTTGTTCATTTTATAGCAGCAGCATAATCAGAATATAAAGCAGTGAATGGCTTGGACTGCAGCCTTGAAACTCTGGGGTCAATTTTATTGCAGTTTTACCTATGATTAAATATGATTTAATACATGGAGGAAATATAGTACCTCTTTAGATCTAAGCATGACCAGCTCTAATCTGTCAGCAACACTTTAAAGTTAGAAAAGATTTGGAATCTCATTGTTACAGCTGAGATGCCAGGCTCATTTGTACCATTTGACAAACAATGTGGTTTTTGTGCGTGCACGTGTTTGCACATGGGCGTGCATAGTATGGTCTGCTACTGCTGCTGAGTCGCTTCTGTCGTACTCCTCTCTTTGTGACCACATCGACTGTAGCCCACTGGGCTCCTCTGTCTGTGGGATTTTCCAGGCAAGAATACTGGAGTGGGTTGCCATTTTCTCCTGCACGGGGTCTTCTCAACCCCGGGACTGAACTCATGTTCCTAAGGCTCCTGCATTGCAAGCAGATTCTTTTCCACTGAGCTACCAGGGAAGTCCATAGTATAATGATGAATAATGATTGGTGATGAATTCCTAATGCAGACAAGTGCTATTTCTTCACATGAATAGAGACACTGAAAACAAAGTATTTGTTAAGAATGATTTGTTCCCCTAAATCTCCAAGCTATCCACTTTCCCACAGTGAAATGACTCTATAGATTAAATGTAAGTAAGTAAGTAAAGTCACTCAGTCGTGTCCGACTGTTTGTGACCCCATGGACTGCAGCCCACCAGGCTCCTCAATCCATGAGATTCTCCAAGCAAGAATACTGGAGTGGGTTGCTATTTCCTTCTCCAGGGGATCTTCCCGACCCAGGGATCGAACCCAGGTCTCCCGCATTGGAGGCAAACGCTATGTCAGACCTTATAAACAAGAGCCATCAACATTTATATCTACATATAAGTCATCACATTATTATGAAATTTTGAGTGTTGAAATTGCAAGCACACTCTTCTTACCATCAGGCACTACATAGCTGAAAGGTAGAAATTAGCTCAAGAGGGCTATGAAGAATCCAGGGACTTTATCTTGTAAAAGACAGAAGCCTATAATGACATATGATTTAACTACATAGTATGAAGGGTTACTTATAGCCCAGAAAGTGTTCACTTGCTGACACAAATTCACAATCGCTTATTTTAAAATCTTGAACTCAGGATGAGTTTTATAAATCAGAATTGGGGGATTTTATAGAAGTAATAAAATACATCTACGACGTATAATGTAACATCACCCATGTGGCTGAGAGCAGCCCTCTAGAATGAAATGTTTAGTATTTCTTCAAGGAAAATTATAAATGCTCATTTTGTGTGGTTTAATTAATGACTAGCAATATTTTGTGTCCATTTAGATCAGATTTGGTTGCCAGATGAGCTCAGATCAGGTCAGGTTTTACTATAAATTGTCTAGTTGGGCTCTTTGACACTGTAGAATGGTGCCTACATGTCAGTAAACATCTCTTAGTGCCTGCCTAGTCTGGGTTCTCTGTTAGATGCCCTGCTTAAGTCAAGGATGACATAGTCCCTTCTTCCAAGGAGTCTAGCTGATGAATTGCTTAAACAAACTGATATTTACGTGTGTGCTTTGGATACCAAAGGGGAAATGAGAAGGACCATCTAGATGATACTGGGGATTCAGGGAAAATTCCTAAAGAATTTGCCATCTCTATTCTCACCAGAAATACTTTCACGAATAAATATATGTAAATATTTCACACACTTCCAGAAGAATTGTACTTCTATACCCGCTTTGGGAACCAAGCAATCAACACAGCATAAAATGGTAAACCTCAAAAATTCCCCATGGGTAAAAGTGAACATTTACTAGATTATGCCACAGTAAGAAACTATTTCTATACTTCGGTGGTTTACAACATAAACAGCTTATTTCTTGTCCATGTTACATATAGATTGTCCATGTGTTTTCTCTTCCCTGGGATGCAGACTGATGATCAGTTCTTGCCTGGAACATTGCTGCTCTTTGAGAAAAGGAAAGTCGGTTCTTGATTACGCAATGGCTCTCAATGTGCCTGCCAGAGCTGACACATGGCATTGCTCCTCATATTTCATGGCCAAACCAAGTCACATGGTAAGACCTGATATCAAGGAAGCATAATCTCCCAACATGGATGTCCCATAAAAGCACCCGGTAACATCACGCAGCAAATGTTGACATTAATACAATCTACCCAATGACTTCCTCATTCTATCATACATATTCTTCATTGACGCCCACCCTGTCTCCTCAAGTCAACAGCAAGTGTCTATTGAACAAGTGGTGAGTCAAGTCCCTCAACTAGTGAAAGGGCTATTCCTACCAGATGGGAAATGTATCTTGTATAGTGAAAGTAGTTTGGAAAGATGTAGGTTGATAAGCTCTTAACAAGAGTTAAGAGCTTAGAAGAGGTATTGGCCAACAAAAGACAACTGGGCCTTTGGAAACGGGTAAAAAGTTCAACAACAACAACATCAAAGCAACAGCAAAGAGACCAAACATTTCTGGAATCATATATTAAACTATTTCAATCATTTAACTAAAATATAGAACACTTCTGCATAGAGCTATCATTGAATGAATGCACTGTGATCATTCAGAAAGATTCATCAGTGAAAATTCATACACGTATTTGATAACCTAGAAGCATTTGTTTCCAATCATGCATCCACTGCATTAGGAGCATAGAATAAGATGCTGCAAGGATGGAAGATAGAGGATTAAGTATTTGTTTTCAAGATCAACATGATAATTTAATTACAATTTGTTTGTGGAACATACGGTGATCCCTGGAGGAAAGAAGAGCAACTTTATAAAAGACAATAAAACTAGTAAATATGCTGCACTCTATCTCACACTCTTAAACACAGTATCCTGTTTTGGTCTTCTTATGATCACAGAATTGTAAGAATTGTAGAGGTCCCAGAAAAGAGGAAGAAAAAAATTATTAATGGTGTCCAAATGTGTGTATATAACATATTACATGATATTATATATAGTAAGTGAATGTCTAAGGCTATATACAAAGATTATATTCCTATATTTATGAAGAAAACTATCTGTAAGTCATAATTTTTAAAAATATTGCTTCAAGACAGAATCAAAAGAAATGGAATTTAGTTGAATCAAATGATTTAAGATCTTGAAGCATTAGTCATACACATATGTATTTGGTTACAGCAATTTCCTATAATATTATTTAAATATTACTGAAATTAAATAATCTCATAATTCAATGTGTGTGATTATGATTGTTACATATTTCTAGTTTTAATATTTGATGAATAATTTCAACTATGGTCCTTGTTTCCAACCATCAGAAATGACTATTTGAAGCAGAAAATGAACTAATTGTAAGGATATAGATGTTTCAGGTTAAAACGCATACAGCCATGAGACCACTGTTCCCGCTCTAACAAACAGAACAAGGTAGACAAATTATAAAATCATGGTTTGGTTTTTTTCCATTAAAAAACTGAAGATTAAAAGGTATATAAATTGATTCATGTTGTGTAGAGCAAGAGACCTACACAATATTGTAACAAATATCCCCCAATAAAAGTGTATCTGTTACAGGATGCTCAGGGCTGGTGCACTAGGATGACCCAGAGGGATGGTATGGGGAGGGAGGTGGGAGAGGGGTTCAAGATGGGGAACACGTGTACACCCATGGCAGATTCATGTTGATGTATGGCAAAACCAATAAAGTATTGTAAAGTAATTAGCCTCCAATTAAAATAAATAATTTTTTTAAGTTTATCTGGGAGATGCTACTGCTGCTGCTTCCGAGTCTCTTCAGTCGTGTCCAACTCTGTGCGACCCCACAGATGGCAGCCCAACAGGCTCCGTCGTCCCTGGGATTCTCTGGGCAAGAACACTGGAGTGGGTTGCCATTTCCTCCTCCAATGCATGAAAGTGAAAAGTGAAAGTGAAGTCGCTCAGTCATTTCCGACCTTTAGCGACCACACTGAGTGCAACCTTCCAGGCTCCTCTGTCCATAGAATTTTCCAGGCAAGAGTACTGGAGTGGGTTGCCATTGCCTTCTCCATCTAGGAGAGTAGGTATGGATAAATTGGAAGATTGGGGTTGATATATACAAGCTGGTGGTGGTGGTTTAGTCACTAAGTCGTGTCTGACTCTTGCGACCCCATAGACTGTAGCCTGCCCGGCTCCTCTGTCCATTGGATTCTCCAGGCAAGAATACTGGAGTGGGTTGCCATTTCCTTCTCCAGTATACAGGCTGCTGCTGCTGCTAAGTCACTTCAGTTGTATATGGGAGAACTGGACTATAAAGAAAGCTAAGCACCAAAGAATTAATGCTTTTGAACTGTGTTGTTGGAGAAGACTCTTGAGAGTCCCTTGGACTGTAAGGAGATCAAACCAGTCAATCCCAAAGGAAATCAGTCCTGAATATTCATTGGAAGGACTGATGCTGAAGCTGAAACTCCAATAATTTGGCCACCTAATGTGAAGAACTGACTCACTGAAAAAGACTCTGATGCTAGGAAAGATTGAAGGCAGGTGGAGAAAGGGAGAGGATGAGATGGTTGGATGGCATTACCAACTCTATGGATGAGTTTGCAGAAGCTCCAGGAGTTGGTGATGGACAGGAAAGCCTAGAATGCTGCAGTCCATGGAGTCACAAAGAGTTGGACACAACTGAGCAACTGAACAAATTGATATATAAACTAGATAATTAATAAGGACCATTGAATGGCAGAGGGAACTCAGTTCATAGTTTGTAATGGCCTATATGGGAAAAGAATCTTAAAAAGAGTGGATGTATATATATGAACAACTGTTTCACTTTGCTGTACACCTTAAACTAACACAACATTGCAAATCAAATCTACTCAAACTAAAAATTTTTAAAGAGAAAGAATAGAGGTGGAGGAATCATGTGCCTGAATTTAGACTATACTACAAAAGTACAGTATTCAAAATATATGGTACTGGCACAAAAAAACAGAAATATAATTCAGTGGAATAGGAAAGAAAGCCCAGAAATAAATCCATGTCATTGTGATCAATTAACCTACTACATAGGAAGCAGAAATGTACAACAGAGAATATACGGTTTCTTCAATAAGTGGTGTTAGGAAGCTTGGACAGCTCATATAAGAAAATCAAACTGTACTGCTTACTCACATCATATGCAAAAATAAACTCAAAATAGATTAAAGTCTAAATGTAAGACCTGAAATCATAAAACTTTTAGAAAAACACATAGGTACTATGTTCTTTGACATCTTATCTTAGCAATAATTTTTTGAACATATCTCCTTAGGCTAGGGAAACAAAAGCAAAAAAAATAATTAATGGGACTGTATCAAATTAAAAAGCTTTTTCACAACAAAGGAAACTATCAACAAAATAAAAAGGTAATCTACTGAATGGGAGAAGTTATTTGCAAACAATATATTTGATAGGAGGGTAATAGCACTTTGGCCACCTCATGAGAAGAGTTGACTCATTGGAAAAGACTAATGCTGGGAGGGACTGAGGGCAGGGGGAGAAGGGGACGACCAAGGATGAGATGGCTGGATGGCATCACTACTGGATGGCATCACTGACTCGATGGACATGAGTCTGAGTGAACTCCAGGAGCTGGTGATGGACAGGGAGGCCTGGCGCGCTGCGATTCATGGGGTCACAACTGAGCGACTGAACTGGATTAAACTGAATATCAAAATATACAAATAACATACATCTCAACATCAGAAGCAAACAACTGATCTTGAAAATAGACAAGTTTTTTTTTTTTAAAGAAGGCATACAAATGACCAGCAGACACATAAAAAGGTGCTCAATATCACTGATCATCAGGGAAATGCAGTTTAAAACCACAGTGAGATACTATCTCACATCTGTCAGATTTGGTTATCATCAAAAAGACAAGAAATAACAACTATTAGCTGGGATGTAGACAAAACTGAATCCTGATGAGATTGTAAATTGGAGCAGCCACTATGAAAAACAGTATTGTGGTTCCTCAAAAATAAAAATAGAACTGCCATATGATTCAGCAGTTGTACTCTTTGGTATTTGCCCAAAGAAAAGAAAAACACTAATTTGAAAATTTTTTTTATATTAAATATATATAAATGAAATAAATTTCAGAAAGGCAAGAGCCCTTCCTCGTACAGAAAATCTTTAAAATGCTGGAAAAAATCTTTAAAATGCTGAAGAAAAAAAAATGTCAATTTGGAATTCTACACCTTACAAAACTAGCCTTCAAAGTTAAGGTGAAATAAAGATCTTTTCAGACTGATGAAACCTGAGAGGTTTGGCTCTAGTAGAAGGCCATTTTAAAAATTTCTGGAAGACATTCTTTAGTCTACACGGATCAGAAGAGATTCAGTGAAAATAGGTGACACAGCTCAGGTCATGTGGTCCTCTTTTATTCCTTGTTCAGTTTCTACAGTCTCAGTAGTAAACCAAGAGCTGTTTTTTCACTCCCCCCACCCCCGCCCCGTGGGAAGAAAAGTACACTGAGGAAGGGTCTGTGACTTTTCTCCAGCCTCTCTCTTCTGCTTTTCCTGTGAGATCTTTACATACATCCTGACCTACCATAAACATTCAAGTATCATCAGATTGACTGATTCTGAGTTAAATGGTGGAACTGCTTTCAATGAAGCCTGACTTAGACAAAGACTCTTTTCTCTAGAACATATTTCTTGTAAATATGTCTCAAAATATATTGTGGAAATTATAGTTGAAGCAAAAAAATGTGAATTATATGAATTATATCATCATGAATATATCATCCTCTGAAATAGTACAGTACTTATATTTGACAAACAACTTGCTCTGATAGGATTTCCCAGGTGGCGCTAGTGGTAAAGAACTCACCTGCCAATGCAGGAGATGTAAGAGAGCGGGCTCAATCCCTGGGTCGGGAGGATCCCCTGGAAGAGGAAATGACAACCCACTCCGGTATTCTAGCCTGGAGAATTCCATGGACAGAGAAGCCTGGCGGGCTTCAGTCCATGAGGTTGTAAAGAGTCAAACATGACTGAAGCAACTTAGCATGCATTCACATAGTTGAAGCAAATAAAATATGTATGATGAATTATATCATTCTCTGAAATAGTACAGTAATCACTTTTGACAAATAACCTGTTCTGATCATTTATTGCTGATTAACAAGCCACCCACCCTAAAACTTAGTGATTTAAAACTGCAATGGTCATTTATTTTTACTTAAAAACTTCAATTTCCATGTCCCTGTGAGATAGGGACAGTTCACCTTTGTTCCACACAATGTCAGCTGGAGTTGCTTGTTTAGTGCAAAACAATGTACTCAAGGTCAGAACTGTTAAGCGACAGCTGTTAGCTGGAGACTTAGTTGGGGTACTTGTTTGGGGGCCTTAATCCCCCTCCAGTGACGCTCTCCATGTGGCTGCTTGGGCTTCTTCATGCCTGTTAGCTCAGTTTCAAGAGCAAAAATTCCTATAATACAGAACATGAAAACTGCCTCTCTTAAAATCTGGTCCTGGAAATAGTCACAGCCTCATTTGCACTATGTTCTATTGCTCAAAAAGTTACCAAACCCACCCAGAGTCCAAGGACAGGGCAAAAATTTCTCCTTTTCATGGGAAAGCACCAACAAAATTCAAGACTATCTTCAGTACACAATATATCGTCTACACTTTCACATCTTCATAGCACTTCTTGGTTTACAAAACAGTTTATTATGTTTCTCATTTGATTTTCACAAATGCCATTCATAAAGAAGGGATAGAAATATTTATCCCAAGTTTAGATAAGAAACTGAAGTTCAGAGATATTGACTATCTCAGTTTTCAAATACCAAATCTAGATTTGTTATTACCTTCATTATAATGTGCAAAAAACTTCTATTTCAGGCTCAGTGTGTACTAGGAACCCCACTTCTCTATTTTCTTACAGATAATGAATCTGTCATGCAACCCCAGAATCAGGTGATCCTAAAATTGAATAAAAATGCTTCAACCTCACTGCCACCATCCTGGGAGAGTCTGGAGACTTTCTTGCCATAAATCATCCTTCCTTGTTTTGTTGGCTTTGACTGCGGATATTCAACTTGTCTCAAAGGCACCAAATATTTTCTTTTATCAAGTGAAGTTGCTCAGTCATGTCCGATTCTTTGCAACTCCTTGGACTGTAGTCTTATCAGGCTTCTCCGTCCATGGGATTTTCCAGGCAAGAGTGCTGGAGTGGATTGCCATTTCCTTCTCCAGGGGATCTTCCCATCCCAGGAATTGAACCCAGGTCTCCCACATTGCAGGCAGATGCTTTACCATCTGAGCCACCAGGGAAGCCTCCATCCCAATTCTTTCCTTCACTGCAAAACCTCCTCCAATTGCCACTCAAGCCCCTGTATCCATTCTCTGAACAAAGTCCCCACATCATTTATTACTGTACAACTCTTGGTGTTTATCATACTCTATTTAACATGACATATTTGAGTACATCTAGCCTCTAAAATTTAAGAACTTAGAGAACAGAAGGTGTAAAACAGAGACTCATATTTGTTTCTCACTGCTTCCAGGATCCAGTGTGGTAGTTTATATATCTCAACAACTCTACAAATACCTGTTAGAAGACATAGATAAGCAACTTTTAAAAAGTGTAGTGCATTTGTTTACGTAAGTGTTGAAACTCCGTTATTGTATTGGCTCTAAATTAGTTTTTCTAGCATTTCATTAGGAAAAACTTGTCCTTGGTTGTCTATGATTTAGTTCAATATTTAGCATATCCAGCCCAATGATAACTTTCAAATTTTCATACATTTTATTTAAATCTCATTTCAGTTTTTGAAACTAAGTTTAGGTTTAAATAGTTAAATAAGCAGTCATTCAGCAGAAACAGATCACTGAGAAACCATTTAATAATCTGCACCTTTATTTTGTTAATGGAAAAAAATAGAATTCCATTACATAAATATGGCTTATTTTCATTTGTAAAAACTCATGACTGGGTTATATGGGAATACTTTTCATGAACATAAGGCAAATTTTTCTTCTTTCCTCTGACATACCTGAATTAGAGCTGTAGAAAACTGTGCCTTTAAGTTAAAAACACATTTTAAAAAGGATAATTCCTTGGAGAATGGGTGTGAGATGGCAGGTACCCTCCAGGGTGGCATTAGTTTAGGTAGCACTGACCATGTAACAGATTAACCACCAATGCTTAGTGGTATAACACAGGTTTATTTCTTACTCATCTAACTTCCACATGTGGATGCTTCTAGTCTCAGGGACCTGGGGACCCAATCTCATCCTCTTTCAGCATATGACTCTCAAAGTTCATCTGGAAATCAAGAAGATAGCAAAAAAGATTATGTAAGGTAATCTAATCTTTAAAAAAATGGATTATCACTTCTTTTGTTCCCTCAACCATTAAGTAATAAACTAACAGCTGAACATTAACCACTAGGCTCTAAATTTAAAGATTTTGGTTGAAATGAGAAGCTACTAATGGATATTAATGGCAGCATAGTTTATGGGCTGACATATTATGTTCACGTAATTGTCTTTGTATCTCTGCCCCTGGGAAAATCTTACAGCTCTACTAAGTAACAGATTGCATTTTACTTTTGTCATTCTAAAAGGCAAAATTAAGATTTTCTGTTGAAATCAATTTTATTGTGTTCTATAAAAGATTTTTCTGCCAAATTAAAGATCTGATTTATTTTTAATAATTCCATTTAAAACTTAGAGTTTTCAAAATGAGATGTAACTCATGAGAAAATTAACTTGAATTATGTCTTAAAATGACTCCATCACAGTCACTCAGGTAGCTTCATCTTAAATCAATGCCTGTGACTTCAATTACAAAAAAACAGATATTCATTCCATAAAATATATAATGGAGACTTTTAGTCAAGACAGTGGCATAACTTTATGTTTGTATACTCCTCTGCTCCAAATACATGCCAATAATATGATTTTAAATTTTTAAAGAAATGCAAAAAATAATACCAGGTTTAAAAATATGATGTGATAAACAATTCTGGAGTTCATATACACCAGAAATACAAATTGATGAGCAGGAAAAATTACATGCCTGCTCATTTCTAAGGTTAGAAGCAGGCAGTGCTCAGTAGGAGTTTGCTCCTGAATGATAACCGACATTAGAAGAAGCCAGTGGCTGTAGTGGGTCTGCCTTCTTCTCTGATAAATAGAGACTCAGAATATGCTACCTAATCTTCATCAGCAGCTAAGTATTAATATCATCTGTCAGGGGAGCCTAAAGGCAGAAAGAGTGTTGAGATTACACAAACTATTCTTTTCTTTTGGTTTCTGGGATGCTTGATCCCACATTCATCAGGAAGGAAATAATCATCAGCCTAGACTGTAAGACTGATTTCTGTGCAGCAGAGTTGGGATCCAAGGCTGGGGACAATGAAACAACTGAAAGACAGAGGAGACAGTGAGAGAGAGAGAGAGAGAGAGAGAGAGAGAGAAAGGGAAAAACAACACGTATCAAACTAAAACATTTCCACTCAAAATGAGCTTCTATCCCTTAGTTTAAAAGTACCTGAAGAAGAAAACAACAAGATATGTGAAGAAATACAATTCTAAGAAAGTTTTCCAAATGAAATTAATGTTATAAAATAGTCTGACAAAGACTTTTTAAAGGTATGTTTAAGATGACTCAAACAGGAGGAAAAAAAAAGAAAGAAAAGAAATGAGGTCCTATTTGTTCATTGAAAGCAGAAATCTGCAAACCTTTTTTTGGTAAAGTGCCACTAAGTAAGTTTTTTTGGCTTTGCTTGCTCTTCTGTCTTTTCCGTACCTACTCAAGTCTGTTTTTACAGCAAGAAAGAAGCCATGGATAATAAATGAATTCATAAATGAATGAGTGAGACTGTGTTTCAATAAAACTGTATTTATAGAAATAGCTGCTGCCGCTAAGTCGCTTCAGTCTCGTCCAACTCTGTGTGACCACATAGACGGCAGCCCACCAGGCTCCCCATCCCTGGGAGTCTCCAGGCAAGAACACTGGAGTGGGTTGCCATTTCCTTCTCCAGTGCATGAAAGTGAAAAGTGAAAGTGAAGTTGTTCAGTCGTGTCCGACTCTTTGCGACCCATGGACTGCAGCCTACCAGACTCCGCCGTCCATGGGACTTTCCAGGCAAGAGTACTGGAGTGGGGTGCCATCGCCTTCTCTGATAGAAATAGCAGTAAGCTAGGGAGAGACTGAATCATAGTTGCAGACTCCTGATTTAAAGAAACATAAAACTATAAAACAAAAACAGGTGGAACTTTGATAGGAACTGGTAGATATGAAAAAGGAAAGAGTTAGAAATCTTTAACTAAAAACATGATCATTAACATAAAATAATGATCAAAAAAGAATTAGCAAATTGTTCTTTAAAAACAAAGCAAAAAAAAAAAAGATAGAGTTCTAAAAACCATTAAGATTTTTGTTAAACTTGAGTGGAAGATGAAAACATTACATGCATTTTAGAACTTACCAGGAAAATAAGTATCATTAAACAGGTATGTTTAAAACACATTTAAAGAAAACTATTAAAATAATAAGAATACATTTTATAGCTTCCAAAGCAGCAGAGGGAGAAAAAAGGTATAGAGTTAATAGGACAAGGAGCAAATATCCTATTTTATGTTGACACAATACTTAATTGTGTACACGATTGCATTTCACTGCCCATTTAAATTCAAAAGTGACCACGTAATTCTTTTGGTCAGTGAGACAGGAGTGGAAGTAGCCAGTGTTCCTTGCAGCTCAAAGAAATGTAGTACTGGGCATATTCTCTTTTCTCTGCCTCTCCTACAAGAACACATGTCCAGATAGAGCCTGCATGGGTCTGAGTTTCAGTGAGTTAATTAGCCATCCCACCATCATCTTATAGAATGAATGAGAAATAACCTTGATTTGAAGCAACAAATTTGGAACTTTGTTACTCCAGTATCCAAAGCTTTTTCTGAATGATAGGCTTTAGAAGTCCACAAAAAGGGAAGGTACAAGGAAAAGAGAAAGCCTGGCAAACAGAAAATAATGCAATCATAAGACTGAAGGCAAAAGGACAAAAGGGTGGCAGAGGATGTGATGGTTAGACAGCATCACCGACTCCGTTCTGTTCGGTTCAGTCGCTCAGTCGTGTCTGACTCTTTGCGACCCCAGGAATCGCAGCACGCCAGGCTTCCCTGTCCATCACCATCTCCCGGAGCTCACTCAGACTCACGCCCATCCAGTCAGTGAGGCCATCCAGCCATCTCATCCTCTGTCATCCCCTTCTCCTCCTGCCCCCAATCCCTCCCAGCATCAGAGTCTTTTCCAATGAGTCAACTCTTCGCATGAGGTGGCCAAAGTACTGGAGTTTCAGCTTGAGCATCATTCCTTCCAAAGAACACCCAGGGCTGATTTCCTTTAGAATGGACTGGTTGGATCTCCTTGGGATGCTCAAGAGTCTTCTCCAACACCACAGTTCAAAAGCATCAATTCTTCAGCCCTCAGCTTTCTTCACAGTCCAACTCTCACAATATGTGACACTAATTGAGGGTCCCTGAGTTAAAGCCACCTGGTTAAAGAGCCCTACATGTCAGAGAAAGGCACCTGCTTTAGTTCTCCTGATCTGCTCTGTCTTTGACTGGGAGTGGCCAATGGGAAGCCTAGTTCATCATGACTTGGTGGTGGGTCCAGAGGAGCAGCCACTGGAGCATCTGGCCAATCACACTTCCTGATTAGGAGACCTAAACATATGTTTCCATGGCTACCAAAACCAGAAAGTTACATATAAAGGGATGAGAAATTTCTATCAAACAAAACCTAAGCAAAAGAAAGCAACTTAAGAATATTGATACCTTTTAAAAAAAGAATATTTATATTAGAATAGTTGAAGGCTGAAGCATTCAAGGGGCTTCCCAGGTAGGTCAGTGGTAAAAGAATCCAATACTGCCAATGCAGGAGATGCAAGAGATACTGGTTCCATCCCTGGTTCAGGAAGGAGGAAATGGCAACCCACTCCAGTATTCTTGCCTGGAGAATCCCATATATAGAGGAGCCTGGTGAACCCCAGTACATAGGATCACAAAAAGTCAAACATGACTGAGTAACAGAGCATGGATTCAAGGGCATTTAAAGAACAAAAGAAAGAAACTATTCACTAATAGCTTCAAAAGGAGGCCTGGTGGCTTTGCACTGTGTCAGCTCAGCTAAACTGAAGCTAGATTTCTTGGAATACCTGTGTTCCTTCTCATATTCCTCTCTGTTTCTATATGAAGGTTGGTGTCAATAGAAATTCACATGAGACTGGGGAGGCAGAAGTTGTAATACTCACCTTTGTGTGCAGCAGCACCCAGGACAGCCCTGGGCCCAAGCTCCTCTGACTTCTGCACCCATGTCCACTGTTCTGGGCACAGAGAACCAGCTTCCCCTATAGGTCACCTTCATCACCCAAGGTCAAGGCTTGCAGACACTGAGATACAGACATGGGTTCCAGCTTGTGCCCACTGGATTGCTATTTATCCTTGCTTTGCCCACTTCCTGGCCATCTTCCTTCCCAGCTCTTGCCCTCAGGCTCTGGAGCAGACACAAAGCAGCACAGAAATTTTAACCACAGCCCACGGCTCCATTTGGTCAATACCCCTGCACTAAATCCCTCCTTCAACATTCCTCACAGTGGTTCTGAGTCTCTGACCTTGCCCTAAATGATATACCAGAATCATCAAAGACATGGGACTATTAAGAATTACACAGAGTGAAGTAAGTCAAAAAGAAAACACCAATACAGTATATTAACGCATATATATGGAATTTAGAAAGATGGTGATGATGACCCTATATGCGAGACAGCAAAAGAGACACAGAGGTAAAGAACAGTCTTTTGGAATCTGTGGGAGAAGACAAGGGTGAGATGGTTTGAGAGAAAAGCATTGAAACTTATATATTATCATATATGAAATAGATCGCCAGTCCAGGTTCAATTCATGAGACAGGGTGCTCAGGGCTGGTGCACTGGGATGACCCTGAGGGATGGAATTGGGAAGGAGGTGGGAGGGGGGTTCAGGATGGGGGACACATGTACAACCCATGGCTGATTCATGTCAATGTATGGCAAAAACCACTACAATATTGTAATTAGCCTCCAATTAAAATAAATTAATTAATTTATTTAAAAAATATATTTAAAAAAGAATTGTTAAATTCATGGTAGAATTTAACACACTTCTATGAGAAGTTGAAAAATCAAGCAGACAAAAAACAAATAA
Source organism: Aepyceros melampus (assembly GCA_006408695.1). NCBI lineage: Eukaryota > Metazoa > Chordata > Mammalia > Artiodactyla > Bovidae > Aepyceros > Aepyceros melampus. The sequence continues at coordinate 238,070 of SJXQ01006648.1, read as the reverse complement.
ATATATGAAAGATTTAAAAATCAATATTAACAATATTGATCTAATATATTTATAATATATATAATATAAAATATACATGCTTTATATACATATTAGAGATATATATGCCCAGAAAATAAAATAAGAAATTTTTAGTAGATAAGAAGAATATTGTCTACAAAGTTTCAATAAACTGTAAAGAAATCATAATATATACATGTTTCTGTATCAAAATTATTGACTAAAAATATAGCAAAATATTTATGTGTGAGTAGAAACTATAAATTGATAAATAATCTTTGAAACAAAGAAGTCACAATTGAAACTACAAAATATTTAGAGTGATTTGTCTACATGCTATATATAAAAATATGTGCAATAAAGCTAAAGTACATCTACAGTAATTATGTGTACACCTTAAAAACAAAACAAAATGAAAATAAATTTTATAATAGGCACCAAGTATTCAGCTAAAAAAAAAAAACTAAAAAGGAATGGTAAAGTAAACCTATAGAAGTAGAAGAAAAGAAATAATAAAAATAAGGGGGAAATAATAAATGCAAAGCTAAGAAACAATAGAGGGGATCAAGAAAACCAGGTAGAACTTTCAGAAATACTGTTCAGAAACAAGAAAGAGAGATGATATGACACACAATATTAAATTAAAAGAGGACTAATTACAGATACTAGAAGGATCCTAAAAAGTCAGAGCTTGGACAGTTTTTGGCAAATAAAATTTATAATTTTGATGAACTGGATAATATTCACTAAGTCATTTCAGTCATGTCTGACTCTTTGTGACCCTATGGATTGTAACCTGCCAGGCTCCTCTATCCATGGGATTTCCCAAGCAGAAATACTGGGGTGGGCTGCCATGCCTTCCTCCAGGGCCTCTTCCCAAACCAGAGATCGAACCCATGTCTCTTACATTTCTTGCACTGGCAGACAGGTTCTTTATAATTTAGCACCACCTGGAAAGTCCCAGTATAAATCACTAAAATTCAAGATGAAATGGAAAACCACAATAAGGCAATGAACCTTACAGAAACTGGATTATTAATAGATTTATTTGTTAGATTCCACAACGAATCTAAGACCCAAGTGGCTTTCAAGGTAAACGTGACTCTAAGGAAAAACTTATTGTTTTATATTAACTGTTGCAGAAAATGACATGAACAATAACAAAAGAGAAATAGTAATACCAAGGAATATACAAGAAAAGTGTAGACTAATCTCACTTATAGACACTAAAACATTAAATAAAATGCGAGCAAGTATAAATAAGCTATTAAAAATTAATATGTCATGAATAAGAAAAGTTTACCCCAAGTATAAGATGGTTCAGCCTCAGAAAATCTATTATTTACACACCATAGTAACAAGTAAAGGAGAAAAATAATAAAATAAAGTAGATGCTAAAAATATACTAAATTGTTCAAAATTACATTTATAATTTAAAACCTTTAGTAAACTCAAAAAAGAAAGCTATTTCCTTAATGAAGAATATCTGTGAAAAACCTAAAACAAGCATTATCTTTAACTGTAAACATCTAAAGACACTATTTTAAATCAAAATAAAATAAAGATGACTATCATTGTATTGTTGCCTGGAGAATCCCAGGGACAGAGGAGTCTGGTGGGCTGCAGTCCAAGGAGTCGCAAAGAGTCAGACACGACTGAGCGACTAACACTGCTACTACTACTATCATTGCCATTTTATTTAACATTTCACTTTTACTGGAAATTCTAACTAGTGCACTAAGATAAGTAAAAGAAATAAAATCCACAAGTATTATAAAGAAAGATGTGGCTATCTTTATTTAGAGGTGAACTAATGGCATGGAAAATCCATAAAAATATACAAATTATTTAAAATATTGATAAATCAAAAAAGTTCACTGGTTGTGATATCCATACAAAATTACAAAAGCAATAGCAGTTCAGTGTGCTAGCTGAGGAGCCTGGCATGTTGCAGTCCATGAGGTTGCAAAGAGCCAGACATGACTTAGCAACTGAACAACAACAAATGCTAGTAATCACTTAGAAAATATAAAAGAAAACAAGATTCAACTCAAAATATCTTCAAAACCTAATGCTAAGATTCTAGCCAACAAAATACGATAGAGAGACTCAAAAATATGAATTTTAAATTTTGCTAAATTAATCTATCAATTCAATTTGGTTATAGTCAAAACTTTAACATATTTTTAAGGAATTTGACATAGCTATCCTAAAATTTACTTGGAAAATTGAAATGATCGAGACAATTCTGAAAATAAGCATTAAACAGTAACTTGTCCTATGAGATAGAATTTCCTTTGTAGTTGTAAATGAAACAGTAATGTATTAGGATAGGGAAAGGCAACTTGACAAAGGATACAGAATACAAAATTTAGAAACAGACCCAGACATATATCAAAAAGTACTATGTAACACCTGTGTCCTTACAAATTAGTCAGGAACAATGAATTAGCCAACAAATGGTCCAGGGAGAGTTGGTTTTCCTTATGTGGGGAATATCAGATATCCATTCCTACTACACACACCAATAAATATCAACTTCAATAAATACTTAAAAATGAAAATAAGACTTTTAGAAAAAAATCTTAAAGAAAAAAAACCACAAAACTTCATGATACTGAAGAAAAGGAGAATTTCTTAAATGACACTCAATGAACCAAAATCCTTAAAAGAAAAGATTGATAAACATGACTACATTAAAAATAAAACATTAGACATGTCCCAAGACAAACAGCATGGGGTCGCAAAAAGTCGGACCCAACTGAGCGACTGGACTGAACTGAACTGAACTGAAGACAAACAGGATGAAAACCAAAGTCCAGACTGGAGTAAGAAATCTGCAAATGCTTTGAAATGTGATTTTCAGTTCGAAAAAAAATAATTCATAGCATATTTGATCTATTTTTTAAATTTAAATGAATAGCTGTATTTGACCATTGGGCATTGCATCTTTACATGACTAATTTTCTAAACGTTCTAGTTTCTGAGCCTAATAATCATTTAGAAAACTTAAAATCCTAATTAGTTTTAAGTCAAAGATGTCTGTTGTCATGTTTCCACGGTTGAAAAAATTTATACAGTGTTACCCAAAGTAATTCCTGTTGCTTTTGAAGTACTCAGTAAATGTCAGTGAAATGAAATACTAGGGCTTAGCTCTTCTGGGGTCAGTGCATCAGTGACAGCCTGGGAGCTCTTTTCCATTCGGAATCAAGTCAGAGTTCTCACTGGGAGTCCAGTGTGTGTTCCGTGAACTACAGTCTTAATGGTGGCCTTTTTCCAGGCCCACATTATCCAAAATGTACCTTCTAGATACATTTTCTTTCCTAACCCTGATCCTTAAGTATTTGTCACAGACAATTTTTCCAAACCAGTAGTAAGGATTTTTTTTTTTTTAATTAACTGGAGAATGGTGATGTTGGAAGCATGGGGAGTCTAAATTACCAGCACTGTTACCTTCCATTCCTGGGACCATCTGGTTGAAATACGCTGAAGGGAAAAGCAGCATATGGTTTATTTCTCTCCCTAGAAATTTCAATTTAGTAGGGACATCTTGGTAGGAGTTTGCAATGGATAAATGGTATTTGAAGAAACTTAAGAGCATTTTTCTATTAAATTCTATGGACACACCAATGCAAAAGGGGATTCTTCAAGCATCCCCCCCACCACTGTTTTCGTAGGAGGAAACACAGTGTCAGAGGAATGGAGGCTTGAGAACAAGGGAACCCCTTGTAGTGGAGGGACACATAGCATCCAGTGACATTTCTGAAGAAAGAGGTAAGAGAAAAAAACCACCAACCATGAAATGTCTCACCCTCCACTGTGCTTCAACTATAACCCAAGTCAATGAATGACTACATTCAGTTAAGTGATTAGAAGAATAAACCAGTTCAGTTCAGTTCAGTTGCTCAGTCCTCTCTGACTCTTGGCAACCCAATGAACTGCAGCACACCAGGCCTCCTGGTCCATCACCAACTCCCAGAGTCCACCCAAACCCATGTCCATCGAGTCAGTGATGCCATCCAACCATCTTTTCCTCTGTCATCCCCTTCTCCTCCTGCCCTCAATCTTTCCCAGCATCAGGGTCTTTTCCAATGAGTCAGCTCTTCACATCAGGTGGCCAAAGTATTAGAGTTTCAGCTTCAACATCAGTCTTTCCAATGAACATCCAGGACTGATCTCCTTTAGGATGGACTGGCTGGATCTCCTTGCAGTCCAAGAGACTCTCAAGAGTAAACCATGTTCTGTCCAATTCAGGATATGCTTTTGTTGGATTTTTAATTGCCTAAATAATTATTATGGCATCTATATGCTTTGACTGCCATGGCAAAATTTTGGATTAGCAAAGAAGGGGGGAAAAATTTCCATTTGTGTACGTGTGTGTGTGTATTTGTTCATCTGGCTGTCTCTAGAGACAGGATTCACAGAACATTCATCAGATGTTCCTAGGTTGAGTCCTACTTCTTCCAGGTGTATATTGTGACCTGGACAAATTACTTACTGAATTTTAGTTTTCTTGCGTATAAAATAGAAATTATAGTACCTCCAAGAAAAGAGATTTAAAATTCAAGATTGCTAAAATATGTAAATATAATAATGACATAACAATAAAAAATTGTCCTCCCACTTGGGAAAGATAAGGTGATAATGGACTGTTAGGGCTTTATTCTTATAGACCTTTTAAATCTTTTAGGAAATGTTGTTTTCTGAAAAAACTGAAATTTATGTCTACAATTAGATATTAACCCCATGCTTAAAACATGATTCACTGTTTGTTCTCATTACACTTTATGTTTGTGCTCATCATAATTAAAATTTACCAAAGCTATAAAACTGTTTTAAAAGTTGTTCATAGGAATGTCTACCTAGATATATCCGTGTCTATCACCTAGAACATGCTATTACACTTTTTATAAGGGTCTTCACAGTCTTGTAAAATATTGTAAATATTCTTGATTAAAAATGTAGAATCCAGAAAATAAAAGATTCTTAGTTTTAATTTTGGAAGACTTAATCTAAAATCCACAAATAATAGATTAGACTATAATCATCAATAGAGTGGAAGTCTTTGCTTTAGATTATCCATTGCTTCCATAAGTCAGTTACTTGGTCATTTATTCATTCAAGAAATAATTACCAACCAGATTTTAATTACTCTCCTATTTCATCCCTCTAAAGAAACAAGTAGCTCACACTTCAGGAGTTTTCCATCTCCATATCCGTTGATCACCCAACTGCCTTCTTCGTTTTAAGCATCTTTAGAATTACCATGCCTGGAAACTCCCATGGACAGAGGAGCCTGGTAGGCTGCAGTCCATGGGGTCGCTAAGAGTTGGATATGACTTCACTTTCACTTTTCACTTTCATGCATTGCAGAAGGAAATGGCAACCCACTCCAGTGTTCTTGCCTGGAGAATCCCAGAGATGGCGGAGCCCAGTGGGCTGCCGCCTGTGGGGTCGCACAGAGTCGGACACGACTGAAGCGACTTAGCATCACCTTGGAGTTAAACTTCATGAAAACCTGCAAACTTTCCTTGACACTCCTGTATCTAATCACACAGCCCTTGAGGATACCTGAAGTGGCTCCTTCATGTTGTTGTTGTATATTCGCTAAGTTGTGGCTGACTCTTTGAGAACCCATGGACTGCAACATGCCAGTCTTCCCTGTCCTTCTCTATCTCCATGAGGTTTGCTCAAACTCATATCCAGTGAGTCGATGATGCTGTCCAATCAATCTCATCCTCTGTTGCCTGCTTCTCCTCCTGCCCTCAAATTTTCCCAGCATCTGGGGTCTTTTACAGTGAGTCAGCTCTTTGCAGCAGGTGGCCAAAGTACTGAAGCTTCAGCTTCAACATCAGTTCTTCCAATGAATATTCAGGGTTGATTTCCTTTAGGGTTGACTGGTTTGGTCTCCTTGCTGTCCAAGGGACTCTCAAGAATCTTCTCCAGCACCACAATTTAAAAACATCAATTCTTTGGCATTTGACCTTCTTTACTGTCCAGCTCTCGCATCCATATGTCACCACTGGAAAAACCAAAGCTTTGACTCTAAGGACCTTTGTTGGAAAAGTGATGTCTCTGCTTTTTAATATGCTGTCTAGGTTTCTCACAGCTTTTCTTCCAAAGAACAAGCATCTTTCAATTTCATGACTTCAGCCACCGTCTGCAGTGATTTTGTAGCCCAAGAAAATAAAATCTGTCATTCCTTAAACTTTTTCCTCATCATGCAAAGATGGGCTCGATAAAGGACAGAAATGGTCTGGACCTAACAGAAGCAGAAGATATTAAGAAGAGGTGGCAAGAATACACAGAAGAACTGTACAAAAAAGATCTTCACGACCAAGATAATCATGATGATGTGATGACTAATCTAGAGCCAGACATCTTGGAACGTGAAGTCAAGTGGGCCTTAGAAAGCATCACTACGAACAAAGCTAGTGGAGGTGATGGAATTCCAGTTGAGCTGTTTCAAATCCTGAAAGATGATGCTGTGAAAGTGCTGCACTCAATATGCCAGCAAATTACCCATTCCAGTCCATTTTAGTTCGCTGATTCCTAGAATGTCGACGTTCACCCTTGCCATGTCTTGTTTGACCACTTCCCATTGATCTCTATGTACAACCAAAGGTATAAAAAGCTTTTCAGGACAATAAAGGACGGACCAGTCACTGGAAAGACTGGTTTCCCCCATGTGGTCTTTTCTCCTTCTCTTATTTTCTGGCTGAATTCCCATCTGGGGTGTGGAGGCTCACCATGTCTACTTACTTGCCCTGGCTTCTAAGACCCATGCGAGAGGGAGCCCAAGGCGGAGCACCTTCCACTATTCAAGCAGGCACCAGTGGCCTACGTAGATGGTGCTAACCTCTTGTCTCGAGGTTTTATTAGCTTTCCACGTAAACCAAGTTATTCAACCTCTTTTCTCCACTAATTTTCCTACTACCCTATTCTTTCCCAATCTAATCTTATATTTCAAATTAAATAATTCTTTTCTAAGACGCCAACTCTGTCCCCACTTCGAATTACCCTGGATTCACCGGGGCTGGATCTCGGCAACTCAGCAGTGGCCACAGGACTGGAAAAGGTCAGTTTTTATCCCAATAACGAAGAAAGGCAATGCCAAAGAATGCTCAAACTACCGCACAATTGCACTCATCTCCCATGCTAGTAAAGTAATGCTCAAAATTCTCCAAGCCAGGCTTCAGCAATACGTGAACCGTGAACTCCCTGATGTTCAAGCTGGTTTTAGAAAAGGCAGAGGAACCAGAGATCAAATTGCCAACATCTGCTGGATCATGGAAAAAGCAAAAGAGTTCCAGAAAAACATCTATTTCTGCTTTATTGACTATGCCAAAGCCTTTGACTGTGTGGATCACAATAAACTGTGGAAAATTCTGAAAGAGATGGGAATACCAGACCACCTAACCTGCCTCTTGAGAAATCTGTATGCAGGTCAGGAAGCAACAGTTAGAACTGGACATGGAACAACAGACTGGTTCCAAACAGGAAAAGGAGTACATCAAGACTGTATATTGTCACCCTGCTTATTTAACTTCTATGCAGAGTACATCATGAGAAACGCTGGACTGGAAGAAACACAAGCTGCAATCAAGATTGCCAGGAGAAATATCAATCACCTCAGATATGCAGATGACACCACCCTTATGGCAGACAGTGAAGAGGAGCTAAAAAGCCTCTTGATGAAAGTGAAAGAAGAGAGTGAAAGAGTTGGCTTAAAGCTCAACATTCAGAAAACGAAGATCATGGCATCTGGTCCTATTACTTCATGGGAAATAGATGGGGAAACAGTGTCAGACTTTATTTTTTGGGTGGCTCCAAAATCACTGCAGATGGTGACTGCATCCATGAAATTAAAAGACGCTTACTTCTTGGAAGGAAAATTATGACCAACCTAGATAGCATATTTAAAAGCAGAGACATTACTTTGCCGACTAAGGTCTGTCTAGTCAAGGCTATGGTTTTCCAGTGGTCATGCATGGATGTGAGAGTTGGACTGTGAAGAAGGCTGAGTGCCAAAGAATTGATGCTTTTGAACTGTGATGTTGGAGAAGACTCTTGAGAGTCCTTTGGACTGCAAGGAGATCTAACCAGTCCATCCTAAAGGAGATCAGTCCTGGGTGTTCTTTGGCAGGACTGATGCTGAAGCTGAAACTCCAATACTTTGGCCACCTCATGAGAAGAGTTGACTCATTGGAAAATACTCTGATGCTGGGAGGGATTGGGGGCAGGAGGAGAAGGGGACGACAGAGGATGAGATGGCTGGATGGCATCACCGACTTGATGGACATGAGTTTGTGTGAACTCCAGGAGTTGGTGATGGACAGGGAGGCTTGGCGTGCTGTGATTCATAGGGTCGCAAAGAGTCTGACGACTGAGCAACTGAACTGAAGTGAACTGAACTGAGGAGGTCTGGGTCAGAAGTGGACTTCTGTGGGGGCAGGGGCTCTGGGTGCAGCAGACCTGGCTATGGCATAACCCCTCTTGGAGGAGGTCGCTGTTAACCCCACCATAGAGCTTCTAGAACTTACACAGGAGTGGGGAACAGACTCTTGGCAGGCACAAACAAAACCTTGTGTGCACCAGAACCCAGGAGAGAAGTGACACCACGAGAGACTGACCCAGAGTTGCCTGTAAGTGTCCAGGAGTCTGGCGGAGTCGTGGGTCAGCGGTGGTTTGCTGCAGGGCTTGGGGCACTGAGTGCAGCAGTGCCTGCATGTCAGGGGCTCTGGGTGCAGCAGACCTGGCTATGGCATAACCCCTCTTGGAGGAGGTCGCTGTTAACCCCACCATAGAGCTTCTAGAACTTACACAGGAGTGGGGAACAGACTCTTGGCAGGCACAAACAAAACCTTGTGTGCACCAGAACCCAGGAGAGAAGTGACACCACGAGAGACTGACCCAGAGTTGCCTGTAAGTGTCCAGGAGTCTGGCGGAGTCGTGGGTCAGCGGTGGTTTGCTGCAGGGCTTGGGGCACTGAGTGCAGCAGTGCCTGCATGGGACCTTTTGAAGGAGGTCGCCATTATCTTTGTTACCTCCACCATAGTGTGATGCCAGGTAAATAACAGGGAGGGAACTCAGCCCCACCCATCAACAGAAAATTGGATTAAAGATTTACTGAGCATGGCCCTGCCCATCAGAACAAGACCCAGTTTCCCCCTCGTCAGTCTCTCCCATAAGGAAGCTTCCATAAGCCTCTTATCCTTCTCCATCAGAGGGCAGACAGACTGAAACTCACAATCACAGGAAACTAACCAATCTGATCACATGGACTACAGCCTTGTTTATCTCAATGAAACTATGAGCCATGCCATGTAGGGCCACCCAAGATGGACAGGTCATGGTGGAGAGTTCTGACAAAATATGGTCCACTGGAGAAGGGAATGGCAAACCACTTCAGTATTCTCACCTTGAGAACCCCATGAACAGTATGAAAAGGCAGAAAGATAGGACACTGAAAGATGAACTCCCCAGGCTGGTAGGTGCCCAATATGCTACTGGAGATCAGTGGAGAAATAACTGCAGAAAGAATGAAGAGACGGAGCTAAAGCAAAAACAACACCCAGGTGTGGATGTGACTGGTGATAGAAGCAAGGTCCGATGCTGTAAAGAGAAATATTGCATCAGTTCAGTTCAGTTCAGTCGCTCAGTCATGTTCGACTCTTTGTGACCCCATGAATCACAGCACGCCAGGCCTCTCTGTCCATCACCAACTCCCAGAGTTCACTCAGACTCACGTCCATCGAGTCCGTGATGCCATCCAGCCATCTCATCCCTGGTCGCCCCCTTCTCCTCCTGCCCCCAATCCCTCCCAGCATCAGGGTTTTTTCCAATGAGTCAACTCTTCGCATGAGGTGAACAAAGTACTGGAGCTTCAGCTTTAGCATCATTCCTTCCAAAGAAATCCCAGCGTTGATCTTCAGAATGGACTGGTTGGATCTCCTTGCAGTCCAAGGGACTCTCAAGCGTCTTCTCCAACACTACAGTTCAAAAGCATCAATTCTTCGGCTCTCAGCCTTCTTCACAGTCCAGCTCTCACATCCATACATGACCACTGGAAAAACCATAACCTTGACTAGACGGACCTTAGTTGGCAAAGTAATGTCTGCTTTTGAATATACTATCTAGGTTGGTCATAACTTTTCTTCCAAGGAGTAAGCGTCTTTTAATTTCATGGCTGCAGTACCATCTGCAGTGATTTTGGAGCCCCCAAATATAAAGTCTGACACTGTTTCTACTGTTTCCCCATCTATTTCCCAGGAAGTGATGGGACCAGATGCCATGATCTTCGTTTTCTGAATGTTGAGCTTTAAGCCAACTTTTTCACTCTCCTCTTTCACTTTCATCAAGAGGCTTTTTAGCTCCTCTGCACTTTCTGCAATAAGGGTGGTGTCATCTGCATATCTGAGGGTGTTGATATTTCTCCCGGCAATCTTGATTCCAGCTTGTGCTTCTTCCAGCCCAGTGTTTCTCATGATGTATTCTGCATATAAGTTAAATAATAGGAACCTGGAATGTCAGGTCCATGAATCAAGGCAAATGGGACATGGTCAAACAGGAGATGTTAAGAGTAAGCATTGATAGTTTAGGAACCAGCGAACTAAAATGGACTGAAATGGGCGAATTTAACTCAGATGACCATTATATCTACTACTGTGGACAGGAATCCCTCAGAAGAAATGGAATAGCCATCATAGTCAATAAGAGTCCAAAATGCAGTACTTGGATGCAATCTCAAAAATGACAGAATGATCTCTGTTCGTTTCCAAGGTAAACCATTCAACATCACAGTAATCCAAGTCTATGCCCCGACCAGCAATGCTGAAGAAGCTGAAGTTGAATAGTTCTATGAAGACCCTACAAGACTTTCTAGAACTAACACCCAAAAAAGATGTCCTTTTCGTTATAGGGGACTGGAATGCAAAAGTAGGAATGTCAGTTTCTGCTGTATAGCAAAATGAATCAGTCATACGTACCCATTCCCATTTTACAGAGAAAAACCCCAACGAGGTTCAGAGAAGCCAAGAGCCACCCTGCAGTCATGCAGCTGGTGAGTGGCAGGGCCAGCTTTCCCCTCCGTATTTGTGCACCTTGGATTTCTTAATCACGGCCATAGCCGTCTCAGGGCCTCTGTTTCCTCTTCTGTAAAGGGGAGGGTGGCACTAGTCACGTAGGGTCTTCAGGCCCTTGTGATTTTGCAGCACAACTCTCTTAGAAGATGGTAGCAAGTTGGTTAGGTTCTGGAGAGGATGTATCTTTAAAGTGAAATTAACTCAGTTCTGAAAGATTAAAAAAAAGAGAGAAAACAGGAGAAAGTTGCAACATTGGCCACTACAACAGCAACAGCAGACACAATGAAAACCACAATGCAAGGACTATTTTGTGTTTGATCAGCGTAGAACAAACTGAGTAAATTCTGAAGGTGAGACACTCAAAACGTTTTTGTTGAGTGAATAAACACACACAAAATGAATAAATGATTCTATTAGTCCATTCACCTCCACCCTCCGCCCTTGGTTAGGAACTGCTTTGTAAGTGTCCTCTCCTGATAGATGGAAAAGACAAATTAATTATCAATATGAAATCCAAAGCTTCATTACTATGATTGCTATTTTATTTGCTCTAGTATTCATGTTGTTAAATACACCAGCAAATTGCTTTCAACTTCTTCAACACAAGGTGCTATGTATGTAGTCATACATTTTAATTATAAAACCATCTCTTTAACAAAATAGACTATTAATTTTCTTAGAATTTCTCTGAAACTCTCTGTAATACCCTAGAATTTTCCTTCTACAGTCTATAAATGTTACAGAAATAATTCAGTTATAGAAGTAAAAAAAAATGAAAACCACAATCAGGATGCTGCTGCTAAGTCACTTCAGGATGGAGACTGTAAAAGACAAACAGACAAACAGAAACAAAACCTGAAAAACAGCAAGTGTTGAAGAGGATGTGGAGAAATTGGGACCCTTGAATGTAAAATGCTGTAGCTACTGTGGGACATAGTATGTCAGCTCTTCAACACTTTAAAAATAGAATTACCATAGGATCCAGAAATTACACTTCTCAGTATTCAGCCAAAAAACCTAATGACATATTAGCACTTATGTTCATTACAGAACTATTCACAGTAGCTATAATATGGAATTAACTTCAGTGTCCATCAATGGATAAATATATAAAGCAAATGTAATATATATATAAAATAGGATATGATTTTACATTTAAAAAAATGGAAATTCAGGGCTTCCCTGGTACTACAGTGGTTAAGCATCTGCCTTGCAGTGCAGGGAACACCAGTTCAATCCCTGGTCTGGGAGGATCCCACATGCTGCAGAGCAACCAAGTCTGTGCATCACAACTCCTGAGCCCACGTGCTGCAACTGTTGAAGCCCATGTGCCCGGAGCTCGTGCTCTGCAACAGGAGAAGCCACTGCAATGAGAAGCCCACACACCGCAACTAGAGAAAGCCCACGTCAGCGGCGAAGACCCACTGTAGCTAAAAACAAGAAATCTTAAAAAAAAAATAGATGGATTCTGACTCCTGCTACAACATGGATAAACCTTGAGGACATGGTGGTAATTGAAATAGACCAGTCACAAGTGGGCAAATACTGCATGACTCCACTTATATGACCTGCTGCTGCTGCTGCTAAGTCGCTTCAGTCGTGTCTGACTCTGTGCGACCCCATAGACGGCAGCCCACCAGGCTCCCCCGTCCCTGGGATTCTCCAGGCAAGAACACTGGAGTGGGTTGCCATTTCCTTCTCCAATGCATGAAAGTGGAAAGTGAAAGTGAAGTCCCTCAGTCGTGTCCGTCTCTTAGCGACCCTTTGGACTGCAGCCTACCAGGCTCATCCATACATGGGATTTTCCAGGCAAGAGTACTGGAGTGAGGTGCCATTGCCTTGTCCACTTATATGACCTAGAGTAGTCAAATTCATAGAGATAGAAAATACAATGGTGTTTGCCAGGGGCTGAGGGTGGGAAAGGAATGATTGCTTAATGGGTACAGAATTTTAGTTTTGCAAAATAAAAACATGTGGAGCTTGATAGCACAATAATGTGAATGCATGTTGCACTGCTGAACTGTACACTTAAAAATGGTTAAGATGCAAAAAATGGTTAAGATGGTAAATTTTATGTTATTGGTGTTTGATCACAACTGAAAAAAAGAATTAAAAAAAAAAGAACGATAAAGGTTGTGACTTCAGAGAGGTTATTACTGCCAGTCCAGCAATACAAGGTATTGCTGGTACATCAGGAGTTTGACTGTGGGGGAAAGTGGGTCTTGTCTGGGAAGCTCTCCAAAGGAGCCCATGGTTGGGTCAGTGGCCCAATCAGCTGTGACAGCTGAACAGGGGAGCGCTCAAGGGCTGAGGCCACGCTCATGGCTTATATGAGCCCTGTGACATCTGCACTGCCCATATCATTTCAGGAACTTGAGGACTCTGAGTGGGAAGCCCTGACAGCTGGGTTGGAGGGGTGGCCGGAAGGGGAAGGCGTCCTTCACATGGCTCTCAATCAGCAGCCGATGGCATCTGACCTCATGTGTGCATTTGTGGCCTTGCTCTGGAATGCATTTAAAAAATGAGGACCCTCTGTGGCAAAATAGTTCTTTGTTGTTTAGGAAGGGGGGATGGTTTGACTCGTTTTTAACTCTACTGTTCAGGAATATCCAATTCAACTCTGTCATATCCCTGAACATGAGGGGAGGTGGGAAAATGAGGTGATGACATGCTTAATTTTTTTTTCTGCAAGAAAAAAATGAAAGGATAACAACTTGCTGAGAAAATAATAAATGCATACATAAAGAAATATGCTCTGCAATATTCCTGACCGGCATGATGGACTTTGCCCCACCCAAATGTTTGGAGTTCCCGGCTCACCAATGATGGAGGCCAGCAACAGAAATTCCAGTGGGGGAGGATGCAAATCCTCTGCCTTTTCTTCACATTAAATTTAGACCTTGAGGAATAAAGGATGGAGAGAAGCAACTGCACAGGGCAGTTAACAAAGGGAGCGTCTCAATCAAGATTCTGTCAGTGGGGAGAGAAAGAACCCAACCCACTGGCTGAAGAAACAAAGAGAAACTTATGGGCTCATATATCTGACATGTTCAGGATAGTTTGACTTCAGGCACAGCTGGATCCAGGTGCTTACACAAAGCCTTTCAACATCTGTCTCTTTCCATCTTTCAGTTCTGGTTTTCCTCTGTGCTCACTTCATTCTTGGGCAATCTGTCTGTGTGGTGACTTCAGCAGCTCCAGCCCAAAACTTACCAGAAAGAGAATTTCTCCCCTCTAATACTTCCCGCAGAAGTCTCCTGGCTTTCCTGTTTTGGGTCTGACCTAGATCACAAGCCCACCGCTGACCCACTCACTGTGGCCAGGGTAGTGGAGTGTGCGGAATGGCTATGCTAGGATCATGAACCCATACGTGAGCCATGGAGCAGGGACGCCTTCTGACATCACAGGGCTAGCAGTAAAGGTGCAGAAGCTCCCCACTGGGGTTCTGGGCTGGTGCCAGAGGAGGGCGTGATGGATGTGAGCCAGGCAAACACAACTGTTCATCGTGTGGGGCACGTGCAGGGAGGCAGAAGATAGGCCTCTTTCAGGGTTCTGATCTCTCTGTCTGCTTTATCATCATTGCGGAGTTCTGGGGGTTATTGATGGAGTGGCTGCTCTTATCTCTTACCTTCTGCAAGGATTGTAAGTCACCTCTTTTTAAAAACTATTAAATATCCTTTTATTTTTTTCCCCTCGACTTTATTGAGGTGTAACTGACATGTAACATTGTGTAAGTTTGAGGTATACAATATAATAATTGGATATATGTATATATGGTGAAATGATTACCACAACAGGTTTGTTAACACAGGCTTCATCTCATATATTCATAATCTCTGTGTGTGTGGTTAAGAACTTTTAGAATCTACTGTTTTAGCAACTTTCAAAATACAATACAGTATTGTTAACTGTATATTGATTATAAGTATATCATTAACATATTGATTATAAGTATAATCACCAGGCTGTATATAAGATCCCTAGAATTTATTCATCTTATATCTGGAAATCTGTACCCCTCAATCACCTCCACCCATTCCACACTGTTCCCCCCCATCCCTTTGCTCTTATTCTTTGTTGCTATGAGTTTGGTTTATGAAATTGCACATATAAGTGCAATCATACAGTATTTTTCTTACTCTGGCTGACATTTCTTTCAGCATGATGCCCTCAAGGTTCCACCATGTTGTTTCAAAGGCAGGCTTTCCTTTTATTTTTATGGTGAATAGTGTTTCATTTGTGGCTTTCCTGGTAGCTTAGTAGGTAAAGAATCTGCCTGCAGTGAGAGAGGCCCGGGTTCAACTCCTGGATTGGGAAGATCCCTTGGAGAATGAAATGGCAAACCACTTCAGAATTCCTGCCTGGAAAAGTCCATGAACAGTGGAGCCTGGTGGGCTTCAGTCCATGGAGTCACGAGAGTTGAACACGACTGAGCAACTAAACCACCACCAATGTTCCATTATATATATATATGCTGTGCTGTGCTTAGTCGTATGTCTGACTCTTTACAACCCCATGAACTGTAGCCTGCCAGGCTCCTCTGTCCATGGGGATTCTCCAGGCAAGAATACTGGAGTGGGTTGCCATGCCCTCCTCCAGGGGATCTTCCTGACCCAGGAATTGAACCTGGGTCTCCCGCATTGCAGGAGGATTCTTTACCGTCTGAGCCACCAAGGAAGCCCAAGAATACTGGAGTGGGTAGCCTATCCTTTCTCCAGGAGATCTTCCTGACCCAGGAATCAAAACAGAGTCTCCTGCATTGCAGGCAGGTTCCTTACCAGCTGAGCTACCAGAGAAGTCCAAAGATAGATAGATAGATAGATAGATAGATAGATAGATAGAAATGTGTATATATTGTATTGGCCAAAAAGTTCCAACAAAAACCCAAATGAACTTTTCGGCCAACCCAAGATATCACAGCTTATTTATCTGTTCATCTGTTGGTGGACACACATGTTATTTCCAGGTCTTGGTTGTGCACAATGCTGCAGTGAATATGTGGGTGCAGAGAGAGTTTAGAGACAGAGTTGTGTTTCTTCTGGATATATACCCAGAAGTGGGATTGCTGGATCGCATGGGAGCTCTACTTTTAACTTTTTGAGGACCACCACACTGTTCTCCATAGTGCCTGCACCAGTTTACATTCTACCAACAGAGTATGAGGGATGCCATTTCTCCACATCCTCTCCAGCATTTGCCATGGCTTCTCTTTTTGATGATAGCTATTCTGACAGAAGTGAGGTGAGTCTCAGTCGTTTTGATTTGCATTTCCCTAATCAGTTCCAGAAAAGCATCTATTTCTGCTTTATTGACTATGCCAAAGCCTTTGACTGTGTGGATCACAATAAACTGTGGAAAATTCTGAAAAAGATGGGAATACCAGACCACCTGACCTGCCTCTTGAGAAATCTGTATGCAGGTCAGGAAGCAACAGTTAGAACTGGACATGGAACAACAGACTGGTTCCAAATAGGAAAAGGAGTACATCAAGGCTGTATATTATCACCCTGCTTATTTAACTTCTATGCAGAGTACATCATGAAAAACGCTGGGCTGGAAGAAGCACAAGCAGGAATCAAGATTGCCGGGAGAAATATCAACAACCTCAGATATGCAGTTGACACCACCCTTATGGCAGAAAGTGAAGAGGAGCTAAAAAGCCTCTTGATGAAAGTGAAAGAGGAGAGTGAAAAAGTTGGCTTAAAGCTCAACATTCAGAAAACGAAGATCATGGCATCTGGTCCCATCACTTCATGGGAAATAGATGGGGAAACAGTAGAAACAGTGTCAGACTTTATTTTTTTGGGCTCCAAAATCACTGCAGATGGTGACTGCAGCCATGAAATTAAAAGACGCTTACTCCTTGGAAGAAAAGTTATGACCAACCTAGATAGTATATTCAAAAGCAGAGACATTACTTTGCCGACTAAGGTCTGTCTAGTCAAGGCTATGGTTTTTCCAGTGGTCATGTATGGATGTGAGAGTTGGACTGTGAAGGAGGCTGAGCACTGAAGAATTGATGCTTTTGAACTGTGGTGTTGGAGAAGACTCTTGAGAGTCCTTTGGACTGCAAGGAGATCCAACCAGTCCATTCTGAAGGAGATCAATGCTGGGATTTCTTTGGAAGGAATGATGCTAAAGCTGAAGCTCCAGTACTTCGGCCACCTCATGTGAAGCATTGACTCATTGGAAGAGACCCTGATGCTGGGAGGGATTGGGCGCTGGAGGAGAAGGGGACGACAGAGTATGAGATGGCTGGATGGCATACGGACTCAATGGACGTGAGTCTGAGTGAACTCCGGGAGTTGGTGATGGACAGGGAGGCCTGGCGTGCTGCAATTCATGGGGTTGCAGAGTCGGACACGACTGAGTGACTGAACTGAACTGAACTGAATCAGTGTTGACCATCATTTCATATGCCTATTGGCCATTTCAAAGTCTTTGGAAAAATATCTATTCAGGCCATTTCCATTTTTAAATGGGGTTATATGTTTTTATTTTTGCTATTGAATTGTATGATTTCCTTGCATATTTTGGATATTAACCCATTATCAGATATGTGGTTTGCAAATGTTTTCTCCCATGCTATTGGTCACCCTTTCATTTTGTCTTGATTTGGGGCAATAAGGAGCCCTGTGGTCGGGATGCTTGTAATGGTATTTCTGGGCAGTGACTGTTTTGTTTTGTGTTTTGCTGCATACAAACAAGTACAAACATTTATTTTCTTGCTCAAGGACCTGGGGTTGACTGGCTGGGATCAGCAGGGCTTGGCTCCAGGTTGCAGGTTGGGTCCACATCTCTTTGGACTGGCAGGGACTCGGGGCCTGCCTTTCTCATGGCAGATCACGGCAGATCACGGCAGATCATGCAGGTGTCAAGGGCATTCCAACCTGTGCGAGCCTGGAAGAGTTCACGTCATGCTTGCTAATATGCTTTTAGCCAAAGCAAAGCATATAGCCGATATCAGTGTCAGTGCCGTGGGGGCACATTCCCTGCTCCACAAGGCCCTGTAGTGGAGTGAGGAGAGAAGAAATAGGAACAGCTGTCCAATCTGCCATGTGTTTCATTCATGAGACCTCATCCATGTCAGCCTTCCCACGTAGAACTAGCTTCATGATCCATCTAGTCTTTCTGATAAGGGAGATGAGTTTTGCAAGAACTCGAGTTTCCTCCTTGAGGACAAAGTCAAGGTTGAGCTATGTACCCTAAACGCACTCACGTATTGCTCCACGGGGTGTGTGAGATGATCTTCCTCTTACCTGTCTGACTCCCCTACTGGGTGGGCAGGGGACAGTGCAGGAGCGGGAGAGACCTGGCTGCAGAGTCTGGGGCTGAAAGTGAGCTGAAGGAGCCATCCTGACAGCCCCGCAGCCCGTCCGGCTAGGGTTCCTGTCCAGAAGGCTCAGCAGAATGAGATCGAATCAGGGAGAACGGATGGAGCCGGGGGAGCAGACCAGAGTAACCAAGTGCTGGGCGGATTCAGGGTGGGAGCTCACGAAAGTTCTCAGACAACAGGAATTCTCAGCCTGGGAGGGGAGGAAGTGTTAAGATCTGGAACATAACCTGCTCCATCACTGCTTTTCACTCCAAGAAGGAAACAGTAGCTGGGCAGTCAGTTTCCCCTCCCACTCCTGCTTCGGAAAATTTCTTAAAACTGCTAAAAAATAGAATATAGGTAATTATTTGCATGACTTCCCTATGTCATATGAGGAGATCCTATTGCATAAAACACTTGCAAAGAAATAGTGTGATAGTTACTTTTCTCTTTAGCTCCTGGAGTAAGCTGAGTATTTTACAAGATGAGTGGTTGCTATTGAAATGATCTTTCCAGCTGCTCTGATGGTTTTATTTTTCTTATAATTAACTTTCCTAATGCAGGAGTTGGTTTGTTACATTTGAGTAATGGAGGCCCAGAGTGTCAACTGAAGCTGCAGGGAAAAGACACTCAGTTACTGTAAATGGATATTTCTGTGAGGACAGAGCTCTTCTGCTTAGTTCTCTTACATATCGAGGGTCTGAGGTGCAGGGCACGGCCGAGCAGGTGGAGGGTGGGAGGAGAGGACTCGAGAGGGCAGAGAGCCATTTTCTCCTGTAGAGAATGCGGAGACTTCGGCACAACTGGGCGTCCACAGATGGCAAGGATCACATTCCTAGGTCTGGTGCCAGTGAGGAAGCAGAAAGCCTTTACTTTCCTGTACAATTGGAGGTTGATACTGGTACCAGATGGGAGAGAACCAATTTATTAATAATAATACCGAGATCTATGAGGAACTTATTTTGCACCACAAAGTGAATGCTTTATGTCTTCAAATAACCCAGTATAAAAGGTACTATCATTTTTTCCATTTTACAGATGAGAGGATTGAGGGTGAAGTGGTGAAATAAACTGCTCAGGGTAACTCATCCAGAAAGGGGTGGGGCATGAATCCAGACCCAGCCTGCACTGAAGCTTATGGCGATTTGTCCAATATTAGCTCCCAGTGTGACATGGTTGTAAAAACCACAAGTTGGGCTTAGTCAGTGTTCATAGATACCCAGCGTATCAACACAGGTCCAGAGTGGCTCCCCTGGGTAGATTAGCTCCCCAAAGTGCTGAATTCTGGGGAACTTAGACCAAAAAAAAACCAAAAAACAAAAAAAGCCCAGGAATGGTGCCTGTGAAGTATGAGGGAAAGGGCTGGGCTTTCTAAGCAGGAAAGGAGAGGACCACGAAATAGACTTTGCAGTTGCCCCGCCCGCATCCCTGTACTGTTCTCCCATTAAGCGAAAGCAGTGGGGGATGACAGAGTGACTCACAGCTCTGATGGGCTCTGGTTGGTCCATAGCTAAGCCAATCAGAAAAGTCTCATTCCTTTGCCTCTGTGATTGGTTCAGAGATGGGCAGATCTAAGACATTTCAGGCCAGTGAGATGCAAGGAAGGATTTAGTAGGGATGTTTAAGAAAGTCATTCTGAACGTCAATGAGGGGATTCAAGAGGGGACCCTCTCTCTGCTCAACTCAGTTCAGTTCAGTTCAGTCGCTCAGTCGTGTCCGACTCTTTGCGACGCCATAAATTGCAGTACGCCAGGCCTCCCTGTCCATCACCAACTCCCGGAGTTCACCCAAACTCATGTGCATCGAGTCGGTGATGCCATCCAGCCATCTCATCCTCTGTCGTTCCCTTCTCCTCCTGCCTCCAGTCCCTCCCAGCATCAGGGTCTTTTCAATGAGTCAACTCTTTCCCTGAGGTGGCCAAAGTACTGGAGTTTCAGCTTCAGAGTCAGTCCTTCCAAAGAACACCCAGGACTGATCTCCTTCAGAATGGACTGGTTGGATCTCCTTGCAGTCCAAGGACTCTCAAGAGTCTTCTCCAACACCACAGTTCAAAACATCAATTCTTTGGTGCTCAGCCTTCTTCACAGTCCAACTCTCATGTCCATACATGACCACTGGTAAACTCAGCCCCCAGCAATAAGCAGATAGCAGGTAGCCGGTGAATGGCTGGGTTTCTAGGTCAGTCTTCCCTCCCCAAAGTAACCTCATTTCAACTTGGGGCTCTCTTTCAGATGAATCTATAAATCTCCTTATTGTTTTATCTCCCTTAAGCTGGATTTTCTTTTTATTGAAGCTGACAGCCTTTTCATTGGCATAACAGAGTGTACAAAAGGAAGACTAGCTTTATTTCCTTATCCAGAAAGCAGAATTAGAGAACTTGGGGGAACTAGGTATCTCCCTCAAGGTAAGGAGCTGCCTTGTGGTGAGTGTTCCAGAATTTGAAGCATCCAAGCTAAAGCTGGGAAATTGCAGAGAGATTTCTAAGAGGGAAGAGAGTCACTGTTGCTGGCATGCTCACCACCACCACCAAAGCAGGACTCTCAGATCACTTTAAAGTGGCAGCAGGACTCTGTGGCAGGAGGAGGTTGATGCTGAATGCCCCTGCCTGCTGGGCTTCCCAGGTGGCACAATAACCTGCCTGCCAATGCAGGAGATGTAAGAGGTGCAGGTTCAATCCCTGGTTCAGGAAGAACCCCTGGAGGAGGGCACAGCTTCCAGTATTCTTGCCTGGGAAACCCCATAGACAGAGGAGCCTGTGGGGCTCCAGCCTGTGGGATCTCACAGAGTTGGACATAACTGAATGACTGAGCGTGCACAACCTCCCAGCTGCTGGACAGTTTCTCAAAACAAAATAAGGACATCTTATTTAGTTTTTCTTGCACTATCTTCAAAGGGGGCGAAAACTGTTGAAATCATTTTTTCCAAACCTCTCACATTTTAAGAAGTTGAGTCAAATTGGTGCATTATAGCTGACACATCAGCTTTAAGTCAAGTTGATGGCGCAGTTGCGTTGTACTTTTTAGTTGATTTTTGTAAGCTTCTAGTAAAATGGTAAAATGGGACCTTTCATACAGTTAATGTGATTGGTGGAGCAATGCCCATTTTATTAGATGTGCCACAGAATTCTTAGCACAGTAAACTATTTAAAAGGTTTATAGTTGTGATAGCTTTGCTCTCCTGACACACTCAGAGTCATATTTATGGTTTATTGTGAAGTTCAGTGTCAGGAATACTTCTTAACCTTGCCAGGGCAATGTTGTTCTTATGGGGGAGAAAGAATCCCCTCGGCTTTGTTTATTCTTCTGATTTGTAAACATGTTGCCTGTTCTAGGTTCCTTTCACATCTCTTCTGGATCTATCATCTTTGAATTTATTTAAACACTTAAAAAGCACTGGGACTTCCCTGGCAGTCCAGTGATTAAGACTTTCACCTTCTAATGCAAGCAGTGGGAGTTTGATACCTGGTCAGGGTCTTCCCTGGTGGCTCAGATGGTAAAGAATCTGCCTGCAGTGCGGCAGACCCAGGTTTGATCCTTGGGTCAGGAAGATCCCCTGGAGAAGGGAATAGCTACCCACTCCAGTATTCTTGCCTGGAGAATTCCATGGACAGAGAAGAGCCTGGGGGCTACAGTCAATGGGATCTCGAAGAGTTGGACACGACTGAATGACTTAACACTTTCACTTCCTTTATGGGAGCTAGGATCCCACATGCTTCACAGACAAAACAACCAAAACAGAAAACAGAAACAATATTGCAATAAATTCAATAAAGACTAAAAATGGTCCACGTAAAAAAATCTTCAAAAAATAACAAAAATAAAAAGCAATGTCTGTTTCTCATGTGTACTACCTGCTCACCATGAGAAGCCTGCTGTCTTTTATTTATCCTCAATTTGAGTTTCCTGAGCTGCCAGCATCTTCAGCACCCTCCCCAGGGATTAGTTTCATAGAGTTTAACAAGCTCAGTGCTTGGCTGCGATCAGCAGTGGCCTCCTCCTCCCACTGAATGTCATGCTAACTTAATCTTGTGTAAGTGGCTTCTTTATTCCTCTCCACTGAGCTCAAAGACGATTAATGGTGCTAGTGGGTTTTGCTAAATGAAGAGGGAATTAAGTGGAGACCACGGAATATATTGGTGCTACTTTGGCAGCATTTTACATGGCGAAATGAAGGGAGAACTTGACTCCTGGCTGCCTTGCCCAGTATGTGACTCTAGGCAGGAAGATGAGTGAAAGAAAGGCCGTATTGCAGGAAATGTTTCCCTGGTTGTTACTGAGTCGAGAAGAATGCAACGTAGACAGTGATACTCCTTACTTGAGTCAGTAGGAGCAGCTTTTAGTTCCCACGTCAAATAGCTAGTTCGCAGATGTCAGGCTCTTATGCTTATTTTGTGATCTGGAAGATGGGGACGCAGGGGGGAGAACCAGACACATTCTCAAGAATCTGGGGTAGCAGCCACTGTTTTCTTGAATGATCTCTGCTTCATGAAGAATTGAGTTAGAAGCCTTCTGAATCTCTTGAATCAGGCACAGGTGGATGTCTGAGGTCTCTTCTTCTTGCCATGTCAATGGGTAACCATAAGACATGTTTAAGGTTTTCTTGAGGGACCAGGCCCTGCACATTGTCTACCAGCCCCATAGCTCTGCTTGCCCAGCTCCACACTGAACCACCCATTCCTGTTATGCATCTTAGGAAAAAGGAGACTTTTAACAACTTGAATGCTTGTTCCTGGCCTAGGGCACTTGGAGCAGAGAACCAGAGGAATTAAAGACTTTGGCAGCATGCCCCAGGTCCAGCTCTTACTCCCCAGTTGAGAGGAGCCACTGGGCATTTTTTCAGCTTCTCTCTGACTTTTTGATAAGGTTGTCCTTATTGCAGCTTGACTTTGGCCAAACTCCTCTCTATCATGCTCCTAACCACATTGCAGAGTCTGTGTCATCCATTCTGTTGGATGGATGAGGGAACTCATGCCCTATGGAGGGTGGCCCCTTGCCTGGAATTGTTTCAGGGTGGCAGAAGGGAGATTCCTACCCAACACTGAAATGTCACAGCGCTGTCTATTGATTTGCCTACATGTCACTGGGGAGCTCCTAAAAACAATTGGAAGAAGTAGGAATGCACTTGCTTGAAGTCCCTTGCCCATGCCAGCTGCCTTGGCTTCTCATTTCCCTGGGTTCTGGCGCTTCTCTGAAGACAGGACACATGTCCTCCTCCTCTGCCCATCAAGGATCCCTTGACAGAGCAGGGAGCGGGGGCTGCCAGGGCCCAGGGAGGTGAGTGGAGGGTCACTGAACCGCATTCAATGAAGGGCCTTGGAGATGAGACAGAATGCGGTGGTCTGTGTCATCTCAGAAAGGGCTAGGTTTAATTCCGTTTCTTCTGCAGCTGTGAAAATACTCTTCATGGCCTTCCTTTTTCTGCCTCACTTTCCCCTCTAACTGGCCTGGTGTATGTTGGCCTGTTTTTCTTCATCACCATTTCCCCATGGTTTCAGTGACCATTTAAAAATTTCTTATCTTGTAGATGATTGATCTGTGTTTTCCAGCAACAGTTCCAAGCCTGAATCAGTAACAAAGAAAAGTCTTTTGTTTTATTTTTACTTTTTAATTTTATATTGGAATTTAGTTGATTTACAATGTTGTGTTATTTTCTGCTATACAGGAAAGCGAATCAGCTACATGTACACATATATCCTGCCTTTTTTTGGATTTCCTTCCCATGCAGGTCACCACAGAGCTATACAGTAGGTTTTCAATTACCTACTTTATACATAGTTGTCAATAGTGTATATATGTCAATCCCAATCTCCCAATTTGTCCCAATCCCCACTTCCCCCCTTGGTGTCCGTATGTTTGTTCTCAACATCTGTGTCTCTATTTCTGGTTTGCAAATAAGATCATTTATATCACTTTTCTAGATTCCACATATATGCACTAATATACAATATTTGTTTTTCTCTTTCTGACTTAACTTCATTGTGTATGACAGTCTCTAGGTCTATCCACATTTCTACAAACAACCCAATTTCGTTTCTTTTTATGGTTGAGTAGTATTCCATTGTATACATGTACCACATCTTTGTCCATTCCTCTGTTGATGGACAGTGATTGAAGACCTAAATAAATAGTTCTCCAAAGGAGATAGACAGATGACCAACAAAAACATGAAAAAATACTCAACATCACTGATCATTAGACAAATGAAAATCAAAACTACAATGAAGTATCACCTTACACCCATCAGAATGGCTATTATTAAAAAAAAAAACCAAAAACTATAAACAATAGATGCTGGAGAGGGTGTGGAGAAAAGGAATCCCTCTCACACTGTTGCTGGGAATATAAATTGATACAACCACTATGGAGAACAGTATGGAGTTTCCTTAAGAAACTAAAAATAGAACTATCATATGACCCAGCAGTCCCATTACTGGGCATATCCTCAGAGAAAACCGTAATTTAAACAGATACATGTCCATAGCAGCACTATTTACAACAGCCAGGGCATGGGAGTAAGGTCTCTGTGTTGTAAAGTCTGCCCTCCCTCTCTGCCTCCTTATTGCCAAGAAACTAGGCATTCTGGAAAATATGCCTCTCACGGATTTTCTTGCCATCTCATCTGTTGGCATTGCTGGGTTTTCTCTCCTCATACCTTTTTCATTAGCACCAAATTTCCCTGTTCCTTGGCTCATCTTGGTGCACCAGGGAACCCCCTCACCACTTAATAAGATTCTACCCATGCTTGAAAGCCTATCTCTAACACTCCTGCCTTCATGAGCCCCACTCGGAATTATCCCCAACCAGATACAGTCTCTCCATTCTTCACAGCCATCAACACTGCTATTCTG
Source organism: Aepyceros melampus (assembly GCA_006408695.1). Lineage (NCBI taxonomy): Eukaryota > Metazoa > Chordata > Mammalia > Artiodactyla > Bovidae > Aepyceros > Aepyceros melampus. The sequence goes on along the minus strand of SJXQ01006648.1, from coordinate 212,824 downwards.
TCTTTAATCATAGTTTCTGTTTTCTTTAAAACAGGTTATTTTCCTATTTCTGTATTTTCCTAGTTGTAAAATACATAGCCATCATAGAAAAAGGAACATGCAGAAAGGCATAAAGAAGAAAATAAGAATTACCAAGGTAATAAGCTCTAACATTTGGGCAGGTTGCTACATAGGCTCACTTCTGAGCTCTTTATGTGTGTTAATCTAGATCATTCTCACAAGCTGCAGTGCCAATAGCTGAGATGGGAAGAAGATCCTGTGAGGTGATACTGTTACCAGCTCACAGATGAGGAGTGGTGTCTGAGGTGGTCATAAGCAAGTGTCTCATACGTTGGCTGGAACTTGGTTTGACAAGTTCATGCTGAGCTCGCTGACCCAGTTCCATGACTGGGAGAGCTGGGGAGTTCTGGGCTGAGCCTCTGGGCTTCTCCTGCCCTGGGAGCTCTGTGTGGCTCTGAGTCCTGAGTGGGCGTCCACTCCTCTCTGTTGGATGCTGGCTGTGAGAAGAGCCTGGCTTTCAGGTGCCGCTTCTGTGCTTCTCTTCCCTCCCACCTCCTCACGTGCAACCTCACTTTAGGTCAGAGAGAGGCCACAACACTTCAGGACAGACCAGGTTTTAATGGTGAATATGAAAAGTAGAAGAAATAAAACCCCAAAGTTTTAAGTTTAATTGTTTCATTTATTTATGTTTTGCTTGTTTCCTTTGCTTTAGGAGATGGATCCCAAAATATATTGCTCTGACTTACATCAGAGAGTGTTCTGCCTGTGTTTTCCTCTAGGAGTTTCACAGTATCCGTTCTTACATTTAGGTCTTTAATCCATTTTGAGTTTATTTTTGTGTATGGTGTGAGAGAATGTTTTCACTCTCTTACATGTAGCTGTCCAGTTTTTCCAGCCCCAGTTACAGAAGAGATGGGTTTATATTTCTCCAGTGTATATTCTTGCTTCCTTCATTGTAGATTAAGTGGCCATAAGTGTGTGGGTTATTTCTGGGCTTTCTACCCTGTTCTGTTGATATATGTGTCTGTTTTTGTGCCAGTACCATCTTGTTTTGATGATTATAACTTTGAAGTACAGTCTGAAATTAGGGACTATGACTCCTCTACCTCTACCTTCTTCCTCAAGATTGGTTATTTGGGATCTTTTGTGTTTCTATACAAATTTAAAAATTGTTTTACACCAGTCAGACTGTATGTGGGAATCATATATGTGTGAATTCTTTGACTTCTCACACAATAGTTGCTACTAGAACCTCCAGGTTACAGAGAGAGGCAGAGAAAAGTTAAGTAACTAGACTGAATTTACAGCTAGAGCATGGTGATATTCAAGCTGAATCTAATTTTAATTACTTGCTTTCTGGCCTTTCTGAATTAAGAGAGGGGAACAAAGGGGAATAGGCACAATTTCTCTGTAACATTAGGATTAGGACAAAGAACTAGGAAAAGCCTCAGGGCCTCTCTCCACCATAGACCACAGAAGGGTCCCTGGGCTGGAGAGCAGGGGTGGGAAAGAGTGGATGTAGGGTGGCATGACATGGAGAGACCTGAATGGGGTCCAAGACTGAATAGACTCTCAACACATACCTGACCAGAGATGTATTAACATCACAGGCATTCATCAGTTCAGTAGCTCAGTCTTGTCCAACTCTTTGCAACCCCATGGACTGCATCATGCCAGGCTTCCCTGTCCATCACCAACTCCTGGAGCTTGCTTAAACTCATGTCCGTTGAATCAACGATGCCGTCCAACCATCTCATTCTCTGTTGTCCCCTTTTCCTCCTGCCTTCAATATTTCCCAGCATCAATCTTTCACAGGCATTAGTTTCTGCAGATAACCTGTTGGCCATTAATATATTAAGATGAACTACTTTTTTTTTTCACTTAGTCTTATTTTAAAAGAAAATTCTTCAGAAGTTTGAAAAGCTAGTTATATTTTTCTAAGGATAAAATAAATCTCTATCAATTCAAATAAATTAATAAGAAACAAAGAGGGTTCATTTTTAGATGCCACCTGTGGGATCTATCTCTTATGTGGTAGATGCAGTTGTTCTCAATGGTACAGATGAGAAAACTGAGTCTCAGTGGCATGAAGTTACTTGCTCAAGGCCACCCAGGCAACCGGTGACTGGGACGAACTGAAACCAGTTCATCTGAATTATCCATGCATACAAGTGACCCTCTATCTGTCTGTTCATGCAGACCCACAAAAATGGAGTGTGAGCCCATCTCCAGGTGTTGTGGCAGATGCAAAGAATACAAAGGAGTGCCTGTTCTGGTAGACTTGAATCTAGTGGGGAGACAGCATTCTATCAAGCCATCTTCGTTTGAGCTACATGACAAGGGCTACAATAGAGACAGGTGTGAAGGATCATGGGAGAGGTGACCTCCAGGTCTGAGACTGTGCAGCTGGGTCCCCATGCTGCCCATTATCCAGGGCTAAGGAGACACTGCAATTAAATGACACTCATATTGAAAAGCAGAGACATTACTTGGCCAACAAAGGTCCGTCTAATCAAGGCTATGGTTTCTCCAGTGGTCATGTATGGATGTGAGAGTTGGAGTGTGAAGAAGGCTGAGCGCCGAAGAATTGATGCTTTTGAACTGTGGTGTTGAAGACTCTTGAGAGTCCCTTGGACTGCAAGGAGATCCAACCAGTCCATTCTGAAGGAGATCAGCCCTGGGATTTCTTTGGAGGGAATGATGCTGAAGCTGAAACTCCAGTACTTTGGCCACCTCATGCGAAGCGTTGACTCATTGGAAAAGACTTTGATGCTGGGAGGGATTGGGGGCAGGAGGAGACGGGGACAACAGAGGATGAGATGGCTGGATGGCATCACTAACTCAACGAACATGAGTCTGAGTGAACTCTGGGAGATGGTGATGGACAGGGAGGCCTGACATGCTGTGATTCATGGGGTCACAAAGAGTCAGACATGACTGAGCGACTGAACTGAACTGAACTGAACAGCCACCAAATTTCCTCCCCTTAAATCCCATCATGTGGCATAGTGTAGTGACTAAGAGGGGGCACCAGCTTAGTGGCATCCCTCACTTGTTGTTCAGTCACCCAGTCATATCTGACTCTTTACAATCCCATGGACTGCAGCATGCCAGGCCTCTCTTTCCCTCACCATCTCTGGAAGTTTGCCCAAGTTCATGGCCATTGCATCGGTGATGCCAGCCAGCCATCTCATCATCTGATGCCCTTTTCTCCTTCTGCCTTCAGTCTTTCCCAGGATCAGGGACTTGTTCCATTGAGTCAGCTGTTCACATCAGGTGACTAAAATACTGGAGTTTCAGCTTAAGCATCAGTCCTTCCAATGAGTATTCAGGGTTTATTTCCCTAAGATTGACTGGTTTGATCTCCTTGCTGTCCAAAGGACTCACAGGAATCTTCTCCAGCACCACAGTTTGAAGGCACCTATTCTTTGGTGCTCTGCCTTCTTTACGATCCAGCTCTCACAACCATATGTGACCACCAGGAAGACCGTTGGCCTTGACTATACAGACCTTTGTCAGCATTACTCTTTTTAACACACTGTCCAGGTTAGTCATAGCTTTCCTGCCAAGAAGTAATCATCTTCTGATTTCATCTACAGTGATTTTAAAGCCCAAGAAGAGGAAATCTGTCACTACTTCCACCTTTCCCCCCTCTATTTGCCATGAAGGAATGGGGCCGGATGCCATGATCTTAATTTTTTTATTTTTTATTTATTTTTTAAAATGTAAATTTATTTATTTTAATTGGAGGCTGATTACTTTACAATATTGTATTGGTTTTGCCATACATCAACATGAATCTGCCATGGGTGTACACATGTTCCCAATCCTGAACCCCCTTCCCACCTCCCTCCCCATACCATCCCTCTGGGTCATCCCAGTGCACAGCCCCAAGCACCCTGTATCCTGCATCGAACCTAGATTGGTGGTTCATTTCTTATATGATATTATACATGTTTCAGTGCCATTCTCCCAAACCATCCCACCCTCTCCCTCTCCCACAGAGTCCAAAAGACTGTTCTATACATCTGTGTCTCTTTTGCTGTCTCACATACAGGGTTATAGTTCGCATCTTTCTAAATTCCATATATATGCATTAGTATACTGTATTGGAGAAGGCAATGGCAACCCACTCCAGTACTCTTGCCTGGAAAATCCCATGGATGGAGGAGCCTGGTAGGCTGTAATGCATGGGGTCACGAAGAGTCAGACACGACTGAGCAACTTCACTTTCATGCATTGGAGAAGGAAATGGAAACCCACTCCAGTGTTCTTGCCTGGAAAATCCCAGGGATGGGGGAGCCTGGTGTGCTGCCGTCTATGGGGTCGCACAGAGTCGGACACGACTGAAGCGACTTAGCAGCAGCATGCTCTATTGGTGTTTTTCTTTCTGGCTTACTTCACTCTGTATAATTGGCTGCAGTTTCATCCACCTCATTAGAACTGATTCAAATCTATTCCTTTTAATGGCTGAGTAATACTCCATTGTGTATATGTACCACAGCTTTCTTATCCATTCATCTGCTGATGGACATCTAGGTTGCTTCCATGTCCTGGCTATTATAAACAGTGCTGCGATGAACATTGGGGTACACATGTCTCTTTCAGTTCTGGTTTCCTTGGTGTGTATGCCCAGCAATGGGATTGCTGGGTCATAAGGCAGATCTATTTCGAGTTTTTTAAGGAATCTCCACACTGTTCTCCATAGTGGCTGTACTAGTTTACATTCCCACCAACAGTGTAAGAGGGTTCCCTTTTCTCCACACCCTCTCAAGCTTTACTATTTGTAGACTTTTGGATCGTAGCCATTCTGACTGGTGTGAAATGGTACCTCATTGTGGTTTTGATTTGCATTTCTCTGATAATGAGTGATGTTGAGCATCTTTTCATGTGTTTGTTAGCCATATGCATGTCTTCTTTGGAGAAATGTCTATTTAGTTCTTTGGCCCATTTTTTGATTGGGTCGTTTATTTTTCTGGAATTGAGCTGCAGGAGTTGCTTGTATATTTTTGAGATTAGTTGTTTGTCAGTTGCTTCATTTGCTATTATTTTCTCCCACTCAGAAGGCTGTCTTTTCACCTTGTTTATAGTTTCCTTTGTTGTGCAGAAGCTTTTAATTTTAATTAGGTCCCATTTGCTTATTTTTGCTTTTATTTCCAGTATTCTGGGAGGTGGGTCATAGAGGATCCTGCTGTGATTTATGTCGGAGAGTGTTTTGCCTATGTTCTCCTCTAGGAGTTATAGTTTCTGGTCTTACATTTAGATCTTTAATCCATTTTGAGTTTATTTTTGTGTATGGTGTTAGAAAGTGTTCTAGTTTCATTCTTTTACAAGTGGTTGACCAGTTTTCCCAGCACCACTTGTTAAAGAGATTGTCTTTTCTCCATTGTATATTCTTGCCTCTTTTGTCAAAGATAAGGTGTCCATAGGTGTGTGGATTTATCTCTGGGCTTTCTATTTTGTTCTATTGATCTATATTTCTGTCTTTGTGCCAGTACCATACTGTCCTGATGACTGTGGCTTTGTAGTAGAGCCTGAAGTCAGGCAGGTTGATTCCTCCAGTTCCATTCTTCTTTCTCAAGATGGCTTTNTTTCTCCATTGTATATTCTTGCCTCCTTTGTCGAAGATAAAGTGTCCATAGGTGCGTGGATTTATCTCTGGGCTTTCTATTTTGTTCCATTGATCTATATTTCTGTCTTTGTGCCAGTACCATACTGTCTTGATGACTGTGGCTTTGTGGTAGATCCTGAAGTCAGGCAGGTTGATTCCTCCAGTTCCATTCTTCTTTCTCAAGATACCCAGCAATCCCACTACTGGGCATACACACCAAGGAAACCAGAATTGAAAGAGACACGTGTACCCCAATGTTCATCGCAGCACTGTTTATAATAGCCAGGACATGAAAGCAACCTAGATGTCCATCAGCAGATGAATGGATAAGAAAGCTGTGGTACATATACACAATGGAGTATTACTCAGCCATTAAAAAGAAAACATTTGAATCCGTTCTAATGAGGTGGATGAAACTGGAGCCGATTATACAGAGTGAAGTAAGCCAGAAAGAAAAACACCAATACAGTATACTAATACATATATATGGAATTTAGAAAGATGTTAATGATAACCCTGTATGCGAGACAGCAAAAGAGACACAGATGTATAGAACAGACTTTTGGACTCTGTGGGAGAGCGTGAGGGTGGGGTGATTTGGGAGAATGGCATTGAAACATGTATACTATCATGTAAGAAACGAATCGCCAGTCTAGGTTCGATACAGGATGCTGGGGTATGGGGAGGGAGGTGGGAGGGGGGTTCAGGATTGGGAACTCATGTACACCCATGGTGGATTCGTGTCAATGTATGGCAAAACCAATACAGTATTGTAAAGTAAAATAAAAAAGTAAAAAGTAATAATAAAAAAACTAATTAAAAAAAAAAACATGTATTTTCAAGCCATCCACACCATCCTACTTTCATACTATCCTGTGATTCTCACCTGCTCACCTGGCAGAGGCTCTGCTCCCACCCCTACTTGGGTGGAGACCTGCTGGCTTATGGAAGTCCACCAAAGAGCTTAGTTCTAGCATTTACAACATCACTCCCAGAAGGAAACTCCGCTGCAGGCGCTGGGCGCAGAGTGACAAGAGGGAGGCAGGGAAGAGCAAAGTGATCTGTGGACTTGAAGAGCTTCCGCCAGCACAGCAATGCTGCTTTGAACATCCCTGTGCCTGTCTTTTTGTGCACTTGCGGGAACATTCCTCCAGAGAGGAAAATACTGGGAGCATTGGCATCTGCATTTTCAGCTTCAGCAGAAACTGCCAAACTCTCTCCAAAGTGATGGCATAAAGCCAGCTCTTTCAAAGAAAAGGCTGGCAGAAGCCCCTACTACCACGACCACCTTCCCGCCAGCTCTTCTTCTGACACTGGCCCTGTGGTTGACACACAGTCGGGAGTGGGAGGGAGCAGACCAGGTATGTGCTACTTGCCAACAGGAAAATGAGCTCAAATGAGGCCTGAGACCCTCAAGGGACCCAGTGGCGTGGCATATGCTCCAGATATACACATGGCAGGAACATGTCAATGGACTAGGTGTGTATGCCCATATATTGTACATCTAACACGTGGACAGGACTTTCCAGGCGGCTCAGTGGTTTAAAAAAAAAAATCCTCCAGCCAAGCAGGAGACTTGGGTTCAATCCCTGGGTCAGGAAGGTCCCTTGGAGAAGGAAATGGCAACCCACTCCAGTATTTTTGCCTAGGAAATCCCATGGACAGAGGAGGCTGGAGGGCTACAGTCCATGTATTGCAAAAGAATTGTACATAACGGCTAAACAGCAGCAGCGTGGGCAAGGTGGGGCAGAGAAGTTCTTCAGGCCCTTAGGGTAAAGGAGTGGTCTGCCTCCCCATTCCTCATCTTTCTTAACCAAATCCAGACATTCAGGAACATTACAGGAGAGCATATACAGAATCTAGAAAAATGGTACTGAAGAATTTATTTACAGGCCAACAATGGAGAAACAGACATAGAGAATAGACATATGGACACAGGGAGAGGTGAGGAGAGGGTGAGACGTATGGAGAGAGTAACATGGAAACTTACATTACCATATATAAAATAGCCAATGGGAATTTGCTGTATGGCTCAGGAAACTCAAACAGGGGCTCTGCATCAACCTAGAGGGGTGGGATGGGGAGGGAGATGCCAGGGAGGTTCAAAAGGGAGGGGATATATGTATACCTATGGCTGATTCATGTTGAGGTTTAACAGAAAACAACAAAATTCTGTAAAGCAATTATCCTTCAATAAAAAACAAACAAAAAAGGTAGAATAACCCAGTTAATAACACAGTTATGGAGATGACACCCCCTTGATGGCAGAAAGTGAAGAGGAACTAAAGAGCCTCTTGATGAAGGTGAAAGAGGAGAGTGAAAAAGCTGGCTTAAAACCCAACATTCAAAAAAACAAAGATCATGGCATCTGGTCCCATCACTTCATGGCAAATAGACCGGGAAACAGTGGGAACAGTGAGAGAATTTATTTTCTTGGGCTCCAAAATCACTGCAGATGGTGACTGCAGCCATGAGATTAAAAGATGCTTACTCCTTGAAAGAAAAGCTATGGCTAACCTGGACAGCATATTAAAAAGCAGAGACATTACTTTGCCAACAAAGGTCTATCTAGTCAAAGCTATGGTTTTTCCAGTAGTCATGTATGGATGTGAGAGTTGGACTATAAAGAAAGCTGAACACTGAAGAATTTATGCTTTTGAACTGTGGTGTTGGAAAAGACTCTCGAGAGTCCCTTGGACTGTAAAGAGATCCAACCGTCCATCCTAAAGGAAATCAGTCCTAAATATTCATTTGAAGGACTGATGCTGAAGCTGAAGGTCCGATACTTTGGCCACCTGGTGCGAGGAGCCGATTCATTTGAAAAGACCCTGATGCTGGGAAAGATTGAGGGCAGGAGGAGAAGGGGATGACAGAGGATGAGATGGTTGGATGACATCACTGACTCAATGGGCATGAGTTTGAACAAACTCTGGGAGATGGTGAAGGGCAGGAAAACCTGGAGTGCTGCAGTTGATGGGGTTGCAAAGAGTCGGACACGAATGAACAACAGCAACAACACAGTTAAATGTGGATTGCTGGGGGCCAGTGTGAGGAACTCCGCCCGTGGCAAAGGTCATGAGGAAGGAGGCTTGGCATACGCAAAGGTGTGATCAAGCCTCAGGAAACCCCCTGTTCCCAAGCATCTATCCCCCAAACCAGAGTCTGTTTTATGCTCTCACCTACACCTCTGACTCTACGGGGGGCTCTCCCCCATAACCATTTCTCTTGGAGAAGGAGTTAATTTGCAGCTCCAGTTGACAAAATTCCTGGGCGTGACAAGAGTGTTTCAGCTTACAAACTCCTCTGAAGGTTTTCTAGCCTGCCTGTATAGGTTCGTCTGGCCAAATGTGATTGTTTACAGCCTCCCAACAGCGAGAGGCATGAGATGTTTTATATTTACTAAAGGCAGATTCTTTTGGGAAGTTAGAATTTATTAGTATAGTGGGTTGATTAGGAATTGTATTGGTGAAGGGTTTTTCATTTGTTGTGCCAATAATTGCTTTTAATTCCCTGCCCTGGGTGTGATAGGGGTGTCTCTGCTGGCAAGCTAGCTTGTGTGATAGGATTATCCATACTCCTGCGGAGCACATGATTGTTTGCTGCCTCTCAACCATAAACAGCACAGAGTTTGGGGTATTTTGAAGGTCTTGGTTAACATGGGGCTTTTCTCATTGTTGAGTCAATGATTGCCGCCAGGCCTCCACGTCCTTAGGTACCTGGGAATATATTAATCAATGTNGATTGGGGGCAGGAGGAGAAGGGGATGACCAAGGATGAGATGGCTGGATGGCATCACGGACTCAATGGACGTGAGTCTGAGTGAACTCTGGGAGTTGGTGATGGACAGGGAGGCCTGGCGTGCTGCGATTCATGGGGTCGCAAAGAGTCGGACACGACTGAGCGACTGAACTGATCTGATTTGTCATAAAGTGAGAGGACAAGATGCCATGATCTTGCTGCTGCTGCTGCTAAGTCACTTCAGTTGTGTCCGACTCTGCGCGACCCCACAGACGGCAGCCCACCAGGCTCCCCTGTCCCTGGGATTCTCCAGGCAAAAACACTGGAGTGGGTTGTCATTGCCTTCTCCAATACATGAAAGTGAAAAGTGAAAATGAAGTCACTCAGTCGTGTCCAACCTTCAGCGACCACATGGACTGTAGCCTTCCAGGCTCCTCCGTCCATGTGATTTCCAGGCAAGAGTACTGGAGTGGGGTGCCATTGCCTTCTCTGGCCATGATCTTAGTTTTTTGAATGTTGAGTATTAAGCCAGCATGTTCAATCTCTTTCCCCCTCGTCAAGAGTTTCTTTAGTTTCTCTTTACTTTCTGCCATTAGAGTGGTACCATCTGCATATCTGAGACTGTTGATATTTCTCCTAGCAATCTTGATTCCAGAGATTCATTCAGCTTGGCATTTTGCATGATGTAACCTCCGCAGAAGTTAAATAAGCAGGGTGACCTTATGCAGCCTTGACCTATTCCTTCCCTAATTTTGAACAAGTCCATTGTTCCATGTCCAGTTCTACCTGTTGCTTCTTGAACCACACACAGGTTTCTCAGGAAACAAATAAGGTGGTCTGGTATTCCTGTCTCTTTAAGAGTTTCCCAAAGTTTGTTATGATCCACACAGTCAAAGGCTTTAGCACAGTTAGTGAAGCAGAAGTAGATGTTTTTCTAGATTTCCCTTTTTCATCTATGACCCAACAGATGTTGGCAATTTGACCTCTGGTTCCTCTGCCTTTTCTCAATACAGCTTGTACATCTAGAAGTTCTTGGTTCAAATACTGTTGAAGCCTAGCTTAAAAGATTTGGAGCATTACCTTGCTAGCACATGAAATGAATTCAACTGTATGGTAGTTTGAAATTCTTTGGCACTGCCTTTCTTCGTGATTGGAATGAAAACTGACCTTTCCCAGTCCTGTGGCCACTGCTGTTTCCCATATTTGCTGGCATATTGAGTGCAGCACTTTAACGGCATCATCTTTTGGGATTTGAAATAGCTCAAATGGAATTCCATCACCTCTGCTGGATATGTTTGTAGTAATGCTTCCTAAGGCCCACTTCATTTCACACAGGATGTCTGGCTCTAGGTGAATAACCACACTATCATGGTTATATGGGTCATGAAGACTTTTTTGGACAACTCTCTTGTGCATTCTCAGAGAAGGCAATGGCACCCCTCTCCAGTACTCTTGCCTGGAAAATCCCATGGACAGAGGAGCCTGGTAGACTGCAGTCCATGGGGTCATGAAGAGTCGGACATGACTGAGCGACTTCCCTTTCACTTTTCACTTTCATGCATTGGAGAAGGAAATGGCACCCCACTCCAGTGTTCTTGCCTGGAGAATCCCAGGGATGGGGGAGCCTGGTGGGCTGCTGTCTCTGGGGTCGCAGAGTCGGACACGACTGAAGCAACTTAGCAGCAGCAGCAGCTTGTGCATTCTTGCCATCACTTCTTAATTCTTCTGCTTCTATTATGTCCTTGCAATTTCTGTCTTTATTGTGCCCATCTTTGCACAAAGTATTCCCTCAGCATCTCCAGTTTTCTTGAAGAGATCTCTAGTTTTTCCTGTTCTATTATTTTCCTCTATTTCTTTGCATTATTCTCTTAAAAAGGCTTAAGTGATGACCAGAATAACTCATCAACTCATTCAGTATTTTCTGGGTGTCTGGGTTATTTACATTGATATCAATGGTATCTTTAGAAAGGAAAAAGATCACTGATTAACTTCTAGTTTGCAATATAAATAAGTGAAGTGAAGTCACTTAGTCGTGTCTGACTCTTTGAGATACCACGAACTGTAGTCCTAGTCCTCCAGCCTCCTCCGTCCATGGGATTTTCCAGGCAAGAATACTGGAGTGATTTGCCATTTTCTTCTCCAGGGATCTTCCTGCCCCAGGGATCGAACGCAGGTCTCCCACATTGCAGGCAGACTCTTCACCATCTGAGCCACCAGGGAATCCCAAAATATAAACAAGCCTGCCACATAAAATTTATATGGTTCCCTTTGTGATAATAAATACCAATTCTTTAGCTATACTCTTTTTCCTGTTGAATGCAATAGTAATTGTAAGAATATAGAATGGCTATGCATTAGACCCAAGGATCTCCATGCTTTTAGGCCCCTGAGGGTGAGAACAAGTCAGGCAAGGCAGTTTCAGGAGAGCAGGAAGACTTAGATGTGAGCCTGAGGTTGGAGGCGTGGGTGTGGGTGTGGGGGAGTAGGGAAGGATGACTGCACTGAGTGGAGAAAAACAGAAGGACCTAGAAGGAAACTGTGATGGGATAACCCCTCTCCAGTGTCATTACATCACTTGAACTCAAGTTAAGTAAAATTAAAAACTCAAAGGAAAAAAAGTGATGCAAATTTGAGATGGTTACAAAGGAGTGAAGGAAAACTCACCTACTGGGTTAACTATGAAAGTGAAAGTCATACAGTCATGTCCACCTCTTTGCAACCCCATGGACTATACAGTTCATGGAATTCTCCAGGCCAGAATATGGGAGTGGGTAGCCTTTCCCTTTTCCAGGGGCTCTTCACAGCCCAGGGATTGAATCCAAGTCTCCCACACTGAGGGCGGAATCTTTACCAGCTGAGCCAAAAGGGAAGCCCAAGAATACTGGAGTGGATAGACTATCCCTTCTCCAGCTGATCTTCCCAACCCAGGAATTGAACCAGGGTCTCCTGCATTGCAGGCAGATTCTTTACCAACTGAGCTAAATTGAGAGAAAGGTTTTGTTATAGTTCAGCAGTTAAAATCCTTGCAAATCTTTCTTTGATTGCTTCTAACCACCAGCAGGTCTCCATCTGTATACTCCAAAGATTTTGCAGATTATCATTCTGTTTCCTAGTTGATACATTAACCTCTGATCACTTATTAACTCATTATTACAATAAGTTCTACTTTATTTCACTATCACATCATTTTCGGAGCTTTTTAGTGACGTGTAATACTCACACAAAAAGCTCATGTATCCTAAATATACTAGGTGATGGATTTCCACACAATGAACACAGCTGAGGAAGCGGTACCCAAGCAAAGCCGCAGAACATTGCCAGCACTCCAGAAGTTTCCTTCTTCTCTAGAAGATGGTAACAGTTATCCTGACTTTTAACAGCCCAGATTAGTTTTGCCAGTTTTTATACTTTATGTAACTGAAGTCATAGAGAATGTATTGTGTGTCTGGCTTTTTTCACTTACTATAATGTTTATGAGGTTCATCCACACCATTGCAAGAAGGAGTAGATTTTTTTTTCCATTGCCAAATGTCATGATGTTGTGTGAATGTACCACAGTTTGTTTTTCTGTTCTGATACTAGGGCCATTAGAGCGCTTTTCAGCTTGAGCTACTCTGATAAAGTACTACTATGAACATTCTAATGCAATAAAACCACGGTGAGCTTCCACAGAAAGCAATGTCTCTTGGGAAATAATACTCAACATTTTTGATTTACTAACTGTTTGGCTGTTATCTGCTACATACTAGCCTGTGTTCTCAGTACTTTATCCATATTTATTTAATGATGCTCTTGACTATCCTTTGAGGTTAATATTATCACTATTTCAATTCAACTTCTGAGGAAATAAGACAGCACAAGATTCTGGGAAAACCACAATTTGAATCCAGGCAGGCTCGCACTGAAGTCTGAGATTGACTTTTTAAATATATTTAATAAGCCCTTGTAGATATTCAGTAATTATTAGTTGCTCTCATTTCTTGGCACCTGGGCAGACAATGAAGCTTGGAACATTAGTGCACAGGGCATCAGTTTTGAGTGAAATTCAGGGTATTTCCTAGTTATAGGAACCTTTTATTTTTCTTCCCTTGGAGCCTGTATATTGGCCTAACCTTTCTTTCCACAGAAACTGAACTACTGAAGAGGTTCTCTCTGCTTTGTATCCATTGGTCTCACAGTTTTTCCCTGCTCTCATTCACAGGCCTTGGCAAATTCTGTGCAGCAGAATGGGAGATGGCACGTCTTCCTTCTCAGGACAGCCCTCTCGCAACCGCTTTCCCTTCTCAGCACAGAAAAAGAGAAATGTAAATGTATATTCTCCCAATATTTATCCCTCTCACTCGTATCACAAATTTACTGAGCATTTACTATAGGCCCAGAATGTGTTAGGCATTATGATAAATATAAAACGGAATAAGATAGAATCAATGATCTTAACGTAAGAATAGGAGAAGAAATGGAATTTCATTTTGAAAAGTATGGTATATAAAATGTGAAAAAGGAGTGATATTAAAAAGATTTAACACCTATGAAGGCATAAACGCTAGTCAGTTAGGACACATTTGGGTGCAGACAATGGCATGGTTGACTGGCCCTGTAGTCTCTGAATAGCAGCCTGGCTTGTCCAAAGGATAAGACTGAACAGAAGGCTGTGACCGGAGCAGGGAATGCCTCAGCTGCCAAGTAGTGTGCCTTGACTTTATCCTCTAAGCCCCACAGTGCCGCAGAGCAGCCCTGCCCACGGTTAAGATACAACAGGGCTGTGTTTAGGTCCTTGATTCTTAGCCTCTTAGCTTACTGGAGACCCAAAGTCACGGAATAAAGAGGATTGTTCTTTCCTATTCTCATGATGTTATTTCTCAACCACCCATGACCTTATAAATTTTCCAGTCACGGCAGCTTGCTCCAAGTCCACATAGAACAGACCTAGTGAGTTGTGCTAGGACATCCGGAGCATTGCAGCGTTGTCATCCCTCGAGAAGCACACAGGCAGCTGAGCCTTTTTCTTGTGTGCCCATGAACAGCTCGGGTGAAAAGAGCGCAAGTGGATGCGCAGTGCAGCTGGAATGCCCCCCAGCCAGCTGCTGCCCTGACACTTGTGCTCCTTTGCATACGCTTCCCCACTTTGGAAGCTACTAAGCAAGCCAAGAAAGCTAAGGTTCAGCTGGGGGCTAGGTCAGTCCCAGTGGAGTGAAACGAAAGAAGGAATGGGAAAGAGATCTCAAAGAGACACTTCTTTTGAATTACTCTCCACAAGCTTGTCCCTTTTAGTACTAATTTTCTTCTTGAATGTGTCCTTTTGGGAAATGGTTTGCTAACCCTTCTCATATGAACTGAGCACTGTTTTATCCACTGGGGATTAGTTGCCTAAACACATCAACTTGGTTTATAAAATAGGATTGAAAAACCCTTGGCTCACTCTGCAGGAAGCATGGCATGGTGGGGAAAAGTGTGTACACTTTCAGGGACACGATACACTTAGCCTAAGTTCTTGGGAGGGTTTCTTACTATCGTTTTTCTCATCTGTAAATGAAAATGATGATGTAACTGCCTCATATGGGGTCCTGAAGATTCAGTGAGCCATGTGTAGACAAGAACTGAACATATAGTTAGCACACAAAAATGTGAGCTGTTTCTATCATAATTATTAATATTCTGTCTTTGTCTATGTCTCTTTCTACTCCTCAATAGGAAAGCATTAATAAAAAAACCCTTTTGTGAATGAAGCCTAGCTACCTATGACCATAACTTCTGAAAGAGACCTCTATCTCTCCAGAGCACAAATCACTAAAAGAATACTAAAACTTTTAGAAATGTAATAGAAACTCAGAGGTTTTTGCATACCTCTTCCTCTGCAATGATAGATCTCTATCAAGCCCGCTTTTTAATTTTTTATAAACCCAGGGTGCTCTGAATGTAAACAGCCAACCAGGAATACGATCATTAGGATACCTGCTAGCTTACTGGATGAAATTTTTAAATTGTTATTATTGATTATTCCCAAAAGAGTAAATGTGAGGGTGCGTCACCTGGCTGAACAACTCTCTCTTCCTTACCACTCCTCAAAGTGTGCTTGCAAAGGTGTGCTTTGCAGAGAGAACCTTTCTAGAAAGAGCAGCAGTTGTTAGGGATGAACTTCACAGTTATAAACACCCATTAAAGATCGGAAGTTCACACAGATCCTGAGAAATGGGGAAAACCACCTCTCCAGAAATTATATGACTTCAATTGCATATTGATTTGAGGCGTGCCTTTTTGTTCAATGATAGCACAATTCCCTTGCTTTTTGCCTCAAGGTGGTCATCTGTAAAATAGGAATTATTTACATTTTCTTGATGGTGACTCTGAGACATTTAAAAAGATGAAAAGCAAAGTAAAACTGTGAAGTGCTTCGAGTTCCACAAAGCAATCAAGGATTGAATCTAGAGAGTGTATCGCCCACATCAACAGATGGCACTCTTTGTTAGTTTCAGTAAGATCTGCAGGGACCAACTAACTGTTATTTTATGAGGAAGTAGGTCAGCAGGAAGCACCAAGCTACAAAAGAAAAACGCCACCAAAAACAACAACAACAAAAAAAGCGCTAGCCTGTATGTTATGAACAATTTTTTGAATTATTCATTCTCATCACTGATACCTTAATTGAGTCATAGAGGAACAAAATTCCAAAGCACCCTCTGGAACTCGAGATGTAGCAAGTCTTTCTGGCTTGGAAGAATCTATCAGAAATAAAGAGCTCTGTTTTAAAGGGGAACCTGGCTAGCAGGACATGAAGAAGCTTTTTCCCTATTTCTCACCCAAAGTAGTTCAAACGTGAAGAAATTGTAGACAATACAATGTGAAGAAAGTAGGACTCTCAGGCTTGTGCTGGAATCTGGGAGGGGTTTCCAGGAACGTCCAGCACCTGGGTAGAGAGGAGAGCCCTGAAACCGGGGCATGCTAGCAGCAGTATCTGTTCAAGTACTACAGCTTTTCAGATGGGCAGAATGTCAGGAGGGGAGATTCAAGGAAAAGACTGCATCATGAGTTAATGGAATTGTCAGGTAGGACATACAGTAATAAGAGGGCTAAAAGGTGGTATATTAGCTTAACAGTGGAAATACAGCAGCGCTAAGGTCGACTGACATACCATTAGCATAGAAAAAGAGGCTATTCGTTTTAGTGTGGGTAGAGACAAAACCCCAAAACATACAATAAATTTAAAGGGGGGCAGTTAAAGGAAAAGGAACATAATTCTTAACTCCTGTGTCAGAAAACACTTCTTAAAATTACTTACACTACTTTAGAATAATGTTTGTCATTCACTACATGAGGTGACAGAATGTTTCCTGTATGAAGTAGAAAAGAACGTTATAAAGAGAATCAAAGAGAGACTGAGATACTAATATGAGATATGAATGATACCCAAGAGACATACAAGAAAACCAAAAATGCAGCTGTTACTCAGAAATTCCATTCCTGAATGTGCTCATAACCCTGGAGACATTCTTACACATGTGTGTGAGGGTTTCTAAGTGGGGTTCTTATCACATGGTGATCTGACAACATCCCTAATGTCTATCAGGAAAACAGAGGATAAATAAATAATTTTTGAATATTTGAAATATTTAATAATTGAATTAAATCTACAACAAAATCAATAAGCTCCAGAATTTGTACTACGGAAAATCAAATCAGAGATCTTAAGGACAAATGTTGAGTAGTTTAGTCAGAAAATATAGGAAAATGAAGAAAAGATGAAAATTCTAAGAAATAAGACTATAGTCATGCAAAGAATCACAGTTCAACCTAAGAGCTATAGCTAATCTCAAGAAAAAGAAAACTACTGGAATAGATGTGATCATAAAAATATTCCAGAGGGGAAAATTCAATGAATAACTGGACTACATGATTTAAACATAAAAATAAAAATGTGTACACTATATTCAAGGCAAAAATTCATGAAAAAGGAGAACTAGAGCTACACTGAATTATGTTCTGGGAAAAAAAATTTTGAATTCAATGATTAAGAAAGTTTATTTTAAGCATTCAGGAAGGAAAAGAGTTAATGACTTTTAATAAAGTTGGGCGACATGCTATTTATAAGACTTTATTTTCCACAAACAAAATTATGAAAATCAATGTAGGAACATCTCTTAAGGGAAAAATTGTGAGAGTAAAAGTTTCAAGAATTGTGTTGTCAGAGAACTTGACCTTCAGCAAAGAAGGAAACAGAAAGTCTCAGGTTTGCAAGAGCTCAGAAAATGAACTATCCACGTGAAAAGGTTGAAGTTGTACCCTAGTGACCGAGAGATAAGTCCTAACAAAGACCTCAAACACAGGAAGTCAGGGCATGCATCAAACCTGTTCAATACAAAGGTAATCTCAAGAACGGTTGCTAATTTTGTTACAGAGCAGAAGGCAAATATATCAAGTATTTAATGATAATTATCTAGGTCTATAATTATACATTATTGTAAGAGAAAGACACAAGTGAGGAAAGGTCAAAGCTGAGAGGAAAATGAACAAAATACCTCATTTTGTATGAAGATAGTGAAAGATCTATTTTGTCTTTTTTTTTTTTAATATGAGTGAAAATACAATTTCAAAAAACCCAAAGATAATCTTTATACATAACAAATACTAGAGAGTGGAAAAGCTTATAACATAAGCAATATTACTAGGAAAATGTGAGAAAAGCCACAAATCAAGATAAAAGAAATGAACAAACATATTAGTTATAATAATTGGGGTAATTGAGAATCTGTAATAGAAGGCAAAAACAGTTCAGATCTAGTTTCAAAACCATGAACCTCATGATACTTGTAAGAGAAACTCTGAAACAAACTGACACAGACAAGATAAAAGAATGTGCAAATATACATCAGGCATTCACAAAAGAAAACAGGACATAATTTCAGAAAAGGCAAAAGATATTAATGATGACCAAAGGATCATCACATATTAATAGAGATACATATCTCAAAAAAATAAGAATCATTCAATTTTATAAGCTAAATGAAATAATATCCATATAGAACAGTCTATCTGAAATGTGGAAAGTAAGGCATGTTGTTATGGGAGACGTCAACACATCTTAATAAACAAATATGCCATTTTATATGTGTATAAACAGAATTTGTTTACCATCTCATATTTATTATCTCACTGCTTTTGTGGATCAGGATTCCAGGCCCAGCTTAGCCGGGTCATCTGTTCAGGGTCTCACAAGGCATACATCCAAGGTGTTGCTGGTGCTAGGGTCTCACTGGCGGCTCAGGAGCCCCTCCCCAACTCATGCCTTTGGCAGCAGAATTCATATTTTGCAACTGCAGAATTCATAGCAGCTTACTTCTTCCAGGACAGCAGAAGTGTGCTGCGGCTAGCAAACTCAACTTTCCCCTTGTCTGATCTCTGTACTCTCTTTTAAAAGACTCAAGCTGTGGTACATATACACAATGGAGTATTACTCAGCCATTAAAAAGAATACATTTCAATCAGTTCTAATGAGGTGGATGAAGCTGGAGCTGATTATACAGAGTGAAGTAAGCCAGAAAGAAAAACACCAATACAATATACTTACACACACACACACACACATATATATATATATATATATATATGGAATTTAGAAAGATGGTAATGATAAACCTGTATGCGAGACAGCAAAAGAGACACAGATGTATAGAACAGCCTTTGGACTCTGTGGGAGAGGGAGAGGGTGGGATGATTTGGGAGAGTGGCAGTGTAACATGTATGATATCATAAGTGAAATGAATCGCCAGTCTAAGTTCGATGCAGGATGCAGGATGCTTGGGACTGATGCGTGGGGATAATCCAGAGAGATGGTGTGAAGCATGTACACTCGTGGCTGATTCATGTCAATGTATAGCAAAACGAATACAGTATTGTAAAGCAAAAATAAAAAATAAAAAATAAAATTATACACTATATATCAGAAAAGAAAAAAAAAAGACTCACCTGATTAGGTAAGGTCTATTCAGGATAATTTCCTTTAATTAAAAAAAAATTCGACTTGTTTAAACTGAAAATAGAAACAAAAACAGTTCATCCATTTCTCTTCCGTTCTCACCCCCTGTCCCCCAGCAGACACCAATCTGTTCTTTGTATCTATGAGCTTCTTTTGTTGTACCACAAACCTACATTTTTGATTCCACACGTAGGAGAGATCAACTGGTACTTGTCTTTCTCTATATGACTTATTTCATTTAACCAAATGCCCTTGAGTTCCATCCATGCTGTAGCACATGGCAAGATTTCATCCTTTGTTACAGCTGAATGACATTTCATTGTATGATGGCTCAATCGGTAAAGAATTTGCTGATATACAGGAAAGCTGGGTTAGATCCCTGGGTTAGGAAGATCCCTGGAAAGGGAATGGGAACCCATTCCAGTATTCTTGCCTGGAGAATTCCATGGACAAAGGAACCTGCCAGACTATAGCTCATGGAGTCAAAAAAAAAGTCAGACACAACTGAGTGATCTAACACACAATATTTCATTGTATATATACAGTCGCCCTTCAGTATCCCTGGGAGATTGGTTCCAGGATCCCCATACATATAAAAATCCAGGATGCTCAAGTTGCATATAAAGTGGCATAGTACAATAAGTACAGTTTTCCCTTTGTATCCCCAGATGCCCCCCACGGATTCAATCAATCATGAAATGAAAGTGGTTGAATCCATGATGCTAAATCAATGAACTTGAGGGCAAACTGTATTCCACAATTTCTTTATTCATTCATGCACTGATGGACACTTAGGTTGTTTCCATATCTTGGATATTGTAAATAAACCCGCAGTGTACATGGGGGTGTATGTATCTAAGATAGTGTTTTCATTTCCTTTTGTTATATACCCAGAAATGGAATTGCTGGATCTATGGCAGTTCTATTTTTCATTTTTTGAGGAACCTCCATACTGTTTTCCAAGTGGCTTCACCAATTTACATTCCTACCAACTGCGTGTCTGTCTGCTAAGTTGCTACAGTCATGTCTGACTCTTTGTGATCCTATGAACTGTAGTCCTCCAGGCTCCTCTGTCCATGAGATTCTCCAGGCAAGAATACTGCAGTGGGTTGCCATGCCCTCTCCTAGGGGATCTTCCCCATTGAGGGACTGAATTCACGTCTCTTATGTCACCTGCATTGGCAGGCAGGATCTTTACCATTAGCACTACTTGGAAAGCCCACCAACAGTATAGTAGTGTTACTTTTTTTCTCCACATCCTTATCAACAATTTTGCTTCTAATCTTTTGATAGCAGCTATTGTGACAGGTGTGGACAGTGATATTTCATTGTGGTTTCAATGTGCATTTCTCTGATTGATTGGTGATGCTGATATCTTTTCATGTACCTGTGGCCATCTGCATGTCTTCCATGGGAAACTTTATATTCAGATCTTCTGTCCATTTTGTTAAAATTGGGGGGTTTTTTGATTAAAAAAAAAGAAAGACTCTTCTTTACCCATTTCATATGCTTGACTTCATTGTAGGAAATTAATTGACCATGTATATGTGGGTTTATTTCTGGGTTTTTGTTTTGTTCCATTGATCTGTGTGTCTGTTTTATGCCAATACCATACTGACTTAATTACTATAGCTTTGCAATATAGTTTAAAGTCAGGGCACATACAGCACCAGTTTTTTGCTTTCTTTCTCAAGATTACTTTGACTATTTAGGGTCTTTTATGATTCCATACAAATTTTAGAATTGTTCTCTTTCTGTTAAAAAAAAAAGAGTCATTGGAATTTTGACAGGAATTTCACTGAATCTGTAGATTGGTTGAATAGCAACATTTTAACAATATTAATTCATCTAATCCATGAGCACAGAAAATCCTTCCATTTCTTTTGTCTTCTTAATTTTTTTTCATTAATGTCTGGTACTTTTCAATGTACATGTGTTTCACATCTTTGGTAAATGTATTCAAAGTTTCTTCTTTTTGATGAACTTTTAAATGTGATTATTTACTTAATTTCTCTTTGTGATTGTTAATTATTCATATGTAATTATGAAAGAGATTTTTTAATATTAATCTTGCATCCTGTGACTTTGTTGAATTCATTTATTAGTTCTAACAGGTTTTTAATGCAGTCTTTAGGGTTTTCTAGGGGCTTAACTGATAGCTCAGTTGGTAAAGAATCTGCCTGCAATGAAGGAAACCCCAGTGCAATTCCTGGGTCAAGAAGATCCACTGGAGAAGGGATAGGCTATCCACTCCAATATTCTTGGGATTCTCTTGTGGCTCAGCCAGTAAGAGGGTGGGATGATTTGGGATAATGGCATTGAAACATGTATAATATGAATTGCCAGTCTAGGTTTGATGCAGAGTGCAGGATGCTTGGGGCTGGTGCACTGGGATACTGGGAGGGATGGTGGGGTGGTGGGGAAGTGGGAGGGAGGTTCAGGATTGGGAACACATGTACACCCGTGGCAGATTCATGTTGATGTGTGGCAAAACCAATACAATATTGTAAAGTAAAATAATAATAATAATAATAATAAATAACAATAATTATTTTACAAAAAAGAATCTGCCTGCAATACGGGAGACCTGGGTTTGGTCTATGGGTTGGGAAGATCCCCTGGAGAAGGGAAAGGCTACCCACTCTAGTATTCTGGCCTGGAGAATTCCATAGACTGTAAAGTCCATGGGGTTGCAAAGAGTTGGACATGACTGAGCGACTTTCATTTTCAGTTTTCACTTTAGGGTTTTCTATATGTGTGTGTGTGTGTGTTTAGTCACTCAGTCTTGTCCAGCTCTTTGTGACCCCATGAACTGTAGCCTACCAGGCTCCTCTGTCCATAGAGATTCTCCAGGCAAGAATACTGGAGTGGGTTGCCATGCCCTCCTCCAAGGGATCTTCCCAACCCAGGGATCAAACCCAGATCTCCTGCACTGCAGGCAATCGCTTAACCATCTGAGCCACCACTGAATCTACATATACTCAATTTTACTTCTTTCTTTCTAGTTTGGATGCTCTGGTTAAGACAAAATACTATGGTGAATAAAAGTGGCAAGAAAGGGCATCCTTCTCTTGCTCCTGATTTTAGAGGAAAATCTTTTAGTTTTTCACTGTTAAATATAAGGTTAGCTTGTGGATTTCTCATATACATAGTCTTTATTATGTGTACATTCCTTTTATACAGGCTTTGTCAAAAATTTTATAATAAATGAATGTTGGCTTTTGTCAAATGCTTTTCTGCATCCATTGAGATGCTCATATTATTTTTATCCTTTATTTTATTAATTGTTGTATCACAGTGACTGATTTTCAGATGTTGAACCATTCTTATATCCCTGGGATATATTGCACTTCATCATGGTTTTTATCATGGTGTATGATCTTTTTAATGCATTATTGAATTCAGTTTACTAATATTTGTTAAGGATTTTTGCATCAATGTTCATCAGGTAATTTTCTTTTCTTGTGGCATCCTTGTCTGTTACCCATTTCATGGCAATGCTTACCTTTTATAATGAGCTCAAAAGAAATCCCTTCTTCCTGTTTTTAGAAGAGTTGGAAAAGGACTGATATTAATTCTTCTTAGTTGTCAAACTACTGTACTGAGTTCCTAAAGACAAAAAAAAAGATAACTATCCAAAATTGCTAACAAATCTAATCAAGAATAAAATAATGAACAAATAAACACAATTAGAAAGAAAAACATATAGTATTTAAAGAACTTATATCCAAGGATGATTTTAAACATGATTTTTAAAGTATTAGCATAAATGAATTAGCTAAATAAAGTTAAAAATCTCAGTAATGAGGATTCAAAGACAATGAAGGAAAATAGCTGTGAGCTGAACTACAAAGATCACTATCTATAAAAAAATGAAATTGGAAAAGTTTTCAGCAACTGCCATCAAGGCAACTGCAGAGTCAAGAGTTTTACTGAGGGTTACTTTTCAACACTGGAAATAAATTATTCCTGTAATGTATACTCTTCTTGTCCATATTTTACAAATGGGAAAGATGGTCTAGTTCATTTTACAAAGCCAGAATGACCTTGTAGAAAAACCTAAAAATGCTTAGCATAGACACAAAAGTTTGATAAAAGATTAGCATAGTTAGTTCAGATTATATTTAAAAACCCTGACTATTTGAGGATTGTTGTAAGAATCATGTAAATAATTCCAAATGAATAAAGCACATCAATAGGCTGAAAAGTGAACATAAACATTTCAATAGACCTGGAAAATAATTTGATAAAATTTAAAT
Organism: Aepyceros melampus; assembly: GCA_006408695.1. Lineage (NCBI taxonomy): Eukaryota > Metazoa > Chordata > Mammalia > Artiodactyla > Bovidae > Aepyceros > Aepyceros melampus. The sequence goes on along the minus strand of SJXQ01006648.1, from coordinate 189,246 downwards.
AACTCTCTCGGAGAAGGCAATGGCACCCCACTCCAGTACTCTTGCCTGGAAAATCCCATGGATGGAGGAGCCTGGTGGGCTGCAGTCCATGGGGTCTCGAAGAGTTGGACACGACTGAGCGACTTCACTTTCACTTTTCACTTTCATGCATTGGAGAAGGACATGGCAACCCACTCCAGTTTCTTGCCTGGAGAATCCCAGGGACAGAGGAGCCTGGTAGGAGGTCATCTACAGGGTCGCACAGAGTCAGACAGGACTGAAGCGACTTTAAAATAATTTGATAAAATTTAAATAACTCTCTCGGAGAAGGCAATGGCACCCCACTCCAGTACTCTTGCCTGGAAAATCCCATGGATGGAGGAGCCTGGTGGGCTGCAGTCCATGGGGTCTCGAAGAGTTGGACACGACTGAGCGACTTCACTTTCACTTTTCACTTTCATGCATTGGAGAAGGACATGGCAACCCACTCCAGTGTTCTTGCCTGGAGAATCCCAGGGACAGAGGAGCCTGGTAGGAGGTCATCTACAGGGTCGCACAGAGTCAGACAGGACTGAAGCGACTTAGCAGCAGCAGCAGTAACTCTCTTGGGCTTTAAAACTTGCTTAATAAATTTAAAGTGATAATTCATGGACATGATAAATAATAATTATCTTTAACATAGAGTCTAAATCATATTTTTATAACAACACACTTGTGCAATCATAAGTAAAAAATATCTATTATAACCGCTATCTTTCCAACTGCTCTAGAAACAATAGCCAAAACAAACAAAAACCAGAAACATAGGGTATATTTGTCAATTTAAAACAGTAGGGAAACATACACATTTATTTACAGATAATATCTTTATAAGTAAGCTAAGGGAATGAGCTGGAAAAAGTATTGGATCTAATAACAATTCAGTGAAATGATCAAATGTAAAATAAATATAAAAATCAAACATATTCTATCAATAATTACAATCAAAATATAATGAAAAATACATTGTTCACATAATTATCATATATATACTTATAAAAATTCTTTAAAAAAGAATTATTTAGGACCTATACAATGAAAATTATAAGTAGTTGTTAAAAGAATAAAAGGATTTAATTAATAGACATGCATACCTTGTGACTAAATGGGGAGAAAAGAGGTTTAATATAATCCATCAAAATTCCAATAAATATCCTTGAAGTATCAGTCAGAAAGCCTATCCTCTATCTTTTCAAAGCAGTTCCAAAGATTATTAGAAATAAGAGGGAAGAACTAAAAACAAAAATAAAAAGTTTAATGGAGAAAGCATGTCCCACCAGATTTTACTGAGATGTGAAAATAAGTAATAACAATGGAATTAAACAGATAGACAACCAGTCAAAACCAGGAGATTACATAATAAAACAATGAATAAATCAAAAAAGAATAAAAAAGCCCTGTGTGAATTAAAGGTGACATCACAAGTTAGTGAAGACATTAAAGATAACTTAGTAATAGTGTGACAATTAATTTACAAATTGAAATGAAGTTCTCACTTTAAACCATGAAACAAAATAAACTGAGACTGTAGACTGATTGGTTGGCCATGTGGCCTAATGGATAACGCATCTGACTCCAGGTCAGATGATTGAAGGGTTTAGTCCCTTCATGGGCTTCCCAGGTGGCGTTAGTTGTAAACAACCTGCCTGCCAATGCAGGAGACTTAAAAGACACAGGTTTTATCCCTGAGTCAGGAGGAGCCCCTGGAGAAGGGGATGGCAATCCATTCCACTGTTCTTGCCTGGAGAATACCAGGGAGAGAGGAGCCTGGTGGGCTTCAGTCCATGGGATCGCAGAGTCGAACATGACAGGCGTGACTTAGCAGATGGATTAACTATTTCAATGTTAAAAATTAAAGCCACACACACTCACACTCACAAATCTAAAAGAAAATGTGGAAACCTACCAGACCTCAGAGTGAGAAGGAGCTTTCTAATTAGTAAACGCATTGGAAAAAACGTGTAAAAATTATAGTATGCATTTGACTATGGAGAATAAAATTTGAAATTTCCCTACAAAAAGAGAAAGCATAAAAAACAGAAATGAAATCTCCATTATCATGAAAAATAAATGTAATTTTAAAAGCATGTAACTGGGAAAAATTCTTGACTTAAACCTATATCCAAAACATATCAATAAATATTGTATCTTAACCTTAAACCTCAATAGAAACATTGGCAAAGAATGTAGAGTATCTATTCCAGGTAAGAAAAGAAGAAGAAAGAGTGAGAGGGAAAGAAAAATAAGGAAAGAAGAAATGAGAAGGAAAAAATTAAAAAATAAACATGAGGGAAAATATTGCTCAATTTCAAACACTTTTTAAGGTTTCTTGTTGTTGTNGGGATGACCGAGGATGAGATGGCTGGATGGCATCATGGACTCAATGGACGTGAGTCTGAGTGAACTCCGGGAGTCGGTGATGGACAGGGAGGCCTGGTGTACTGCGATTCATAGGGTCACAAAGAATCAGACACAACTGCGTGACTGAACTGAACTGAACTGTTGTTGTGGTCAATAAGTGAAAGTTAATTCTAACGTCCAGTATTGTTGGATGTGAGAATACAAATTGTAACAACTATTCTGAAAGGAAATTTTGATGATCTAAATCAAGAATTAATGTGCATAGATTTAATAACTCTACTTTCAGCCATTCATATTGCAGAAATAATTAGGGGACTTTTGAGGGCAGGGACATTCATTGATGCATTCACATATATTTAGTCGAACGTAGTATTAATCACCTGAGATGTCATAAAATATTCAACATCAGTTATAGATGGTGTCACACTTTGTTACTACACACATCTGAAGTACTGAAGTTTAGACTTTAGCTGATGAATTGGAGTCTAGTCGCGGTTATCTGTGTAATGTTACTTTTACTCTATGAGTGGGAAAGAAAGAGCAATACCAAATGCCCAGAAATTTGCCTTTCTTATTGATATGCACATCAGAACTCACCTGTGTGTGTCATGGAGGAGAAAAAAATCAAAACCACTTACAGAACTGAGTTGGGGGCAGCCATTGAACACACTTGAGGGAGACACTGTAACCGTATTTGGAAGAAGTTTGGTGAGATGGGTGACTTCTCACTCTACAGTGGAGGCAGAAGGTAGCCTTGGGGGTCAGTGACCCCCTCCTTTCATGGAAGAACCACAAAGAAGCTGTCCTGTGTTAGAAGTGGTGGCCTCTGAGACATCTTTTCTTTTAAATTTTCCTGACTCATCCGAACATGAAATAGTGAGCAGATATTATTTTTTATGAGCAAAAAGAAATTATTGTTAACAAATAATATTATAAAATAAAGTGCATTTACAAACTAATCCTGTAATCCTCTTTCCTTCCTGATTTCTACACCAATTAAAACCTACAGTAAATATTTACAGAACACGATTTATGCCTTCCCTAATTAACCTTCTAGAGTCAATTCTATCACAAGAAAGAGAGCCCCTGACAGCATGAAGTAACTTGATCTGCAGCATGTCTTCCTTTAACTTGCCAAAGACAATTTGTGGCTGTTGAAGCAGAAACATTTAATTAAAAACTAAACCAAAATATAATCATGACATATCACTTCACCTTGTCTGAAAACATACATGATTCTTTGAGGAAAGGAGCAAGTATTCCAGACTACATAGGTATGCTTTAGTTAACACTCTATATTCACATTTACAGGGAACCAACTTAAATGCCCTCTCTGGGGAGAAAAATTAAAAAGCACTGAGTGACTTTCACTGGACTCCATGATAGCCAACTGAAAGCATATTTTTAAATGCCCTTAAAAAGTGTTTCAGGGTTGTGGGGTTAACACAATACGGTTCAGTTCAATCGCTCAGTCGTGTCTGACTCTGCAACCCCATGGACGGCAGCACACCAGACATCCCTGTCCATCATCAACTCCCAGAGCTTACTCAAACTCATGTCCATTGAGTCGATGATGCCATCCAACCATCTCATCCTCTGTCGTCCCCTTCTCCTCCTGCCTTCAATCTTTCCCATCATCAAGGTCTTTTCCAACGGGTCAGTTCTTCACATCAGGTGGCCAAAGTATTGGAGTTTCAGCTTCAGCATCAGTCCTTCCAATGAATATTCAGGACTGATCTCCTTTAGGACTGACTGGTTGGATCTCCTTTCAGTCTAAGGGACTCTCAAGAGTTTTCTCCAACAACACAGTTCAAAATACTCAAACTCATGTCCATTGAGTCGATGATGCCATCCAACCATCTCATCCTCTGTCGTCCCCTTCTCCTCCTGCCTTCAATCTTTCCCATCATCAAGGTCTTTTCCAACGGGTCAGTTCTTCACATCAGGTGGCCAAAGTATTGGAGTTTCAGCTTCAGCATCAGTCCTTCCAATGAATATTCAGGACTGATCTCCTTTAGGACTGACTGGTTGGATCTCCTTTCAGTCTAAGGGACTCTCAAGAGTTTTCTCCAACAACACAGTTCAAAAGCATCAATTCTTCAGTGCTCAGCTTTCTTTATACTCCAGCTCTCACATCCATACATGACTACTGGAAAAACCATAGCTTTGACTAGACGGACCTTTGCTGGCAATGTCTCTGCTTTTCAATATGCTGTCTACAAAGTGTGGACAAATTTCCTGTTATTATTGTGTTCTTAATCCAAGAATCTTAGTGGGAGAAGACAAATCTCACTTTGGGGTTCTGTACTGCATCCACAAATCTGGTCCCAAAACTGCCTAACTAATAACTTTTGATTCTGAAAGGCACATAAAACATCTCAGAAGTGCATTTTGGGTTTTCATTTATTGCTTGGGAGAATAGCAGCCATCATCAATGTGTGTTCTTGACATATCATTGGATTTCCATTCCCAAACATTTTGAATTACTGCCTAAAATACTCTTTTAAGGAATGTTTTTTATTTAGCCATCCTCAGCTAATTTGCTGGAGCAATTTGTTTTCCCTGAATTGGACCATTTCAATTATGTTTTCTCAAATATTGGGAAAAAATATCTTAGGATTCTTTGCTGTTGTTCAGTCACTCAGTCATGTCCAACTCTTTGCAACCCCATGGACTGCAGCCCACCAGGCTTCCCTGTCCTTCACTATCTCTCGGACTTTGCTCAAACTCATGTCCATTGAGCCGATGATGTCATACAACCATCTCATCCTCTGTTACCCTCTTCTCCTCCTGCCTTCAATTTTTCACAGCATCAGGGTCTTTTCCATTGAGTTGTCTCTTCACATCAGGTGGATAAAGTATTGGAGCTTCAGCTTCAGCATCAGTCCTTTCAATGAGTACTCAGGGTTGATTTCCTTTAGAGTGACTGGTTTGATCTCCTTGCTGTCTAAGATTAGGATTCTTAATTTTTATGTTATAACACAAAAATGAACTGGAAACACTTCTACTTTTGACTTTGGGGGAAGGAAAATATCACTTCCATTTTCCATTGCTTGAAAGAAAATGTATAAGCAATGATTGGTTTCTATTTTAAGTTTTTAAGCTGATGGTGCCATTTTGTTTATATGTAAATAAAAAGGAGTTCAAGGCAGTGTTTCTCAGCCTAAGCACTAGTGACATTTTGGGCTGATCCTTTGAGCAGAGAGGGTGAGGGAGATGGTGTCCTATACATTGTAGCAGACACAACAGCATCCCTGTCAGTTCTCCCCCTCTGAGTTGTAACAACCAATGTCTGCAGACCTTGTCAAAAGTCCCTTGGGGAGGCAAAATCTCCCTGGCTGAGAATTCTGCTCTAAATTATATACCCCACAGAGAGCTGTGGAGTATATACCTATCTTCTTCCTCTATTACAAAATCTTCACAATGTGAAAGTGCCTGTGTTTCAAATGTTGAGACTACTTGTTACTATATATTCTACTATTCCTTAGATAATCTACCTAAAGTGAATAAGGAAGTAAGCTTTCCCATATCCTTCAAAGGAAAGCAGCTGACCAAAAAACTGGAATTCAGATTTACAGGTAACTGTCACACTGAAAATTCAGCTGACTTCTGTTTATATTATTTCCTGGTTCTGACTTCCAGGTCAGCTACTTCAAATGCTAAAAGATGATGCTGTGAAAGTGCTGCACTCAATATAAACTCAACCATAGTCACAGGACTGGAAAAGGTCTGTTTTCATTTCAATGCCAAAGAAGTCAATCCCAAAGAATATTCAAACTACCACACAATCACATGCATTTCACAGGCTAGCAATGTAATGCTCAAAATCCTTCAAGCTAGGCTTTAGCAGTACATGAAACAAGAACTTCCAGATGTACAAGATGGATTTAGAGAAAGCAGAAGAACCAGAGATCAAATTGCCAACAGCTGTTGGATCATAGAAAAACAAAGGAATTCCAGAAAAACATCTACTTCTGCTTTACTGACTACACTAAAACCTTTGACTGTGTGGATCACACAAACTGTGGAAACTTCTTAGATGAGAGTGCAGACCACCTTATCTGCCTCCTGAGAAAACTATATGTGGGTCAAGAAGAAACAGTCAGCAACTGACAAGGAACAATAGATTTGTTCCAAACTGGGAAAGGTGTACATCGAAGCTGTATATTGTAGCCCTGTTTATTTAACTTAGTGCAGAGTACGTCATGTGAAATGTCAGGCTGGTTGAAGCTCAAACTGGAATCAAGATTGCTGGGAGAAATATCAAAAACCTCAGATAAGCAGATGATACCAGCCTAATGGCAGAAAGTAAAGAGGAACTAAAGAATCTCTTGATGAAGCTGAAAGAGGAGAGTGAAAAAGCTGACTTAAAACTCAAGATTCAAAAAAACTAAGATCATGGCATCCAGTCCCATCACTTCATGGCAAATAGATGGGGAAAAAATTGGAAACAGTGACAGACTTTATTTTCTGGGGCTCCAAAATCACTTCAGAGGGAGACTGCAGCCATGAAATTAAGATACTTACTCCTTGAAAGAAAAACTATGACAAATCTAGTTAGTTTTGTCTAATACACTAGACAAACTTAATATATTGAAAGCAGAGACATCACTTTGCTGACAAAGGTCCACACAGTCGAAGCTATGGTTTTTCCAGTAGTCATGTAAGAATCCGAGAGTTGAACAATAAACAAGGCTGGGCACCAACGAATTGATGCTTTTGAACTGTGGTGCTGGTGAAGACTCTTGAGAGTCCCTTGGACTGCAAGGAGATCCAACCAGTCAACCCTGAAGGAAATAAACCTTGAATATTCATTGGAAGAACTGATACTGAAGCTACAATACTTAGGCCACCTGAAGCAAAGAGCTGACTCATTGGAAAAGACTGTGATGCTGGGAAAGATTGAGGGTAGGAGGAGAAGGGGGAGATAGAGGATGAGATGTCAGAATGGCATAACTGACTCAGTCAACATGAGTTTGAGCAAACTCCGGGAGATAGTGAAGGACAGGGAAGCTTGACGTACTGCGGTCCATGGGGTCGCAAAGAGTTGGACACAACTGAGCAACTGAACAACAAATTCTGACTTGGTCATAGTGAAAATGTTAGTCACTCAGTCATGTCTGATTCTTTGTGATCCCATGGACTATAGCCTGCCAAGCTCCCTTGTCCAAGGGATTCTCCAGGCAAGAATGCTGGAATGGCTTGCCATTTCCTTCTTCAGGGGATCTTCCCAACCCAGGGATAGAATCCGGGTCTTCTGCATTGCAGGCAGATTCTTTATCAACTGAACCATCAGTTGGTCATAAAAGTCACCTAAATAATGTGTTCAAACTGTTTTTCAAAAGTCCAAATAAAGAGTTTTTTTCAATAAGAGGCTGATAATAAAATTCATATGAATGCATACTTTTTTATTCATAGACTTTGTAAGTAAAATAGCAAGGGAGAAGTGAGTTTCTATATCAGTGACATACTTTTTAAAGAGATTTTTATCTCTTTTTTATCTCTAAATAAATTTCTATTGGAAATAAACATATCTCTAAATTTTTATCTCTAAACAAACATGTTTATTGGAAAATTTTCAGAAAATATAAAAAAAACCAAGTATATCACCATAATCTACATAAACACAAGTAGGTTCCAATCTTGCTAGATTTTATTTTACTTATATAAATATGAAAGTGACAGTGTTAGTCACTAGGTCGTATCTGACAGGCTCCTGTGTCCACGGGATTTCCCAGGCAAGAATACTGGAGTTAGCAGCCATTACGTTCTCCAGGGGATCTTTCTGAGTCAGGAATTGAACCTGGGTCTCCTGCATTGCAGGTGGATTCTTTACCATCTCAGCCACCATGGAAGCCCCTCATATAAATATATCCTATACTTTAGTATAGGATATATTTATATGCTGCTGCTGCTAAGTCACTTCAGTCGTGTCCGACTCTGTGCGACCCCATAGACGGCAGCCCACCCGGCTCCCCCGTCCCTGGGATTCTCCAGGCAAGAACACTGGAGTGGGGTGCCATTTCCTGCTCCAATGCATGGAAGTGAAAAGTGAAAGTGAAGTCGCTCAGTCGTGTCTGCCTCTTCCTGACCCCATGGACTGCAGCCCACCAGGCTCCCCCGTCCCTGGGATTCTCCAGGCGAGAGCACTAGAGTGGGGGCCATCACCTTCTCTGATATTTACATGAGGGAATACTATATCCTTTGAATATAGGTGGGCTGCAGTCTATGGGGTCGCACAGAGTCAGACACTACTGAAGTGACTTAGCAGAAGCAGCATACTATATCCTTAACTGATCACAATTTATACTCCCCTCTGCAAGTTAAACATGATGTTTGATGGACATTAAGAGCAAATTTTTGTAATTATAAATATACTCAGCTTTCTTAAACAATTATTTTTCACAGCAGTACAGCACACAACATTGGATTTCCTACTTTCAGCAATAATCTCCACATGCTCCAATTTTCCTTTCTGTTTCTCTGCCCCATAGGCTTTAGCAATAGTGAGAAGTGAGCCTTCAAATACAATTAGAACTTATCTTTTTTTTTCATTCTGTTCTGTGTCATCTAGATACAGATGTCCAAAGCCCTGCCAATTTTTCTGAGAATTCTGGGGGAAGGAGAAGAGTGTCTTACTTTTCATGGCCATATATTTTTTTTTCTTTTGCTCTTCATGGATCCATTGAAACAAAACAAACAAGTTATAGCAATAATAACAAAGCTTTTCGTGTGTTTAGAAGATGTCACTGAACATTTGCCGTTGAACCTTAGAAATTCTCTCTCTGGAGGACAAAAGAACTTGGGTCTCCCAGTCTTGAAATCTTCAGAACTGATTCATCCTCTGTAGTTCCCAATTCATAGCCTCTCCTTGGTGCTTTGCATCCATTCTTTTCCCCCAGGAGCTAGGAAAATTTCTGTTTACCTTACAGAGTTCTTTGCCCACTGCCCTGGCCTCCTGCCTCCCCTTCAGGTCTTGTGAGAACTTGTGATTAGTTAGGAGGCCTGGGCACCTTGGGTCATGGACCCAACTTTATCTGTGTCCCCTCTGCATTCTCTATAAGGTGGGAGATGCTAAGGACATGGGCAACTCTTATGGTATTGGACCCTTAGGGATTTGCTGTTTAAAGGTCCCTCACATTTAAATTCTTTTGAATTAAAAAAAGAGAGAGAGAGAATGCTGGTGACTCACATAACAGTCTGCATAGCATGTTCAAACAAACTGGCAACTCCCATCCTCACGACAATACAAGGAAGGAGATACACCATTTATTATTATCATCCTCTGTATAGGCTCAGAGGACTTAGTGACCTCACTGAGACCCATGGAAATAGCAAAGTTCAGTAATGTCTCTTAACCCGAGTGCCACACTGAGTTGCCTTCTCTTCATCTGGAGGGAAAGTTAATGGATCTAATGACACATGTGGAGAAGGCAATGGCACCCCACTCCAGTACTCTTGCCTAGAAAATCCCATGGATGGAGGAGCCTGGTAGGCTGCAGTCTGAGGGGTCGCTAAGAGTCAGACAAGACTGAACGAATTCACTTTCACTCTTCACTTTCATGCATTGGAGAAGGAAGTGGCAGCCCACTCCAGTGTTCTTGCCTGGAGAATCCCAGGGACGGGGGAGCCTGGTGGGCTGCTGTCTATGCGGTTGCACAGGTCAGACACGACTGAAGCTATTTAACATGCATGCATGCATTGGAAAAGGAAATGGCAACCCCTCTCCAGTATTCTTGCCTGGAGAGTCCCAGGGAAGGAGGAGCCTGGTACGCTGCAGTCCATGGGGTCACGAAGAGTCCGACACAACTGAACTACTTCACTTTCACTTTTCACTTTCCTGCATTGGAGAAGGAATGTCAACCCACTCCAGTGTTCTTGCTTGGAAAATCCCATGGACGGAGGAGCCTGATAAGGCTGCCGTCTATGGGGTCGCACAGAGTCAGACACAGCTGAAGCGACTTAGCAGCAGCAGCAGCAATCACACATGAAGGTTCTTTCCAAATTAAAACAAAAATCCAACATTTATTTATGTGTTTATTTTCAGACAACTTTGGAAAGATTCCACTGACCAGAGAATGCTTTGGTTAGAATTCAGGTAGTTTCCACGAATTACTCTCTCCAATGGCTGTATGTGTGCTTAGTCGCTCAATCCTGTCCAACTCTTTGTGACCCCATGGACTGTAGCTCCCCAGGCTCCTCTGTCTGTGGGACTTGTCAGGTACGAATACTGGAGTGGGTTGCCACTTCCTCCTCCAGGGGATCTTCCCAACCCAAGGATCTAGACCGAGTCTCCTGCATTTTCTGCATTGGCAGGTGGATTCTTTACCACTGAGCCACCTGGGAAGCCTCCAGATGGTAGAGCATGTTATAAAATAAAAGTTTACATATAAGGGTTAAAAAACATTACATTCTGACAGTAATTTTTACTCCATAATGATTTTAATTTTTTTCCTGCACTTGTTTTTTATATTTATCCTTTTCTTTATCTACTTACAGGCAATCTAAATAATTTGGTGACCCAAACATTGATTCAGTTTAGTCCCTCAGATACACACACACACACATCTTATCTTCCTTCATCAGTTCAGTTCAGTTCAGTTTAGTCGCTCAGTCATGTCCAACTCTTTGCGACCCCATGAATTGCAGCACGCCAGGCCTCCCTGTCCATCACCAACTCCCAGAGCTTACTCAAATTCACGTCCATCGAGTCAGTGATGCCATCCAGCCATCTCATCCTCTGTCGTCCCCTTCTCCTCCTGACCCCAATCCCTCCCAGCATCAGGGTGGTTTCCAATGAGTCAACTCTTCGCATGAGGTGGCCAAAGTACTGGAGTTTCAGCTTTAGCATCATTCCTTCCAAAGAAATCCCAGGGCTGATCTCCTTTAGGATGGACTGGTTGGATCTCCTTGCAGTCCAAGGGACTCTCAGGAGTCTTCTCCAACACCACAGTTCAAAAGCATCAATTCTTCTGCGCTCAGCCTTCTTCACAGTCCAACTCTCACATCCATACATGACCACAGGAAAAACCATAGCCTTGACTAGATGGACCTTTGTTGGCAGAGTAATGTCTCTGCTTTTGAATATACTATCTAGGTTGGTCATAATTTTCTTCATGGCTGCAGTCACCATCTGCAGTGATTTTGGAGCTCAAAAAAATAAAGTCTGACACTGTTTCCACTGTTTCCCCATCTATTTCCCATGAAGTGATGGGACCAGATGCCATGATTTTTGTTTTCTGAATGTTGAGCTTTAAGCCAACTTTTTCACTTTCCTCTTCCACTTTCATCAAGAGGCATTTTAGTTCCTCTTCACTTTCTCCTATAAGGGTGGTGTCATCTGCATATCTGAGGTTATTGATATCTCTCCCAGCAATCTTGATCCCAGCTTGTGCTTCTTCCAGCCCAGCATTTCTCATTATGTACTCTGCATAGAAATTAAATAAGCAGGGTGACAATATACAGCCTTTATGTACTCCTTTGCCAATTTGGAACCAGTCTGTTGTTCCATGCCCGGTTCTAACTTTTGCTTCCTGACCTGCATATAGGTTTCTCAAGAGGCAGGTCAGGTGGTCTGGTATTCCCATCTGTTTCAGAGTTTTCCACAGTTTATTGTGATCCACACAGTCAAAGGCTTTGGCATACTCAATAAAGCAGATGTTTTCCTGGAACTCTTCCTTCATGGTTTCTACTAATTCTTCTTTTCCTTGCTTTTGAATATTTACGATGCAGACTACTAGTCTAGCAGATTTATTTCCCTTTTATCCAAGAAGAATTGATTCCAAAAGATCCCCAGTGGAGCACCTCACAGCAGCCCCAATATTCTCCTTCACTGACACAGAAAATTAGCAATGAATCACATCTTAAAATCTGGTACCCCCAAACTTATAAATATCAATTCCTCGAATATTCTGTGTTCCAGATTTCTAATTCCTTTATAACTTTCCACACAATCTTCTGCATAATTTTCATTCATTTCTCAAGCTACAGAGTTTACAATTGAACACATTTCTATTGAGTCTTCCTGTGTGCTGAGTCAAATGGTTTCAAACGATGCAATTAAAAAAACAAACAGGCATTTAAGAAACACCCTTCAGTACCCAGTCTGTACTAGAATCTGTGGGCTCCAGAGGCACAGTTGTTCTCAAGCACACAAAAAAAGATAGTCTACTACATTATGAATTGCTTGTGAAGAAAACATAATAATTTCACAATGTATCCATTGTATTTGCTTTCTTAAAACCATCATATATTGATACATTCCTGGTTAATGCTTGTATTTCAGCATACTAGGGCCTAAATCCAGTATTTATCCTACCCTAAATACTTTACAACTCTGGTTTTTCAACTTATATTGATTCCTTACGTTTACTTTTTAATAAATTTCATGCTAAAACTATTTTGCAACATTGAAGACTTTCACTGAAAAAAAAATGATACAAATGAACTTATTTACAAAGCTGAAATAGAGCCACAGACATAGGAAACAAATTTGTGATTACCAAAAGGGTTTGTTGTTTATTGTCCTGCTGGCCCTTTGCAACCCCATAAACGGTAGCCCATCAGGCTCCTCAGTCCATGGGATTTCTCAGGCAAGAATACTGGAGTGGGTTGCCATTTCCTTCTCCAGGGGATCTTCCTTCTCCAGGGATCAAGCTCACATCTCTTGCATTGACAGGCTGGTTCTTTACCACTGAGCCACTGGAAGGCCTTACCAAAGGGGAGGAGGGATTAACCAGGAGTTTGGGATCAACATATATACACTGTTATATATAAAATAGGTAAGCAGCAAGGAGAAGGAATAGCAACCCACTCCAGTATTCTTGCCTAGGAAATTCTATGGCCAGAGGAGCCTCGGGGGCTACAGTCCAGCGGGTCACAGAAGAGTTGACGTGACTCAGCTACTGCACAGCAACAAAGCAACAAGGACCTACTGTTTAGCACGAGAAACTCTACTCAGTACTCTGTAATGACATATAGGGGGAAAGGATCTGAAAAAGGGTGAACATATGTACACGTGTAACTGATTCACTTTTTGTACACCTGAAACTAACACCAATATACATTAGTTCAAAAAGAAACAATATTCACACTTGAAAAAAAAAAAATCAAACAATAATTCTCCTCCTGCCCAATGGCAACATCCCCCAAAAGAAAAAGTCTTTCACCTGTGTCTGCTTTTGGAAAAATGAAATAATAACCTTATTTGAAAAGAAAACACGAAATTTAAAGAATCATGTACATATATATTTGTGTTTTTATCTCTTTATGTGCTTGACCCTCGACTGTGTGAAATGAGGTTTTAGTTCCTTTACGGTAACTCTTTCCTCAACATCTCTACAACTTTGATAATTTCATTATTATTTTAACTTTTGCTCCTTGTAATTTAGAAATATCTACCAACGGTTGTGTTTCTCATCCAGTAAATGTTGCTCAGTTTCTTGACGCCCTTCTGAGTGGAGTGAGGCTGTGGGCATCTCTATCCATCTCCCCACTTTTGGTCTTCTCTCTCATCTTCTACCTCCTATCAGCTAGTTATCCATTTCTTTTTGCATGGTAGTAAAGTGGACTTCAAATTATAAGAGCTGATAAAAAATATTTTTATAATTTAAGTCAGGTCGAGTTGCTTTTTCTTCACTGAGCACCTCCTACATACCAACTTGCTGGCCAGGAAAAGGGGTGCAACCATCAATTTTGTGTAAAGACTGTATTTCAAAGGGATATATGGTTCTCTTAATCTGTGAGTTAGAGTTAATTATATATCTCATAAAACAAAACAAAACAATAAGATGAAGTTCTGCAGTGGTTCTAAAAAAAAAAGATCTTAGTAGGCTAACCTTTGAAAATAATACCATGATGGAATATTATCTGAAAACAAGCAGATGCCTTGTTTATTTTCTAAAAGAGACTACTAAAATTGAAGGAAATGGGTGTATACTAATCCTAGTAGAACGGTTTATTGCATTTGAAACATATTCTAAGAGATTACTGTATTAACCATAACGACTATTGATGGATAATGTGGGAAGTGACCATGATTTTAGCATAATTTATCTATGCATTTCAGTTTGTATCTAAGTCAAATATCCTATATTTGAGTTGAACCTCTGATTTTGCAGAAAACCCATAAATATATGTTTCCCATAACTTTAAAAAATAAGTGTAATAAATTTTCCCTACCATGTACTACTATATTTTTCTGCCTCTCTGGAAACAGTTTTGAGGTGTTGTGCCTGGCGAATCAGATTCTGCTTCCTCTGAGAAGGAACGACAGAATCTTCTTCCTGCTGCCCTTACTACACATTCTGTGTAGGTGATGTGAGCTCAGGAGACCCAGGGTTTACCTGTGGCTGAAAACATGTCATTATGCATCAAATAGGGCTTCCCTGGTGGCTCAGATGGTAAAGAAGCGCCTGCAATTAGGGACACCTGTGTTCGATCCCTGGGTTTGGGAAGGTCCTCTGGAGGAGGGCATGGCATCCCATTCCACTATTCTTGCCTGGAGAATTCCATGGATGGAGGAGCCTAATGGGCTACAGTCCACAAGATCACAAAGAGCTGGACACCACTGAGCAACTAAGCACAGCACACGTATGCATTTAATAACAAGGAATTAACATTTCAGAAAGTATTTTAGATAACTTAAATAAAACATATACATACAAATATAAATAGAAATGTATCAGTTCAGTTCAGTGGCTCAGTCGTGTCCGACTCTTTTCGACCCCATGAACCGTAGCACACCAGGCCTCCCTGTCCATCACCACCTCCTGGAGTTTAACCAAACTCATGTCCATTGAGTTGGTGATGCCATCCAACTATCTCATCCTCTGTCATCCCCTTCTCCTCCTGCCCTCAATCTTTCCCCACCTCAGGGTCTTTTCAAGTGAGTCAGCTCTTAAATAGGTGAAAAATAAATAAATGAAGACAGGATGAATATTATGTTTATATATATTTAGAAAACACAGTGAAGGGGGCCATAACACTTTCCTAAATCGAGCTGTAAATTTAGTTCAGAGCATCTTGATAGCTCAAAGGTTCAATTCAGAAGGAACAAACTTTCTCCTAATACTAAATTTAAAACAATTTTTTTTTAAAGACCGTGGCCCAATGTAAAATAGGGACAGAAGTTTAGAGTGCTTATCATCTGTGATTTCTGGAATTTTCTCTCTGTTCCTTCACATGCTTATAAATAACTCTTACTATAAACATATCCTACAACAAGGAAACACTCCAGGGTTAGGTTCAAGAAATAAGAAAAAAAATGTTTTGTAAAAGCAGTGTTAAAAGCATCTGATATTGTGGTTGACAAAATGAATTTTCCCCCTTTTGAGTCCAAAATAGAAAGGAAAACAAGCAAATTATTTATCCATGCTCTCTGTATATAGATATTATTTCAATGTTCTTAATAACAATATCTTCAAACCAGCGAACTGGATCCAGTAGATCAAAGAAAACTCACATGAGAATCCAGTTTGTCTAAGACACACAAAAATTGAGGCAAATCAGTGATCAAAATCCAGAAGATGGGAATCCATTTATGTTATGCTCACTGATGAAACAATATTAAGATGATAGTATCTTAAATGTAAAAATACAGAGAAAATAATATTATCATTGGTCATATTACCACTGATCATGTGATACAATTTATAAAAGACTTTATGTCTTGCATTTAAAAAGTTATCTTTACAAATGCTAAATTACCCCCAAAGTCACAGCTTCCCTAGTTACATCTCAGTTCAGTTCAGTCACTCAGTCATGTCCAACTCTTTGCGACCCCATGAATCGCAGCACGCCAGGCCTCCCTGTCCATCACCAACTCCCAGAGTCTACCCAAATTCATGTCCATCAAGTTGGTGATGCCATCCAGCCATCTCAACCTCTGTCGTCCCCTTCTCCTCCTGCCCCGAATCCTTCCCAGCATTAGGATCTTTTCCAACGAGTCAACTCTTTGCGTGAGGTGGCCAAAGTATTGGAGTTTCAGCTTCAGCATCAGTCTTTCCAAAGAACACCCATGACTGATCTCCTTTAGGATGGATTGGTTGGATCTCCTTGCTGTCCAAGGGACTCTCAAGAGTCTTCTCCAACACCACAGTTCAAAAGCATCAATTCCTCAGCACTCAGCTTTCTTCACCATCCAACTCTAACATCCATACCTGACTACTGGAAAAACCATAGCCTTGACTAGATGGACCTTTGTTGGCAAAGTAATATCTCTGCTTTTCAATATGCTATCTAGATTGGTCATAACTTTCCTTCCAAGGAGTAAGCGTCTTTTAATTTCATGGCTGCAGTCACCATCTGCAGTGATTTTGGAGCCCCCAAAAATAAAGTCTGACACTGTTTTCACTGTTTCCCCATTATTTGCCATGAAGTGATGGGACCAGATGCCATCATCTTCGTTTTCTGAATGTTGAGCTTTAAGCCAACTTTTTCACTCTCCTCTT
>SJXQ01006648.1:153782-167603 GCA_006408695.1 Aepyceros melampus | reverse complement strand
CTACCCCCACCACCCCCTTCAGTCCCGGAGAAGGAACTTGTCAGCCCCGTGTTTTCAAACATCTATGTGTGAAGGTCGCTCTCCGGGTGCGGGGTGAAAATCCATTCCTCATCGCCTCAGGACTGGCCAGCTTTGCGGCAGCCCTCAAAGTTGTATAGGGCCAGGCTGGGGACGGAGCCAAGCTCAAGGTGAAGTGGCAGGTGCCCCAGCAGCCCCTTCACGCCCTCCGGACTCTGTTAGAAGGAAAACAGAGCTTTGGTTACCCCTGGGAGACGGTAAACAGGACGGCTGTTCGGTGGTGTTTTTCCGAATTGCTGCTGCTTTCTACGGAAAACTTTCCTGTGAAGGCTGTGGGGGAGGGAATTCTAGTTTCCGACAAAGAAGTGAAAGAAATTGTCACTTCCAACCAAAGTAAATCTTAAACTAATGTAAATCTTCCCTGCAGGTGTGGTAACACACAATGCAAGTATATCTTGATCTAATTTTAATGAAGGGTTGAAAATAGCTGCTGTGTTCAGTTATCACCAAGGCCAAAACGGCTCACTTACATAATCTTCTTTGTTGGGATATCTTAGTGACATGTATAATTTTGATAAATGATTAATGTTAAAGGTTTGGCCTTCAAATGGTATTGAAATAATGTCTTGACAGGTTGTGTTGCAATACTGTGCAGTGTGAACTTTTGGTTATCTTGATAACCTGCATTTTTTCCGTACAAAGTGAAATGAAACATTTTCCCTAACCAGAATTGTCTCCACTATGAAATGTGGACTCAGTACTGAATCAGGAGAAATTATCTTGTTCTCTCAATGATAAATTCCCCAGGTTTTCTCCCTATTCATGCAGTGCCTTCTAGAGGCCAGGTGCTCCACTCAGCATTTTTTTCTGCTCAAGAAGTTTATAATAACAAAAGTTGATTTTTTGAAAACATGAATGCATAAATACCAATACTCAACAAATACTTGCTGAATAAAATACCAGGTACTCAGATAAAAATAATAACTTGCCCATCCTTAAGGAGAATTGTTACTGTGCTTTAGGGGAAAGAAGAAGGTATAAAAATCCAACAGAAAAACTGAGCTTAATTCCAGTTTGTAGCCTGAAAGTGTATAGCTTAAAATAAAGATACAGATTTGGAAAGAGACAAAAAACAATGATAGGGTTTCTAGGAGAAAGATAGTAATATTGATTTAATATAATACGTTTTATGACCTCACTTTTAAGAACACAGCCTGTGAAGAGGTGTGTTTCTTAATCATAGCTGTTTGCATTGTGATTGAATATCTAGTTAAATGTCCTAATCCTTAATATTTTACTTGAGTGCTGTCTGGATTTTAAACTAATTTTTTTAAATAGCTTGAAGTAAACTTTTCAGGGCAGTTCAGTTGAATGATAAAAAGTATAACTTTTGAAATCACTTAAATATTCAGTGAGAATGTCATCTCCAGTCTTATACCAGATAGAAAGTAAGTACTGTCAGGAGCATCTTGCTGAAAGGGTCTTCACTCCAGACAGATGTTTTTTTGGGGGGATGGGGGTGGGGTGTGTGTTAGTGACATCAGAAAAATAAGTCACTAACATTTGTGACTGTGGAAACTTCTGGAAAGCCTGGTGGCCTTATTTAAAAGTAACCACTCCACCCAGAACCTGGCATTGCTATGTGAACAAGCTGTCTTTATAGAATATATGGTCACCTGAGAGCAGGTTAGCTGGTTGGGCAGCCCTGTAGGCAGTCAGGGCTGTGTATCAGAAAGTGAGATCCTTAGACCCCCGTATCAGAATCTCCTGTAGTTCTTGCAAAACTTGAGACTCCTAGGCGCCTTCCAATACTGGAAGAGTCAGACTATCTGTCAGCAGACTCTGGAACCTATATTCTTCCCAGAAAGTTTATCACACTAAATCTTGAGAATTAGTGTTTTCTCGCCAGTGTTTAATGGCAACTGTTGCTTTCCAGGAACACTGGAAAAGCCTCCCCATATGCCCACCGCTCTCATCACTTCTCCTCCAGCCCCAGACAGATTGGCTTCGCCTCTTAGTGGGGCCATGTGGCCACGGAGCCCTCCACGAACCACTTCTGCAAGCAGAATTAAGGTCGTCTCAAGGCACAAGGCCCAAGAAACCCCTTCTACTATGGGACTACCCCCACCCCCAGCCTGTGTGTGATCTGTCAGAGTGCCAGCTGCCTGCTCTTCAACTGTCCAGATAAGGTTTCAGGCAAATAATTGGAAAAGGACCCCAAGGGATAGGAGACCTGAGGGAGATCAGAGCAGGAATGCTAGGGGAAAGCCGCCATGCCCTCGGCATAATGCCGCACTCACAGTGGAAGAGTTTAGTCCAGAGGCTGACAGGAGGCAGGCAGGTGTGTGTGGTGAGCCCAGCGCTTGGCCTTCTCCAAAACTTTCATCTACAAACCATATGTTAGTCACTCAGTCATGTCTGAGTCTTTGTGACCCGCCAGGCTCTTCAGTCCTTGGTATTCTCCAGGCAAGAATACTGGAGTATCCTTGGGTAGCCCATCCCTTCTCCAGAGGATCTTCCCAATCCAAGGATTGAACCTTGGTATCCTGCATTGCAGGCAGATTCTTTACCTTGGGAGCGACCAGGGAAGCCCACAAACTGTATATTAGCTCTTATAACTTCTGTATCCATAACATCCCTAACACACAGGATTTTCTTGGTTATTGAAGAAAACAGGAAGAGTTTAGGAGGAAGATTCAAAGCCTCGGCTGAAGAGTCAGCCACACCTGATTGAAGTCCTGACTTTGCCATTTACTACGTAGGTGACCCCGTAAGCTTTGGTTTCCATACTTAAAAATGAGGATAGTGGTTCCTGCCACCTGGGAGTTGTTTGGGGAATTACATAAGGTACCAATTACTGGCGGCTAATAACTGGCACTCAGTATATACTCCATATATGTAGCTTTTACTTTGGTAATTTCATAATTCCTTTTTAAGCCTGGAGAGTTGCTGTGAAAGAAGGACAGAAGAGGAAGGCAGTGCCTAGAAGTGGACACAGGGAAGGTCACCTGCCAAGTGGTCACAGTGGAGCCGAGGGCCAGGGGCCAGAGGGGGTGCCCGCCATGGCTCCCGCTTACAGCCTGCTGTCAAAGGCAGCCTTTCCCCTCCCTTTTTGTGCCACCTTATTTGGCACTTTATATACTTCTTAGATTCAGTGAGAAAACCATGGATGAAGTGGTCTGCCTCAGAACTGTAACCCTGGATTTAACTGGCACTCAGTATATACTCCATATATGTAGCTTTTACTTTGGTAATTTCATAATTCCTTTTTAAGCCTGGAGAGTTGCTGTGAAAGAAGGACAGAAGAGGAAGGCAGTGCCTAGAAGTGGACACAGGGAAGGTCACCTGCCAAGTGGTCACAGTGGAGCCGAGGGCCAGGGGCCAGAGGGGGTGCCCGCCATGGCTCCCGCTTACAGCCTGCTGTCAAAGGCAGCCTTTCCCCTCCCTTTTTGTGCCACCTTATTTGGCACTTTATATACTTCTTAGATTCAGTGAGAAAACCATGGATGAAGTGGTCTGCCTCAGAACTGTAACCCTGGATTTGGATTTTAATATCATTGATTCTCAGCCTATAGAGACTTGTGATGGTGGCCGTCTATTCCCTCCTTGGGCTCTAGCTTTTGGAATCACTGAAGGAGGATGTTTCTATCTCTGACTTCATACTAATAGACCCAGAATTCGACTGCAAGTTTGCCTTTGTAGAGAGTGGTATGCTGTCAACACACAGGGCCATGATTAGAGAGGTTCTTGCCTGCTGACATCTAAAACATCTTTACCTTCTAGAGCTTTTAGACTTTTCAAAGTGTTCTTTTCTCTTATCAGTTCACTAGTTCCTTACAACAGCCCTGTAATACTATGAATATTACTGGACCCCTACGAGGCACTTTGGATCTTTCTCCCCATCTCCGTTCTTTCTGGCAAACCTATCTCGAGGTTAGCCTTTTCTGTCTTTGTCTCAGTTTTCTAAAGTAGAAATCCTTTTCTCTCTCTTTTCTGTCCCACCTCCTCCTATTTTAAAGCCAGGGTCCCCATCTGTGCATGGAGAGGTGCTTAGCTCAACCACCAGGGGCCTTAGCTCACCCTGCTTCCCTCTTCAGTGAGGCCTCCCCACCAACCATCCACATTCTACTCATCTTCAATTTCCAGCTCATCTTGGAATCTTCCCAGACAGATCATTAACATCTTAAAAGATTCCATCTTCCTCTGAATTCCGATGGTAGCCACTGCTATTTGGTTACTTATAACCTGCTGTTAAAGTCCTAATGGAGAACCAGTCTATGATAGATTTGATTCAGACAAGAAAATGCTGAATTAAGTAACACTGGGCTTGCTGTCTGGTAGGGGGCCATGGGGACCAGGCCAAGTTGCTCTGCCTTTTTGCTTCTGTTTCCTGTGAATGTGGAGAGGTTTGGGCCAGGTGATGTTGATAATGATTCCTGCTCCTTCTGGGGTTCTGGGGCAATTTGGCCTTCCTTAATGGATGGAATAGGGGCTCTTACTGAGTTGCTGGGTGACAGTGTCCTGAATGGGCACTGGTCGTGTTCTGTCCCACAGATGCTAAAGTGGGTAGTTTTCGAATGCCAGGTGCCTTTGGGGATAAGTTATTAACCACAGGTATTCAGGGAAGGTTGGTGGGGGGATGAATTTGCAGAATGGTGTGTTAGGGCAATAAAGGATCAGCTCTGTGAATTACTTCCTCTGATGGAATAAATAGGATCCGCTATTGGATATACTTTAATCTTAACATTTATGATTTGCTTTGCATTTCATCCTTATTGGTTAGTGATGTGTAAATATGTGTGCAAGGACATGCATCACATGAACATTACCCTTAAGGGTACCCCTGAGTCGTAAGGTACTATTATCCACTGACCAGCCTGAAGAAGAATATCTCTTTAAAGTGTGTTGACATTTAATTGACCTTTGAAAGTTCATTCTGTTAATCATACTCAAAGTGCTAAAGCTATGGTTGACTGCTCTGGTGTTTTTACATTCAGCCGTGCTTAGCATATAAATTCTTCAGCATAATTGTTACTTATTTAGCAGGGTTTCCTTTCTTCCTTGAAAATGTGAGTTGTGTTTTATTTTTGTATTTTTTTTTTAAATTTTGCCTCCAGGCTTGAGGGTGTCAGAGGTTTGAATTGAAATGTTTTCCTGCCATTAGTTGTATGGGGTGTGACTTCTTAAGATAGGAGTAATGGAAATTTCTTGTTTAATGGAGGCATACTTTCCTTCTGGCAGAAGTTAGAACTCTTCAAGGTATAATGCTAAAATTTATAGAAGCTTAAAACTTCAACACTACATATTTTTAACATAATAAACTTGGAAAATCTTTCAAGTCCATTTTTGTAAATTAAAACTATCAGTGCTAATACTTTTTATTAAAGAAGGATTCAAAGGATTCATTTTAAAAGCAAATTATATTCCTTGAATTACTCTGAGTAGTACTTAATTTTATTATAAATGATGTATTTTGTTTAAAAAAACATCAATCAAATATATTTCTTTCTTAAAGCTTAATGTTTTATTACTGTCATCCAGAGAACATCAAATGAAATGTCTAATCATTTCTGAGTGTTAAATTTATTAACTATGGAAATTTTTAAATAATCAGTTGCCTTACAGGTTCTAGTGTTTCTGATATTTGTGGGAAAGCAGCAGTACTTTTTTTGCTAAATATTGATAGAAAAATTAAAACAAAAAAATAAAAATTAAAACATAGAATTGCTAGTTTGGGGGTAACTTTAAGACTCCAGACATTTAAAAAAAATATTTTTGTCTTAAAAGCAATTTTTAAATAGGGAAGATTAGGTTAAAACCAGAGCTTTTATATTCATGAGGTAATTTTGTACTTTTGAGGTATGTAGCTCCATATTTGGAAGGCATTTGTTCCCTGTTTATACTAGGTTTTGGAGTCATTATAATATTTATTTAGTCACATTTTACAAGCACAAGAGATAGTCTCACTCCATGAAGCTGACCTTATTTTCTCATCGTTGTCTCCCTTTTGTCCATATTGCTCTGTATTTTTTCCCTGCCCTTTTCTGTCCTCAGTTTTACAACCTACAACTGTCCTTTTCATCTCATGATAGCCTCACCCCAAAAGAAAAATTCCTTTTCCTTTACATGTTTAACTTCAAACTCTTACCATTTTTTAGAAGACACAATGAAGCTTCTTAAATAATAGTAATAATAGTATCTATGAAGTATTAACACAAAGCTTCCCTGGTGGCTCAGAAGGTAAAGAATCGGCCTGCAATGCAGAAGACCTGGGTTCAATCCCTGGGTCAGGAAGATCCCCTGGAGGAGAGCATGGCAATTCACTCCAGTATCCTTGCCTGGAGAATCCCATGAACAGAGGAGCCTAATGGGCTACCGTCCGTGGGGTCGCAAAGAGTCAGACATGAAAGAGTGCAAATGGCCGTAGTGCTTGAGCGGCAGATTCAGTACCCCCCAGACTACGTGTGAACCCTCACACTTTCACTCTGGAGTCCGTGGCTTCAACACATGTGTTCCTTCCTCACTGTAGAAGTGTCTCGGGACCAGGCCAGAAGCGCTTTAACACAGAACACGGAGGGACAACTGGTTCCTTGGGCCGTCCCTTGGCAGTCCTCCTGGACTGGTGACCCAGAGTGACAGAATCAATGTATTGCTCTCCTTTTCTGTTTGAAGTCTGTTTTGTCATCATAAAGCACTTTCTGTTCTTTGAATCTGGATATATGTGTTCACAGATCGTTTATTTTCATTTTATTTAGCAGATTCTTACTTTGTTCTTTCACATGCCAAACCCTTTTCTAAGCACTTTACAAGTTTTAGTTTATTTGGTCTTCTCACCCCTGTAGCTGTTATATACAGTTACAGTTATTATACTTTTACAATTGAATAAGGCACAGAGTTTTATTTTAGAGTAGGGCTTGGGTTGAGGGCAGCTAGTAAGTGTAAACGGAGGGGACGACCAAGCAGCAGTGCTGAGAATCAGCAAAGAGATGTAGAAGAGCTTGGGGAAGATGATTTTCCATGGATAGGATCAGGGACTCAGCTGGGCCCTGTTGCAAAGTCCAACGTGACTTCCTTCCTCGATTGTCAGTCGGAGTAGAAGCAAAGGCCGGACCAGAGAGAGAAGCCTCTCCAGGCCTGGAAACGGTGGTCCTGTATGAAGACCCCAGCTGCAGGCCTCAGCCACTAGTCAGCCTGGGAGAGGGCAGGGTCGCTCGGGGGCCCGCTGTGCCTCACTCCTTCCGTTTCTGAGACTCTAGCTGCTTTTTCCCCTAGAGGGCTCAGCCTCTTTCTCAGCTGGAAGTTCAGGTGGTACAAAAATGAGTGGACACATTCTGCCCTGTCTTAACCCCAGCCCACTTCATTCTTGCTCTTTGCCCTACTGTGTGTATTACTTTGACAATATTTCCAGCGATGGCTACGTGTGTATGTGTCATGTGAGGTTCGAGACTGATGGTGAGCAGGGAGACTGAAGGATAAAGCTGCTTCTGTCGGAACTGGGGAACAGCTGACACTGGGGGATACAGAGAAAGGAGACAAACAGGGACAAGAGGAGATGCACCGAAGGAAAAAAGAGGGGGGAAAATGAAGAAAAAGTATTACTGATTTGTTTCACACCCACATTCGCTCCCCACCTTCACCGAAACAGAGGCAGTTTCAGTCCCTTCTGTCTGACTGAAGTTTGCCAGGGAGTTAAGCATGGTGGGAGTGGAAAATTTCTCCCTTTCGCATTTTGAGACTTGGGTGTGCTGCTTTGAGATGCCACTGGTATCTAAGTAATATTTGTTTATACTGGATATTTTTCTCTGTAGCCTTTGTGGATGGGGCTTAGAATACAAACAGTCCTGTTAGCAGAACTGCAGGTACTCAATTGCTGTGTTTATTTTACTAGTTAAAAAACTGCTGGAGCCTTAAGAGTTCTGAGCATATTTTTAAAAATACCAGAGGCAAGTTTAAGAAGTGCTTTAGAAAGAAAAAAGTAAGAAAGTTAGAACTTTCAGGTCCTGGAATGCCAGCCAATGCAGTGGGTTTTTTAAAAGTTCATGTTTTCAAAGACTGACTCAGACTCGTTAATTATTTTTTCAAAGTGACTTTAGAGTGCTCTTCTTGTGTATAAGTCCTCTTAATAATTTAGGTATTTGTTCCATAGGATGTAAAACTAAGGTTACTTCTTTTGGAGAATTTAGGATCTTTTTGGATGCTGCTTAAATCATCTCTAATGACTTGGTCAGATCACAGGTCTGAAAGTATTTCCTTAAGGATTTCTAATTATATTGGGATAGAATCATTGAAATTGTGACACTTTTTAAAAATCCAAAGTATGTAGTTAATTTTACCCTTAAACTTTCTGATAATTCATTTTATGTCCCACTGAAATCTTTCTTTATCCTGTTCCTTGTAGAATGGTACCCTATTCAGTAGCATTTATGAAAAACACCCAGTTTAAATAAAAAATGTGGCGCTAATCTAAGTGATATAACTATCGATTTGAAGACATTATTCTTAAATAGTTATTCAGTTTTCAGGTAGAGGGTACTAGTCTTAACAGATTTATTAATAATTAGATCCCTCTCAATAAAACAAAGGAAAAAAAATTTTTATCATTGCATGGTAGTAACAAATTCTTGAAGTAGCATTTCAAGAATCACAGATTACCCTTAGGAAGTAGAAAGAGGGGAAAGGAAGTTTTTTCTCATTGTTCTGTTTTAATTTACCTGTTTTCTCTCCACTTGTCCATCCTTTCTTGTAATCATGGAAATTTTTTATTTTTCTCCACTGTCCATCAATGTTCTCCATTTGTGTGTCCCAGATCACTGCCACACCAAGTTTCCTTAGGATTAGAAACCCACGTCTCTGGAAGGTGATAGAAACCATCCCATACTTTCTCAGACTCTCTCCCTGGAAGCAGAAGGAGCAAATCAGTAGTTGGTGATTCGTCACTGTTGCTCCTGTGGCTGTTTGGTTGACCTCAGCATTTTCACCTCCATTCTTGATACTTATATCCACAAATGGAATCAGGGCCAGTCAGAGTGTATTTCATCATCTGCTGTCCCTTGTGGTTCAAATTTAGCACAAACCTGCTGTGAGCACATGTTAATTAGGTGAATAGAATAGGATGAAATTTTAACAGCTTTTTAATAACTATTCTTTGAGTTCAAGTATGTTTTTTTAAATAATTTTATTTATGTATTCCTTCTTATTTTTGGCTGTGCTGAGTCTTCACTGCTGGGCTTTTCTTTAGTTGCAGTGGGGGGTGCTCGCTGTAGTGGCTTCTCTTGTGGCAGGGCGTGGGCTCTGGGGAGCACGGGCTTCAGCAGCTGCGGCCCTGGGCTCCAGAACACAGGTTCAACAGTTGAGGCACGCGGGCGCGGCTGCTCCGTGCCATGTGGGATCTGCCCCGACTAGGGACTGAACCCATGTCTCCTGCACTAGCCGGCAATTCTTTACCACCAAGCGACCAGGGAAGCCCCTCAAGTATGGTTTTTATCTTACGAGTTTACAGTTATTTTGTTGAAAATCTGGAAACTCTTTCCATGAGCAACTAAGCCCCTGTTAGATCAGAACAGTGTAAGTCAAACATTAGCTTGCAGTAAAAGTCTGATGAAAGTGTCTTTGATTTTGAGATGCAGTGAGCTATGTCAGGTGAAGTTGCCCATTCTCCATATGAAATGCTCTGGTGTTGGGCCCTAAATAGACAATTTTTGTCACGTGTGCCACTACATAAAGTACATGAGCCTCTTTTTTTCTGTGACTTATAGCCCAGTCACCATACCAGACAGTATTGGAGAAAATTAAGACAAGAGAAAGTTTCGTAAGTCACTGTTAACTGCTGTGTTTATCAGTGTCGTTTCAGCCATTCTGTAGTCTGCTGTTTTAAAATGTGTGGGTGTGGGAAGTGATGGTGAATGAAGGCGGGGTTAATGGTGATCCTTTGTGCTAAGAAAAATCACACTGGTTAAGGGAAGTCGGCTTCCATGATTGGTGTATGTTTATTTTTTTAAAAATCCTTCTGACCCTGTCCCACTCCAGTTCCCATCGCACCTCATAAATTCAAGCAATGAAAGAATTAGAGTCATAGGATTTTATGGCTAGAAGAATGTTAGGATCTGATTTACCCTCTCATTACAGTTGAGAAAAAGGGCATCCAGTGAGGTCAAATAAGATCATGTAATGAGTTTAAAGGCCCAAAGGACACTAGTAGTGTATTTCCATTAGTAACCACTGTTCTGATGAATCTGCCCTAACATGTCCACAATGAGAAGGTGATAACTAGCATGTGGATGGCCCTGTCTCACACAGTTCTCAGTCACTTCTCAGAAGAGCTCTGTGAGGTGGAGATCAGCTGTGATGGATTTCTATCCACAGAGAAAACAGGCTCGACAAAGGGCAGGGGCCTGTGCAGGACGGTTATCCCCCAAAGGGGCCCAGGACCCCATCTCACCACCTCGGCAGAAGCATTCTTGAGACAGATCCCCGAGACCCCGGATGGAGAGCCACAGCTTCATGTGGAGGCTCTGGCTGTCAACGTGGACCAGTTATTAGCTGTTGTCTTATTTCATCATTTTTAAAGGGGGCGGGGAGGCACACTTTAAAGAGCTGGGAGCTCATAAACTTTTCTAAAGAAAGATGCTGAATAACTCTGAATGAGATGTGTTCTGAGACTCTGCTAACCAGCATTTCAGACATTCAGCCGGAATATATGGATCCCCTCCCATGTGTCAGGCACCTGTGGAGTGCTTCGCAGCCACAGCCATGACAGATAGCATCACTGCCTTCAGGAAGGAGGCTTGCACAATCTTCTGTCCCTTCAAAGGTTTCTCCAGATTGAAAACTGGTTTTGAGAAATGTCTAGTGCTGTCTGCATTATTTTTGAGATGAAAGAGATACTAATTCCTATGTCTGAAACGAGTCAGCATTTTCAAAATAATTGTATTAGAAGTACTCTCATTAAAGAAAACTTGTAAAATTCAGAAAAGTAGAAGGGACAAAAATAATATATGTGTATTCTGATGTTTTAACAGGATAATGTGTATACCATACATGCAGTTTTATCTTGGCTTTTCCTTAACTGGTGGGGATAGCGGATGCTCTCCATCATTGCAGAGCTTTGTAAATATGTTTTAACGACTGCATAATCTAATATATTTCATTTACAAACACAAAACCAGGATTGGTTGGAATTCTGAATTCTGCCATGTGATTATAATGGTGAAATGCACCTTAAACTCACCTGATGTCCCTTTAGAAATAGACCTTGTGTTTCAACAGGAATGGGGCATACTCTTTCTCAGAAATCCGAGGGACAGGAGCCCCTGAAAGGGAGGTGCTGGGCTAGCTGGTGGCGTGAGGGCTGCGGCCTGGAAACCTCTGACTGGCGGGCACGGGGATTGGAGGGGTGGGATGGAAAGCCCCTGGATTCGCCTGGATTCGGGATGCCCTGGCTCTCTGGAATCCCCCTCCCTAGTGAGGACACAGCCCACGCAGAAGAGCGGGGGTCAGGGCAGGTTGCAGGACAGGGGAAGAACCACCCAGAATGCCCTGATAAGCCTGGAGAGCCCCTGTCTGGGGGACCCTGGCCTGAACTGGAAATCAGTACCATTTTAAAGGAGTGTTTGGCCACACCACATTTTTATTTATTTATTTATTTTTAGTTGGAGGATAATTGCTTTATAACCATGTGTTGGTTTCTGCCATACATCAACACGAATCTGCCATAGGTATACATATGCGCCTCCCTCCTGAACCTCCCTCCCACCGCATTCTCCCCTCTAGGTTGTCACCGAGCACCAGGCTGAGCCCCCTGTGCTATACAGGGGCTCCCCATTAGCCATCTGTTTTATACATGCTAACGTATATATTTCAATGCTGCTACTGCTGCTGCTGCTAAGTCGCTTCAGTCGCATCCGACTCTGTGTGACCCCATAGACAGCAGCCCACCAGGCTCCCCTGTCCCTGGGATTCTCCAGGCAAGAACACTGGAGTGGGTTGCCATTTCCTTCTCCAATGCAGGAAAGTGAAAAGTGAAAGTGAAGTCGCTCAGTCGTGTCTGACCCTTAGCGACCCCATGGACTGCAGCCTACCAGACTCCTCCATCCATGGGATTTTCCAGGCAAGAAACCCTCTCCTTCCCCTGCTGTATCCATAAGTCTCTTCTGTATTTTGAGTCTCCATTCCTGCCCTGCAGAGAGGTTCATCAGTACTATTTTTCTAGCTTCTATATATATGTATTAATATATATTATATATATTAATAGGCATTTATTGTTTATAATTTTTTTTATGATGGCCATTCTGACCAGCATGAGGTGATACCTCTTTGTAGTTTTGATTTTCATTTCTCCAATAATAAGCAATAGTGAGCATTTTTTCATATTTGTTAGCCATCTGGATGTCTTCTTTAGAGAAATGTCTGTTTAGGTCGTCTTCCCATTTTTTGATTAGATTGTTTTTCTCATGGCAACACAACATTTTCAATCAACTATCCTTCAATAAAAATAAAATTTAAAAAATCTTTTGAAAAAAGCACAGCATTGTAAATCAACTATATGTCAATAAAAAATTAACTTTTTAGAAGGAAACCAAAATCTGGAAAATAGATGTTCTCATTATTACTGGAACCATAGATTCTAGGCCCTCTTAACTGACAGAAAAAAAATGCATGTGTGTGTGTGTGTGTGTGTGTGTGCGTATGTGTGTATACCAACCCATCCACATACATGTTATCTATCTACCTAATAATATGTGTATATCGCCACCTGTATTGATATTAAACTAAACATGGATTCTAAAAATAATAGAGTTTAGGAAATGAATATATATATATGATGGATGAATTGGTGACTAAATGAATTGTTTTCTTGCAAAGGATCTGGATATTTGTTTCTGCTCTTAAAAGTTGGCTTCACTTACTAATTTTTTACACCCACTTTACAGTGAAAACACAATTTTTATTGAATAATTATTAACTATCTTGTATTTATTCAAACACACCCTCCTGAACTCCATGAATGATTTCAGAAGAGCTTACAATAAGCAAGACTTCAGAATGGGAGAGTGAGTGATAGCTGTGACTCCAGCTGTCCAAGCTTGGCGTCCCCACATGTGTAATGATGGTGAGAGCAAATGCTTCATCGAGGGCACGCATAAAACACAATTGTGCATAGGCATTGCTCAGAACACAGCAACAGTTGTGTCAAAGTTAAGGCTATAGACTTGAGTACACATGGTTTACCTAGCTTAATTCTTAGAGAATGTCAGTTGAACAAAAATTTCATTAATTTCTGGAGTAGAAGAGATTTTCTTCTTTATAACCCTGTAGTGTCTATACTATCCCAGACAATGCTTTTCTTCCTGGAATTTGAGTTTCTTGATTTTCCATGTGTGCACAATCCATGGGAAATTGTTTTCAGTACATTCCTACAGCCTTCAGCCATTTTCAAGATGCCAGGACCCAGTAGGTTTGTGTTTCTATTAATTACAAAAAGAAAATAGAAATGGAAAATCCATCATCATTGTTATTAGCAAGGAATATAATGAGCATTAGA
Organism: Aepyceros melampus; assembly: GCA_006408695.1. Taxonomy (NCBI): domain Eukaryota; kingdom Metazoa; phylum Chordata; class Mammalia; order Artiodactyla; family Bovidae; genus Aepyceros; species Aepyceros melampus. The sequence goes on along the minus strand of SJXQ01006648.1, from coordinate 154,045 downwards.
GCCTCTGAATTAGCCTAAAACAGTGTGGACTACTAAATATCAAGTATAAAGAGAAGATGAAGATGAATTTTAAAGGGCAGAATTCTGTTTGAACATTTACTTTCATATCAGATTAGTTCTACATATGCTTTCTACAAAAGGAACTGGAGAACACTTGTGTTTCTTGTCTTTACTTAGATGGATTTTCTGAAGGAAGAGCTAGGCCAGTGCCAGGATGCCCTTGTCTGAGCCCTTGGGCCCTAGAGAGGCGGATGAAAGGACGC
>SJXQ01006648.1:95391-153139 GCA_006408695.1 Aepyceros melampus | reverse complement strand
CTTATATATGTTTGGGGGGGGGGGGGACAGGGGGGGAGGGAAAGGGGGGGGGTGGGTGGACCAGGGAGGATGGAGAAGGTGGGGGTGGGTGGACCAGGGAGGACGGAGAAGGTGGGGCAGAGGCATCACTGTGTAGTGGAGCAGGCCAGCCACATGCACCCCTGCATTCCCATGGCCAAGGCAGAGTCCTAGTATCAATTACTCAACAGATAGAGCGATGGTAACTTCCGCCCCCTGCTGTTTAGCACCTGAACTCTCACCATCAAGGATGGGCCTTTAACTTCAATACTCTGATGTGTCAAAATTCAGAGAATTGGGTTTAGGAAGAACGGGAGGTGGGGAAGATTCGGTGGCTGTCATATTTTAAGCTATCCTTAATTATCCATAGCTTAGGAAAATTCACGATGATAGAGTCAACAGAAGGGTTCAAGACTGAAGGACGTAGGGTAGCTAAGAAAAACTTGTAAACTTTATCCAGGAGCAGTTCTGTACCATCCACCATCAGAAGGAATTAATTCTTCAAGAAGTTAAACCTAAGGCACTTCCCCGCTACTCCTGTGGTTAAGACTTTAACTTCCAATGCAGGGAATACAGGTTCGATTCCTGGTCAGGGAGTTAGGATCCTACATGCCATGTGTCCAAAAAACCAAAAACATTAAAGAGAAACACTGTAAAAATCCAAAAAAGAGTTTAAAAATAGTCCACGTCAAAAAAATCTTTAAAATAAGCTAATATGAGGAGACTATAAAACATGACCAGGGTATAGATATCCAGAGCTGCACCTTCAGGTGAGGAACTTTTAGGAGCCTTGTCTTAACAGAGGTAGAGCAACCTGTTTCCTGTGGTTTTGAATTAATTTTGTTGGTCACGTTTCTCAGTTAGTGACAAGATATTGTAGTCCTGAGCAAATTTACTTAGTTCCATCTTTCTAGATTAGTGGTTCTCTGTCAGGAAGGTACAGCAGAATCGTTGTATAGCTTTTGCCAATTGCTCTCAGCGCTCCCCTCATCTGAAAAAGAATTAAGAGTGTGGATAAGGCAAGACGCAGGCCAGGTGTGTGAAGTTAGAAGACTCTGTCCCAGTAAGCCTATTGCCACCCTCTCATTTTAAGAACTACTATTCCAAGTGGAACTGATACTGCTTAATAACCAGAAAACAAGGAAATAGTTTAAACTAAATAACTGTGAGTCTCACAAAAACTGGCAAAATTGTTCAGCAGCTTTTGGGGATGAATCTCCTTTACCTTTCACATGGATTTCCTCTAGTTGGTCTCTTGCTAAAAAGGAAGGCTGTACAGACAAGCAGTGAAGCACTCTTGATGCCTGTTAAATGCCCTTCCCTTTACGAATCCTTGTAACTAAGATCTTATGGTCTTTCATGCTTTATTTGGAGGATTTTTTTAATGTTTATTCATAGAGCTCTGAGCAAAGTCTGGATCTTCAAAGCTGTGCGAAGGTTTACTATCTTTTTCAACATTCACTGAATTGTTATGTGAGGTGGTTTGCCTAGTTTGCACTAGGCATTTTTAATTTAAAGCTATTATTGAAAAGCAGTAAGATTCCAAGGCAAGTAGGGGATCCGTCACTTGGAGAAAAATTTATGGGAGTAAAAATATTCTCTTTGTAAACAGTTAGTGCTCTACCATGTCTTCCCAGGGTGAGGCTTGGTATTCATCTGTTTTAATTAAAGAGTATCCGCCCTGTCTGTTTGTGACCAACTCATAAGAAGGGGGTATCTTGGTGAGAAGTTCACAAGGTTGGAAGCTGTAGCTGAGTTTGCTGAACCGACTCAAGCCCTAGTCAGCAGTGGTATATGAAGCCAAGCACTAAGAATTTCTGGAATGTAGAATCGCACAGCACTGATAAAGTTTGCTTTGTTCCCCTATGTGACTTGACCCATTGAGAAGATGTGGTTTCCTAGGAAGTTTTAATAGTTCAAAGTTCTCAGTTAATAAAGAAAAAGGCCACAACATAATTCAGCTTGTTTTCACCTGCTGCCTCAAAGATTAACTTTCTTAACATTAAGGGGATAGAGTTACCCTTTGCTTTGAAAAAGTAGTTTGTGGAGCACTTCACGTTTGTTCGTTTCACTAAACATGACAGTGTTTGTGTGGATTTGGTTTTTGTTTGGGGTTTGGTGTCACAAACTGAGACTTCTGCAACTTAAGAACCTTCTGGTAACATCATCTAAAAACAAATCTTGGGGAAAGGCACACCCACTTCTTTGTATCAACTTAATCTCTCACTAGGCGAGGAAGGGTTTTGAATTACTTCAGGAAAGCAGTGACTAATAGAGCCTAGCCTCCAGTTTTCCTCATTTATTTTCATAAGAGAATGGGAGTGGAATTCAAAACATTCAGAGCTGGAGGTAATGTACGTCAGCCTGTCAGCAAGCGATAGGCTCTGTGTTTTTCCAGTGGGAAAACTTTGACCCACAAACTGATAGACGCCTGTTTCAGGCCTTGCTATTCCTTCTGTTTCTCTCCTGATTATTGCTTACTCGTTCAAAAACCAGCTGACTGTACAGGTTGTCTCTAGGAGCAGATTTCAGAGCAAAAGTGATACATAAAAGCAGTGCGTAAGTCTTTTTTTTTTTTGGTCAGAATTTATAGAGTTTGAAATAAACATTTTATATTTTCATTGAGATTGTATATGTATTTAATGTTAAATATGCACTTTATCTTATTAGCATGATTTAACTTGTATGTTTATTCACTTTCACTCAAAGAATCATGCATGTTAAGGAAACCTGCCATTGCCTGTGTGTTCCTTGTCGCTAATGGATGAATGCCATCAGCATTCATTGTGTTAGATGCTCAGAGGATTTTATAGCAATCTGGAGATGAATAAGAGACATGCATGAAGCTTTGGATTTGAGACATTCTCTAGAACGTTTCCGGTTTGGGATAAGACTTAGTGGTTTGCAGAATTGTGGCTTGTCTGTCTTAGGGACCCTCAGGTAACCAGACTGTCCCTGTGACAGTGAGCGGTTGTAAACATCCTCGACTGGAAGCTGTGAAGCTGCAGAAAGGCTTTCAGTCGGATGTTTGCAGCTGCCGACTGCCGCCCACATCAGGAGCCCCCTTAGGAGCAGTGGCCTCCTTGACTCACTCCACTGGACACCGCGCTCTCCTGGGAATACGTGTTCACATCCTTGCGTGAGAATGGTACAGGTCCAGTAACTTTTAAGCCCATCTCTACGTTTCGTTAGAGCAGGAGAGGTGCTCTGTTTGTATACGGATTTTGCTACATCAAAAGAAAAAAAGAAGAAAGAAAAAAGTAAAATATTCCTAAGAAAAGTGAGAGAATGTATTACAGTATTTTTGTTCTTAGAAAAAAAGAGTTCTAGGACAGTATTTCCACAAATCAGTCTCAAAAGGAATTTTTTTTTGGTCCTGCTGTTTATATTTACCTGTAATTTCAAAATAAGTGCTTTTTGCAGCCATTTGCAAATAGTTCTATTAATAAATCTAAATTTCTTGAAAAAGAAAAAAGTAAAGGCCAGAGTAAAGAGTTAATTCACTTTCACATTATTTAGATTAAACCTCTTTTACTGTTTATAGGTTTAGTCTTTAAGTAATAGTCATTTTCAATTTAACCAAGTGCCTAAAATAAACTAACATTGACTCTACTCTTATTTGAGAAACCTATTTGTTCCTGTTTGAACTGATGAGTACAGTATTTTAGGCATTTGTTGATACTGACCCCATTCAATGAGCTGTTATCTTTGCTTTATGTAATAGCATATATTTCTTTAAAATAATACAAAATGCTATCCTATATATAGGAAGGCAGCGTAAGATGTTTAAAAGTGTCCTCTTGTGGATGTCTGTGAAGGACCTAATTTCTAACTTGTCCTTTTGTAAATCTGTATTTGCCTTATGGCAGATTTGTTTACTACGAGACATTTAAATAGTAGGAAGGAGACAGACACTTTAAGAGGAGATGAAGGTGGCATCCTTTGCCCTCTAAAACGCAGTGCCTTCTATACGTGAATATTGTCAGTAATACAGACATTAGTTCTCTGTTCGCTACCCACTGATGACATTAATGTGTGTGTACATGCTCAGTGGATAAGTCGTGTCCCACTCTGCAACCCCATTGACTGCAGCTTGCCAGGCTCCCTCGTCCATGGGATTTTCCAGGCAAGACTACTGGAGTGGAAATTTCCTTCAGGGGATCTTCCCAAACCAGGAACTGAACCCGCATCTCCTGTGTCTCCTGCGTTGGCAGGTGGATTCTTTACCATTGCTGCACCTGGGAAGCTGATGATGTCGATAAGAGTGCTTATTGAAACAGCGGGACATAGTGCTATTTGAATATCATGATTAAGTGGAATGGAGAGAGATCTGTTTAGAAATGCCTTCACATTCTTTGCATACATAAGGCTTCTAAGTGGGGGGAAAAAAAAATCAGTCATATTGACCACTGGCCACGAGAGATCAGTAGATTAGATGCTGCTGAGCCAGGGGCAAAAGGGGAGGGACTTCCATCTGCTAGGCCCTGGAATGTGTAGCTGAAAATGTGGCCTGTTCTTTAATAGGTAAACTTGAAACACTTTGGGGGAATAACTCAGCTGTGTCGCAGGGAGCTGGTTGCAGGAGGAATGAGTGAACCCTCCCCGACTCTTTGACCTTCACTCCTTTCAGCTCAGATTCCCCTCCCTTGCCTCACTGCCCCCTAAATTTTCCATTTCTCATCTCTCTTTGGTTGTTATTCCCTTCATTTAGGTAATTACTTGTTGGAACATTTTAATATGTAAAAAGTACAGCCTTCTTAAATACTCTTATGAACAAACTACAAATCTCCAAAAAGCCTTCTGGCTAGTTCTGAAATTAATGCCTATTATTCACTGTTTTATGTGCCCCCTATTTCCATGGTGACATGTAAAAGGCTGCATTAAGATAGTATCAAAAGTGTGCTATATATATTTGGAATAAGATCTGGATGCAATTTGTTTTAATTTCACAAAAATATCTGACTTTAAAAAAATATACAGCATTACATTTCTACAACTACACAAAGTTGTGCATGTAAGATAAGTTAGTAATTAGCATAAATTAAAATTCTTTATTGCTAATTGCTTTCATGTAGTTTTTCTTCTTTATGGATATATATTTAAAATTCCATGTTCATATTAGCATAATAAAATAACATATATGATCTAGAAAATAAAATTCTTGAAGTGGACCACAGTAGGTCAGTTACAGAGATTAAACCACTGTCAAAATATGTGCTAGGTAAATGGAAATTGTGTTGCTGTGAAGTTTGTGATGTTCAAAGAAAAAAACACAAAGCCATCATCACAACCACTCTATGTTTGAAATGAGCTGAAGTGAAAATCGCTCAGCTGTATCTGACTCTGTGACACCATGGACTGTATAGTCCGTGGAATTCTTCAAGCCAGAAGACTGGAGTGGGTAGCCACGCCCTTCTCCAGGGGATTTTCCAGAATAAAAATCGATGCATCCTTGAAATGGAGATTTCTAATGGAAGTATATGAGGTTCTAAAAGTGGCAGTGGCAACTCATTTAAATGATACTTATTTTTCCTGAGCCTAAAACTCAGATTTGAACCTGTACTCCGTTTTGTAATGATGCTATCTGTAAATGCTATGCATATGCAACCTTATCTCTATTAAAGAATAACTAAAACCAGGGGTGAATACTCTAGTGACAAGGGAGCCTGCTCAGAAAGCAGTCCTGCGTGGGGAATCAGCGCTCTGTCTCTGAAACCCAAACAGATTTACTGACAGAATTGCCTTGTTTTCTTTCACGAAAGTTGTAGCTAAATGACCACTGGGAAAAAAAAATCTTCCTTGAGTGGTGTCAGTTTGAGGTGGCTTAAAAATAATAATGCAAAGATACCAGTTGTTTTTCTGTATCAGAAGAATAACCAGAGGGTCATTGTTGTTCAGTCACTAAGTTGTGACCAGCTCTGCGACCGCATGGACTGCAGCACACCAGGCTTCCCTGTCCTTCACCATCTCCCTAGGTTTGCTCAGATTCATGTCCATTGAGTCGGTGATGCTATCTAACCATCTCATCCTCTGTTGCCCTCTTTTGCCTTCAGTCTTCACAGCATCAGAGTTTTTTCCAATGAGTGAATTCTTCACATCAGGTGGCGAAAGTATTGGAGCTTCAGCATCAGTCCTTCCAATGAATATTCAGGGTTGATTTCCTTTAAGATTGACAGGTTTGATCTCCTTGCTGTCTAAGAGACTCTCAAGAGTCTTCTCCAGAACCCACAATTTGAAAGCATCAATTCTTCAGCACTCAGCCTTCTTTATGGACCTACTCTCATATCTGTAGACAATTACAGGAAAAACCAGAGCTTTGACTATATGGGCCTTTGTCAGCAAACTGACATCTTTGCTTTTTAACACACTATCCAGGTTTGTCAGAGCTTTTCTTCCAAGGAGCAAGCATCTTTTAATTTCATGGCTTCAGTCACCATCTACAGTGATTTTGGAGCCCAAGAAAATAAAATCTGTCACTGCTTCCACTTTTTCCCCTTTTATTTGCCATGAAGTGATGCAACCAGATGCCATGATCTTGGTTTTTTGAATGCTGAGTTTTAAGACAGCTTTTTCACGTTCCTCTTTAACTCTCATCAAGAAGCTCTTTAGTTCCTCTTCACTTTCTACTATTAGAGTGGTGTCATCTGCATATCTGAGGTTGTTAATATTTCTCCTGGAAATCTTGATTCCAACTTGTGATTCATCCAGCTGACATTTTGCATGATGTACTCTACACATAAGTTAAATAAGCAAGGTGACAGTATACAGCCTTGATGTACTTGTTTCCCGATTTGGAACCAGTCTGTTGTTCCATGTCCAGTGCTAACTGTTGCTTCTTGACCCACATAGAGATTTCTCAGGAGACAGGTAAGGTGGTCTGGTATTCTTATTTTTTTAAGAATATTCCACGTTTGTTGTGATCCACACACAGAGTATTCATTTATAATTCCTCTTAATTTTTGAAATGACTTACTGAAATCTTGGTGGCTCAGTGAACTGTCTTAGAGTCTCGCTCCAATCATGTGGAAGACTTTCTTCATCTGGTTCTGAATCAAAATGAGATCTCTAAATATATATGGAAGGCGTATCTGGTTGTGTATACTGTGGCTGGCTGTATGTATGAACTAAACTGTTAAAGCATTGAAGAAATTGGGGGTTTATGATTGTTTTCCTGTTTTGTTACTACTCTTCTTAATGGTAAGAAGCCAGTAAATAAAATGAAAAAAAAAATCTTATCCTCTGGATGTGCATATTAGTCAGTGAATTAAATACTCTTAAATAGGCTTCTTCAGTTATACATAAATACCTGTCACTAGTATGCACTTTTAAATCTTAAGCATGAATGTAGTGGGGAAGTTAATGTTACCAAGTGATACTCAGTCTGCCTTTCCTAATTGGTATGTCTAATTATTATATAAATGTAATGATGTAGTAGTTTGAGAGTAGAGGCTTTTTGATGTAAATTAAAACAAAGTAGATTGTGGATTCATCAGCATAAGCACAAGCACTAAATGTGAGCTTACTATCCCCAGTTCGGGGCCCTGCATGGTTGGAGAAATTAATGAACTCTTTCAGTTACCCTAACAAAATAAAATAAGAATGTCTCCCAGCTCCCATTTCAAAAATGGCAGCATGAGCTCTCCAGATATGCAATCTCCTATTGAAAAGTGTCTTGGAAAACATCAGACATTACACTGTGATAAGATGTCATAAGCTAGTTAGTAGCATATGCTCCCTTGCAGGGACTGAACTACTATTTCTGGATTTTGGATTCAGTATTTTTAGCTAAAGAGTTAAACTCTTGAAAAGAGCAAATGCTTATACCAGCAAAGGAAAGCGTTTGTAAAAGCTAAAGAAATTCCTGCAGTTCAGTATGTAAATAAATGTCACAATGCCATGTAATGTTGGCACTTGCAGCCATGATTCCCACATAGAAATATATTGACTTGCAGGATGTGTGATGTTAATAAATAGAAACATTATTTCTGTTTCTTTAAATGAAGATTTGTGCTGAGGATAAGTATGCTGAAGTGAGTCAGAGAATTACTTGCAGATTCAGATATTCAACATTGAGTATTCATGTTTTGTACAAAATATATCTAAGTACATATTAAGGAAGTGATTTTGTTAAATTCCTTACTGATTAATGATCATGCTAGGTTAAAATTATCTTCGGAATTATAATCTTTCAACTATGGAATGCCCATATGGAAAATTTAATTTTGAAACTTACTCCTTTCATGTATTCTCAGGGGTCTTCTTGGCTGTATCAGATATATAGTTTGTCTTTTTCCAATTCTGTCTTTACTCTTTTACCCTAGGAAGTATTTTACTTAAATTCTGACCATCAGATATTGAATAATAAATGAGGAAATTTGCACACTTTTCAGAATAATGTTCAGCTATATCTTGAGTTAATCCTCTAATCTTTCTACTCTTTAGTCTCTGTGTTGATGTTATTGATTGCTAGTAACTTGCTCCTAAATCTGAGTAATTAAAAATAAATCATCATGAGTTATTAGAAATTCTAAAAATCTAAGGTTGTCTTAATAGCATGATTCAATCCGTCAAAATGCAATTTCAGTTCAGTTAATTCGCTCAGTCATGCCCAACTCTTTGTGACCCCGTGGACTGCAACATACCAGGCCTCCCTGTCCATCACCAACTCCCAGAGCTTTCTCAAACTCATGTCCATTGAATCAGTGATGCCATACAACCATCTCATCCTCTGTCGTCTCCTTCTCCTCCCACCTTCAACCTTTCCAAGCATCAGGGTCTTTTCCAATGAGTCAGTTCTTTGCATCAGGTGGCCAAAGTATTGGAGTTTCAGCTTCAGCATCAGTCCTTCCAATGAATATTCAGGACTGATTTCCTTTAGGATGGACTGGTTTGATCTCCTTGCTGTCCAAGGCAGTCTCAAGAGTCTCCTCCCACACCACAGTTCAAAAGCATCATTCTTCAGCACTCAGCTTTCTTTATAGTCCAACTGTCACATCCATACATGACTACTGGAAAAATCATGGCTTTGACTAGACTTTGTTGGTAAAGTAATGACTCTGCTTTTTAATATACTGTCTAGGTCAATCATAGCTTTTCTTCCAAGGATCAAGTGTCTTTTAATTCCATGGCTGCAGTCACCATCTGTAATGATTTTAGAGCCCCCCAAAATAAAGTCTGTCACTGTTTCCCTTGTTTCCTCATCTATTTGCCATGAAGTGATGGGACTAGATACCATGATCTTAATTTTCTGAATGTTGAGTTTTAAGCCAACTGTTTCACCCTCCTCTTTCACTTTCATCAAGAGGCTCTTTAGTTCTTCTTCACTTTCTTCACCATAAGGCTAGTGTCATCTGTATATATGAGGTTACTGATATTTCTCCCAGAAATACTGATTCCAGCTTGTGCTTCATCCAGCCCAGCATTTTGCATGATGTATTGCACATATAAGTTAAATAAGCAGGGTAACAATATACATGATCTTTTTTGTATAGAACTAATCTATTGATATTTTGGTACAAGTTTAATAACTGTTGAATGAGTGAGATATACTGATAGCTAATAAAGCTGACTTGAAGAGTTCCCTAGTCTCCCAGCTGGGCTAGCACCAGGAGCAGTGCTGGGAGAAGTTAGGCCATGCTTAGGAATGGGGAACCAGTTCCAGGGGCTGGGAGCCGTCCTGTCCCTTGAATCTGGGGACATGGTACCTCACTCTTCTGAAGAAGACGTAAACATTCTCAAGGTGACTCACACCTAGCACGCGGATTCTGTTGAGATTCAGGGGCCTCAGAGAATACCAGTGAGGGCAGAATGATTGTCTTGTGAAGAAGGATCTACGTCTGAGGTTAAGCTATTACTGAAGGGCTATAGCGCATCAGCACTGCACACACACCCTCCTTTTGGAGCCTTTTCTAAAGGGAGCTTCATAGCTTGGCTTGTGCCCCCTCTTCTGCTATCCCCCAGCTTTCTAAGCTTCAGCACACTGGCTTTTAGTTCTTCAAACAACCTTGCTTTATCCCTTTCCCCACAAAGCCTTCAAAGGCCTTAGGGCTCCCCTCTGCATAGACAGAATATTCCTAGTTTACCCACGTCTACCCCTAAATACACAAGGCCCACGCATGTATACACACTCAGGCTCAACATTAGGTATCATGCTTCTGGGGATGTCTTACTACTCCCTTTTCTTCATGCTGTGGACTCTTCCGTCCTGAGATGGAAATCCAGAGGAGCAGCCCATCATGTAAAACTCTGGGTGGAAAAGCTTTCCAGGCAGAAGGGAAAGCAAGTGCAAATGAGCAGAAGTTGGACCAGGCATAAATGATGAAATGCTGTGGTTCAGGACAGAGTCAGAGAGGTAAGCAAGGGGCGGGCTGTGCAGGGCCATCGTAAGGTCAGGGTGACAACTTTGGATTTCCTTGGTAAATGCTGGACTAGTTCTTGTTGTCATGAAATGTTCTTTGAGTTTTTAGTTTAAATGAGATGATAGGATTTACATCATAGTGGTGGAGTCTATTAGAATGTGGGCAACTTTATTCTTTTTAAGATGAACAACTCATTTTGGTAAATATTGAATGCCTACTAGTATAAAGAACAGTGAATGTTAGGGGCTGAAGGATAAAAACTTGAAAAAGATTTGCTCCCTGTGATTGCTTATAAGGTTGGGATGAAATGTCATGTGGACCAAAATGCAGGATTATCCAAATCCTGAGACCAACCACCCATGCCTGCGAAGTCTCATACAGTTGGCCCCTGAACAACAGGAGTTTGAGCTGCATAGGTTCACTTATATGCTTATTTTCCCCAAGTGTACTGGAAGAAATTTTAGAGATGTGCAAAAATTTGAAAAAGCTCACAGATGAACAAAATAAGCTGAAAATATCAATAAAAATGAAGACACATCGTATATGCATAAAATATATAGATACTTGTCGATTTTATCATTTACTATGATAAAATATGAACAAATTTATTATAAAAATTTAAAATTTATCAAAGCTAATCACACAGACATCGCAGGCTGCATATGGCGCCATGTGCACACATGTGAATGAACAGAGGCATTATTAAATCATAATGGCATGAAATTAATTTGGGGGCCATGTCCTGTTGCTATTGTGATAAACTCAAGTGTGGGAAGTCTCTGCTTAAGGTGCCACGAGACACCGATCATCTCCACATGAGCAGTTCATCTCTTCAGTAAACTGTGCATTGAAATATAAAGATCTCTCACATTTCTCCTGTATTTTCCATCATGTCCGTGCAACAGAGTAGACCTTGAATAAGACTGTGGGCCCCACACGAAGTGCCCTAGTGATGCTGGAAGTGCCCTCAATACACAGAGAAAAGTCATGATGTTACAAGAAAATAGTTGAAATGCTTTATATGTACCACAGATTGAGGTCTGCAGCTGTGATTGCCACCATTTCAAGAGAAATGAATCCAGAGTAGGGACCAGTGTAAGAAAAGGAAATTCATGAAACTGTCACTGCAGCTATGGCAGCAGGTGCAAAAACCTTGCATTTTTTTGAGAGGGGTGGAGATTATCATGTGTTGAAAATGCAGCTTTTATGTGAGATAAGATTGCTTTATAAGAAAGGCATACCTGTAGACTCTAATATGATTAAAAAAATATAAAGCCATTGTATTGCAACTTAGAGCAGAAGGAAGGTGAAATAGCTCCAACTGGAGAATTTAATGCCAGCAAAGGATGGTTTGATAACTTCAGAAAGAAGTTTGGCTTTAAAAAATGTCCAGAGAACAGGAAAAGCAGCATCTGCTGACCAAGAGGCAGAAGATAAGCTCCCAGACACACAAAGTCATTGAGGGGAAAGGATATCTACCTGAAGAGGTTTTTCATGCAGACAGAAGTACCCTATTCTGGGAAAAAAGAAATGTCATAAAGGGGATGAGTTAGTAAGGAAGAAAAGTGAGCACCAGGGTTTAAGGTGGAACAAGATAGCCTAGCTCTACTGTTCTGTGTAAATCCAATAGGGTTTATGGTCAGAAATGCCCTCATCTATAAGCTGTGAACCTCTAAGTCTTAAAAGGAAAAGACAAACACCAGCTGCTAGTCTTTTGGTTGGACAAAAGTCCGGGACCAGAACACTTTTTCTGCATTGGTTCCATTGATGCTTTGTCTGTGAAGTCAGGAAGCACCTTGCCAGTAAGAGACTGCCTTTTAAGTCCTTTTGATATTGGGCAATGCCTCTGGCCACCCATAACCCCATGACTTCAACACTGAAGGTGCCAAAATAATCCACTTGCTCCCAAAATACAACTCTAATTCAGCCTCTAGATCAAGAGGTCATAAAGACCTTTAAAGCTCATTGCACATGGTACTCAATGGAAAGAATTATCAACACTGGGCAATAGAACCCCCACTGGAATATCGTAAGAGTCTGGAAGGATCACGCCACTGAAGATGCCATCCTTATTCTAGAAAAAGCCATGAAAGCCATCAAGCTGAAAACAATACATTCCTACTGGAGAAGACTGTCCAGATGTTGCACATGACTTCACCGGACTTACGACTGAGCCAGTCAAGGCCATCATAAAGGAGGCTGTGGATATGGAGGAAGAGGTCAGGGGTGGGGGAGGTGTGTGTAAAGGGTATCAAGATATGCCCCTTGGAGGAATTCAAGACCTAATAGACACCCCAGCCGAGGAATTAACAGAACATAACCTGACGGAGACAGGTGCTTCCAGCCAGTGCCGGCTGATGAGCAAGAAGCAGCACCAGAAAACAAACTGACATCAGAAGACCTGATAGAAGGGTTATGATTATTTAAAGTGTCTTTCACTTCTCCCGGGCCTTCCCTGATGGCTCAGGGGATAGAGACTCTTACCTGCAGTGCAGAGACCCGGGAGATGTGGGTTTGATCTGTGGGTCAGGAAGATATCCTGGAGGAGGAAATGGCAACCCACTCCAGTATTCTTGCCTGCAGAATCCCATGGACAGAGGAGACTGGAGGGCTACAGTCCCTGGGGTCTCAAAGAGTCAGACACGACTGAGTATGAACATGATATGTTTCACTTATTTTACAAAGGGGCCCTTCTGTGATGTGGACACTGAAAACTAGGCAGACAATGGAATAAGGATTGGTACTGTTTAAAAAGATTTTTGAAGAAATGTGGAAAGAAAAATAGACAGAAATTACAATGTATTTATGTAAAGTTTTGCCGAGTGTGCCTGCCCTTGCAGCTCCGCCTCCACCCCTGAGACAGCAAGAACTGCCTCTTCGTCCTCAGCCCACTCACTGTGAAGACACTGAGGACGAAGACCTCTATGATGACCTGCTTCTGCTTAATGAGTAGTCTGTCACCATCATATTGCACAGTTGATAGACTCATCTGTTGAATGTGTGTGAGTGTCTTCACATGGAAGTCTAAGGACTGTACGGCAAGAACTGTATAGACATTTTTGTATCATCAGCACCATCTTTGATTGTGTAGCACATCATGTACTGAAGTGGATAACCCATCCTTACATAGGCATAAGGTGAGTGATATTTAATATAAAACTAATAATGTGTTAGTTTTCTTACTGCCTTATAATTCTGCTTTCAAAGAATTCCATTACTATACAGTGTGCCTCTCATAATTGGAAAAACTGTATATCAGCCTATCGTCACAGGTAAGTTTTTTTTTTTAAGTTTCCAATATTGTATTATGGATATGACTGTAATACTGTTTGTCATAAAATTTTAATGAAATTTCATTTATTAGTGTATAAGCTAAGCTACTGTGAAGCAGTCATATCAATTACATGAGACTACCATAAAACGTATTGCTGCTTCATTGTTATCAATGCATGAATCTGTATACCTGTAAATAATAATACTTCAGTATTCTTGCCTAGAGAATCCCATGGACAGAGAAGCTTGGGGGGTCTACAGCCCATAAGGTCACAAAGAGTTGGACATGACTGAAGCGATTGAGCACACAGTTTTCACATTAGCTTTTCATTTTTGATGTCTGGATTTAGTAATACAGATAACATCTGCAGTGTTTCATATCATATAAGACAATATTGATGTTGGAATTGATAAATGATTCATCTTATACTCTTCTGACCCCATGGACTATATAGTCCATGGAATTCTCCAGGCCAGAATACTGGAGAGGGTAGCGTTTCCATTCTCCAGGGGATCCTCACAACCCAGTGATCGAACCCAGGTCACCCTCTCTGCAGGCAGATTCTTTACTAGCTGAGCCACATGGGAAGTCCAAGAACTCTGGAATGGATAGCCTATGCCTTCTCCAGTGGATCTGCCCAACCCAGGAATTGAACCAGGGTCTCCTGCACTGCAGGTGGACTCTTACCAACTGAATTATCAGGGAAGCCCTATCTTATAAACAGACAATGTAAATTTACAATGTCAATAAATACAGTACAGCACTGTAAATAATTTTATTTTATGATTTTAGTAGCATTTTCTTTTCTCTAAGCTTACTTTATTATAAGAATACAATAACACATGTAACATACAAAATCTGTGTGATTCGTTTGTTATCAGTCAGGCTGTTAGTAGTTCAGTCTTTTGTTGTTGTTTAGTCTCTGAGTCATGTCTGACTCTTTTGCTGCCCCATGGGCTGTAGCCTGCCAGGCTTCGCCGTCCATGGGATTTTCCAGGCAAGAATACTGGAGTGGGTTGCCATTTCCTTCTCCAGGGGATCTTCCCAACCCAGGGACTGAAACTGGGTCTCCTGCACCTCTCCTGCCATGCAGACAGACTCTGTACTACTGATCCACCAGGGAAGTTTCGGGGGAAGTCAAAACTGACTTGTGGATTTTTGCTTGTATGGAGCCCATAACCACCGTATTGTTTGCTGCTGTTGCTGCTGCAAAGTCGCTTCAGTCGTGTCCGACTCTGTGCGACCCCATAGATGGCAACCCACCAGGCTCCACCGTCCCTAGGATTCTCCAGGCAACAGAACTGGAGAATTCTCCTGGAGATTCTCCAGGCAAGAGAACCCACTGGAGTGGGTTGCCATTTCCTTCTCCAATGCACGAAAGTGAAAAGTGAAAGTGAAGTTGCTCAGTTGTATCTGACTCTTTGAGACCCCGTGGGCTGCAGCCCACCAGGCTCTCCGTCCATGAGATTTTCCAGGCAAGAGTACTGGAGTGGGGCGCCATTGCCTTCTCTGACTGCATTTTTTAGGGGTCAACTATACTTGCTAACTAAAAGGAAAGCAAATGGAATAATGTCACAAGGTAGAACATTCCCTCCAACCCCAGTAGAGAATGGTAATGAACCAGGCTGCACTAAGGAGTCATCTCTTTCATACATCTTCAGTCTAAGCCCTGCATGGGGCCATTCTGTGTGTGAGGGGTCCTGAAGAAGAGAGCATCTGAGAATGTGGAAGAGAAATAAAAATCGGGGCCCCTCCTAGAGCACCACTTAGCACTTAGTCTCGGGAGGAGGAATATCCACAAGAAAGTCTGTCCAATGGGGCAAAGACTGTAGCTCTGTCTTCCTGCATCCTCAACTGAACCCAGCACCCAGTGCAGCAGCAGCCAGCCTCTACTTGTGTTTGCCGGATGGGGCCACAACAGCATCTCATCTCCACCTGTGTGTCTGGATGGGGCCCCACAAGTGGGAGAGGAGAAAGGACGCTGGCATGAATCCTGCTTCTCCTGGGTGCTGATGCGTGCCCTCCGACAATGTCTACTCAGGTGGAGTTGGTAACATGCAAGTAAAATAAATAGTAGTGGTGTGTGTGGCCCTGAGTAGCCTCAGTAACAATGACCTGCTGGCTGGCCTTGGTTTATTGTGTGCCCTGCACCAGGCGCTGTTCTAGGTGCTTTTACTGACTCACACTTTAATCCTGGCAGGAGCCCATGAGGTCTGTGCTGTCATAAACTTACAGGTGAAGGCACTGCAGGGCTCGGTGACCTGTTCAAGGTCACTCGGGAAGCCGCAGGCCCCCTAACGTCAGATTAAAAAGTGCTGACCATCGCCTAAGAAAGAACAGCTGGTTGAAGCTGGGAGGATTGCGAAGGTCACCTGAGCTCTACTTTTCCGGAAGCCGAGGACAAGGAGTGTGGCGTGTGTCTGGGGAGGTGGTCTGGGTCAGGAGGCTGTGGGGCTGTGCCTCGCCTCGCCTCGCTCCCTGGGTTCCAGGCACCTGGCCCTGCCTTCAGTAGCCCTGCAACGGGGCTTAAAACAGGGGAGCAAGGATCTCTCTTGGCAGTTCATGGCAAGCTTTGCTTTTAAATAGCGTTGAATTATAGGATGAAGTTATTATGCAGAAATGTTTTGTTTCCCTTGAAAGCTAGACAATAAGGCCAGCTCCCGCTGCATCTGTAAATAGGCCGCTGTTTCTCTTTCTTTCTGTGGTTGGGAAGAATCATTCGGGCTGGCATAGTTAATGAGTTTCCGCAGCTGTAAAGTGGAATTACACATTCTGTTCCACGAGGCCCTCGGCCACATTGTCCGCGAGACTTGGTGTCCACTCCACCCGGGACGCTTGGATGGCCCTGTGACCTGAGCCGCTCTTCCTCCAGGAGGGAGACGCTGAGGTCTGGGTCAGGACGGCTGCAGAAGGGAGAGGCTGTTTGGGCAGAAGGAGCCACAGAAGATGGTATTTTTCTGTGTCACAGCTGTCTTCTTCAGCAACGACTGTGAGGATCCTAGATGGGAAATAGTCATCTTTTCTTTTAAAAGGGTTTTTTTTTTTTTTTATTAAAGAAAAATTATTATTCATCAGGGCTTCCCTTGTAGCTCAGTCAGTAAAGAATTTTCCTGCAATGCAGGGGACCTGGGTTCAATTCCCAGGTTGGGAAGATCCCCTGGAGAAGGGAAAAGCTACCCATTCCAGTATTCTGGCCTGGAGAATCCCCATGGACAGAGGAGCCTGGCAGGCTACAGTCCAAGGAGTCACAAGAGTCAGACATGATTTAGCGACTAAACCACCACCACCATTATCCATCAAGTCACTCAGTCCTGTCCTACTCTTTGCGACCCCATGGACTATATAGTCCATGGAATTCTCCAGGCCAGAATACGGGAGTGGATAGCCTTTCCCTTCTCCAGGGGATCTTCCCATCCAGAGGTGGAACCCAGCTCTCCCACACTGTGGGCAGATTCTTTACCAGCTGAGCCACAGGGGAAGCCCATCCATCCGGTTATCCCAGACACTAACTTTCCCATCTTCCAGGTGGGGCCCTTGACTAAGTCTGTGGTTTCTGGGTTACCAAGATAATTAATACAGAGTTCATCCTGGTGAAGTGTTAAGCAACTAAGTGGTGTTTAAGGGAATTACCTGGTTATCCAATGGTTAGTTGTCTGGGCTCTCACTGCCAAGGGCCCAGGTTCAATCCCTGGTCTAGGAACTAAAATCCCACAAGCTGTGAGGTTTGGGGGGGAAAAAGTAATAATGATACCTAAATGATGTTTAAGAGTCAAAGGTAAGAGAGCCCTTGAGTAAGCACAGGAAGTCAATGCCAATAGTGCTAGAAGTGCTAGTAGATGAACACGGACATACGGGCAGCCACGGATTTTTAGACCTTCCATTTCTTTGCAGTCCCTTCTTTATGGACCTTCCATGGGTGGCCAGTCGTTATTTATTAAGTTGAGCTGTTTGCATAGTAGGAGTTGCACTAATCTAATTATATTATGGGTGCGCATGCTCAGTTGTGTCTGACTCTTTGTGCTCAGTCATATCTGACTCTTTTCAACCTCATGAATTTTTCCAGGCAAGAATACCGGAGTGGGTTGCCATTTCCTTCTCCACGGGATCTTCCCCACCCAGGGATCAAACCCACATTTCCTGCAGATTCTTTACCTCTGAGCCACCAGGGAAGCCCCCATTATACTATTCTGGTCATCAGCCATACCTATCTATTTTTAGTACAATAGCAATATATGCATACTCTGTACCCTCTCAACTTCTGCACCTCTTCAGCTTTGAAAAAGAAAGTTAATCTCAATGAACGATACTGAGGAGAATATTCTTGAAGTGTCCAAACATTATTTCACAAAAAGAGAGTTTTCCTTGTCCTAGTCTCTGTTTATATTACCAAGGAGATGTTAAAAATATAGCCTGGAGACTATCTTAGTATATAACTGGAGCATAGCTGTCTGCTGACATAGAAGCCACTTCTGAAATAGTGCTTTATAACCCACTTTCAAATAAACTGATACCATCTCAGCAAATTAATCTCTGACTAACCAGAGTCCTTTCTGGATTTACATACATGCTCAGAGATATGTAATAATTTGTATATATCCAGAAGAGCTGCCCTGAGTGTATTTATGCAGCTTGGCTAGAAACAGTTGCTCTCTTAACATGCTGGGTGTTTTACATGAAGACCATCCCTGGCATTGTGCAGCCCAGCAAGAACTCTGGCCTGCTGACTAAACAAATATGATTGCCAAAGTGAATTATTAAATTCCAGTGGGCCTCACTTGCTGGAGAATTTCACTCCTCTTTCTCCCACACAGCATTCCCACTTTTTATTAGATGAACTGTTTTCAACGCTTGCAAATAATTGCTGTCTTTTGCTAGTCATTACTACAGCAGTTTCCCACTGTTTATATTTTAAAACCAGCACTTGGATGGGTCCCACTGAAGCAGAACAAATAAATACATGTGTGCATCTGTGTAAATATTTATCTAAAATTGCATTATGAAAAGGCCCAGTGAACCCTGAATCTCACTGCTGAGCCTCGGGTCCCTCCTGAAACGAGCTCATCACCAGGCTACTGTTACTTGACTAAACACGGGTGACTTCATCTTAGCATTTCCTTTTGACGACTATTTGGGAGACTCCCTTCCAATAGAGGAAGTGGGTTGATGAGGGCCAGTGTTCTCATTCCAGACCCTTCACATCTCTGAAAAGCTGCATCCTTAGTAGAAAATAGATCTGTACGTGTGCCAGACTGGAACCCTGATGTTCATCAGGGGGGGAGGAGGAGGTCACAGATTCCTTGTCTGTTTCGGCCGTAATCCTCCCATTGGCAGGAGCCTGAGAGGAAGTATTTAACAATGGGATTTTATAAAATTCAATGTAGTAAAGAATGTTTTTATATTTCAATGGATCTAAGGAAGTTTTTTTTTTCCCTCCCCCCAATAAGTGGAGGGTATTTAAGGGTAATGTTATCTCTGGATTTGCTGGGAGGATTTGTCTCTTTTATTGGACTTTGTGGAATAATTATTTTTTCATTTGATCTTTCCATGAAAGGTAATCCTCAGAAGAAAAAGCTGTAGACTCTTAACTTCATACTAATCTTAAACATTTTGCTTAAGGGGAATTAGTGAGGAAATAACTGTCTCTCAGGAAGGTTTAAAACTGTGATTTCATTCAACATCCAGAGCTCTTTGAATGTCTCCAGTCATGCCAGAAACTATGAAGTGATTTTCTTTCACACACTCGCCATAAGACCTGGTACTTTTTAAAGCGTTAGCACTAAGAGCTTTTTGTTAAAAATAAAAATTGCACAAAGTAGAGGAAAAGATGTTCTTGTCATCATTCCATGTCTGCTTCTAACTACATGAGGGCTCCAGGAGCTGCTGATGACCCGAGTTTCCTAGATTTAGCACACGGGTCAGATGGGCTCCGGTTGTTGATTAGCAGTCACAGCAGAAAGCTAGAGACCATTTGCTGAGGAACAAGACCTACTAGGTGCACAAGTCTAGGATACAAGGACGGTCTAAATCTTCATCAGCCGATGACCCTTGCCACTGTAACACAGAGCAATAGTTACACAGAAGTGTTTATGTCTGCTGAGGAAAATAAGGGCAAAGTAATACCACCAATGTACTTTTTAATTTGTTGTACAGTCTAAACTTTGTTAATTTCTAGTCTTCGAAAAAAAAGGAATTTGAAGAATATTTGCTTGGTGCAAAATCATTGTAACATCACAGACTCTTCCTCATCCCTAAGTGGCAGCCCCCAATATTGGTCATCCAGACAACACTTGGGTAGCTTCTGAGTCAAGGACCTCATTATTGGCATCATATTTTGCACACATAAAGTGTATCCACTCAATAGGTGATTTTTGAGCCCTTGCCATGCAGAGATACGGAAAAGAACAATGCAGTCTCTTGTTTCAAAGATTTGGCTATTTAAAAGAAGATAAAACACAGAAAGCAGTGATTGCAGGGGAGAACCTAGGGTAGAAGGTCCATTGGGAGTTTCAGGAGAAGGTGCACACAGAGGTCTATTCAGCTTAGGGTAAGGGACAGGAAGCAGGCTTTCCAGGTGGCGCTAGCAGTAAAGAACCCGTCTGCCAGTGCAGGAGACGGAAGAGGTGCGGGTTCTATCCCTGGGGTGGGAAGACCCCCTGGAGGAGGCCATGGCAGCCCCCTCCAGTATCCTTTCCTGGAGACTCCCAGGGACAGGGGAGCCTAGCGGGCTACTCCAGAGGCTCACAAAGATTCGGACAGGACTGAACCAACTTAGCATGCACCAGAACCAAGAGTCAGTTGCAAAAATTGTGAACATACTGAAAGACAAACAGACCCTGGGCAAGTGGACCAGTAGAGCAGACACACCAGAAAGATAAAGAGGTTGTGCAGAGGATGGAGAGGTGGAGAACAGAGCCTGATCAGAAAGGGTAGCCAGTGGATCAGGTGGCTAAGGAAATGTGAGAGCAGGACCATGGACAGAATCGAGGGGTGGGCAGTTAATGAGCAGAGGGAAATGCTGGAAAGGGCCTGGAGGTGTCAGGAGCAGAGGGTTCCGGGAGAGCGGTCCACAGCATTAGTGCTGCAAAGGGATGAAGGAACCAGCCTGGAACAGGAGAGGGGTCTCTGTGGACAAAGACGGACAGGCACAACTGTGAGCTGGGATGCCGTCACGCAAGGGCAGCAGGTACTTCATGAGGCGAGGTGGGTAGGGCACGCCTGAGAGGAGTGGAGATAGGGGAGTGGGGACATCTGGAAAAGCTGCTACCAGCACAGAGAAAGCTGACCCCGGGCAGCTCCAAGGCCAGTGGAGGGCAGAGGCCATATGCTTGGAAAAGCGGGTATTTACCTGTTGGCATGACATTCTCCAGCCTTAAATGAAAAGTTCACATGTAGGCACTAAGGAGGGAGAATACTTTGTGCCAGGACCTCCTGAGTGTGTGGTATGCCATCGCTGTGAAAAGTAATGTGACACTATGTGCCGCTTTGGGGTATTTTGGTCAATTGCATGCTTGACTTTTCTAAAAGCAGCTGTTTCCCCCCTCCTCCTATGAGTACTCCCCAGTCTTCGGTTAGGCCTTGACCTCGGATCCCCAGAGCTGGCCTGGCTCATAGAGTTTGGGGCAGGATTCTCCCCAGTCTTTGGTTAGGCCTTGACCTCAGGATCCCCAGAGCTGGCCTGGTTCATAGAGAGTTTGGGGCGGGATTCTCTGTTGCCCTGATTCTCATGTGTGTTCCCCTCTTCTCTCGAGCATCATGGATTGACTGCTTTACTTCAACTACTAACTATATGTGGTGGTATCTGATTTATTTGACCCCCTTCAGGAGTGGCCTGATCCTCATAACTGAGTTTTCCAGATACATGAATTGCATCACATTGAAAACCAAACAAAAGAGACAGTTTCTAAGGTGTGTTGCTATGATTTGATCTCTAAAGAGGCAGATTCTGATGATTTGGGGCAATGGTTCTAAGCATCCATGGATTATGCCTGCTGAGTCCCCTTAAGCCTCCAGTTGTTCTGTTTTCGCTTTTAGTTTTGGGTGTTTGGAAGGTTCGAGGGATCATTTCCTTGATAGGCTGTCAAATCCCGTATCTTACATTGTCTTCTGATTGCTAAACTTCCTCTGACTAGAATGTGCCATAAAAGCGGGTATTTTATGCCTGATACTTCTCTATCCCACACAGCACTAAGAACAATGTGAATAGAAGCTCCATGAATACTTTGTTGGTTTCTAAAGATAGCACAGTTCTCTTAACACTGACTAAAATCACATTCGCTTTTCTTGGCAGTCATCAGTTTTATTCAGGTTGGGCTTAAGGTGAATTAAAACTCATTCCTTTTTCATTTGAATTGCTCTTTTGCCGTCATTGGTACTTGTTCAGCCTACTATCTGAATTTAAATAGGTATATGGATCCCTAAGACTTCACAAGAGCTGCCACATTTCCCCCAAAGGAAATTTCTTAGAAATACTACCAAATTGTTAAGTTAGATTTGGCCCATTGCATTAATCTAAGTCCTTTTTGGATCCTGATTCAGTTATCCAGCATAGCTACTGGCTTCTAGAATTTTATGTCAAATTGAGAAAGTCTTTGTTCTCAAGGTTGGTTGAGTTACTGATAAAGATTTTTGAAAAATCATTGCCTAGAAAATGAATAAATAAAGCAGAGCCATGAGGCCTGGCTCTCAACCCTCAACTCCAGCTTGGTAACAGGCTGATCATTGAGTCCTCTGGGCACAGCTGCTCAGCAGTCATGACTCTTGTTGACTGCGTTAGGACCCAGACTCGGTTTCTGTGCAAGGACATCTTGAGAGACTTGGCCAAGTAGACTTTGCCTGTCTACAGTCCACTAAGCCTATCAGAAAGGGAGGAAGTAAAAATCAACACCCATATCACATCAATACATGCCTGTCTTCTCCCTTAGATCCTTCTCAGAGAAGATGAAAGATAAACTGTACCTAAGACACAGGATCCCAGACATCATTTTATTCATCTAATCAATATTTATTAAGCAGTTGCTCTGAACGGAAGCCTGTGCTAAGAGTTTAGGATACAGCTGTGAACAAGCCAGATGTCATCCTGTCTCCCCAGAAATGGCCATTCCTGCTCAGTTGCCCTCGGAGGTGCTGAAGGGTGGGCAGAGGAGCTGTGGTCAGTGGTCGACAGACCAGAGCTAGGCACCAGCACGTGCACATGTGGAAGCTTTTCAAGTTAATAATATTGTGAAAAAAAATCTAGAGAAATTGGGAAACTAGTTGAACCATGTAACACATAACGCCTCAGAAGCTGAAATGTGCAGCAGATTGCTTTCTAAAACACTCGGGATTAGAAGATTTTTCATGCTGGTAATTCAAGTGCACGCAAGCGATAGCTTTCACACACACTGGTTAAGATACTGTACAAATGGCACTGTCATCTGAAGTCAGTGTCTTTGAACTTAGAACTGCCACATAAGGATTTTGACTCTTTTGCCACGGGGGGAAAACACCTAGCAGAACAATGAATCAATTTTTTACTGTGTTGCCTAAGTCTAATGTTCTTCCGAGAGTTTTCAAAGAATTACTTAAGCAATACCCATTTCTCCCATTGTTTGTCCCGAGGGCTTGGAATCACTGTTTTCTGAAAATTCTCCTTGTTTAGGAGTGTGCTACACCTGGGCTGACTCTTATACAGACTTCAAAGTTAATCATACCCCAGGCAGCATCCCAAAAGGACTGCAGGTGGAGAAACAGAAGATAATCAGCCTGATTAGCAGTAACTCAGTTCCTTTTCTCCTTTTCCAGGGAAGCTTGACCCTGGGTGTAAAGTATAGTAACCCCACTGAAAAAGGCTGCAAATAAAAGTAATACCCATCCCTCTTCTGGGCTTCCCCGATGGTTCAGACGGCAAAGAGTCTGTCTGCAATGCACAATGCTCGGGTTCGATCCCTGGGTCAGGAAGATCCCCTGGAGGATCTTCATGGCTACCCACTCCAGTACTCCTGCCTGGAGAATCTCACGGACAGAAAAGCCTGGTGGGCTACAGTCAGAGGGTCGCAATGGGTTCAATATGACTTGGCAACTTACACTTTTCATCCGTCCTCTGGAGCTCGGGCCCTACAGGAGCCCACCCAGGTGCTCAGCATGCCTTCCACCTGGGGTCCTATTGTTTGTAATCAAACTCAGAAGCTACATGAGAACTTCCCAGTTGGCCAAAGGAAAATAACTATTTCCTTTTCTCACTATCGCTGTTTTCTTTCCTCTTTATACATTTTCCTGCTAGTCTCCTGACTTCTCAGGCTTCTTTCAATCCCCTGATTGTCTGTACAGCAGCTTCCTGTACAAATATGTGTCACACGTAGATGCAGAAACTTGCCTAAATGAAATTAGGCAGATATGTGCCAGCAGGGTTACATGGGACTTATTCTCTTGCTTTACTCATTTTGCTGGTCAAATGTCACTTTCGTAAGAAAGGCCGTACCTGAGCCCCAGTTCAGTCGCTCAGTCCTGTCCGACTCTTGGCAACCTCATGAATCGCAGCACGCCAGGCCTCCCTGTCCATCACCAACTCCTGGAGTTCACTCAAACTAATGTCCATCGAGTCAGTGATGCCATCCAGACATCTCATCCTCTGTTGTCCCCTTCTCCTGTCCCCAATCCCTCCCAGCAGCAGGGTTTTTCCAATGAGTCAATTCTTCGCATGAGGTGGCCAAAGTACTGGAGCTTCAGCTTCAGCATCAGTCCTTCCAAAGAACACCCAGTACTGGTCTCCTTTAGAATGGACTGGTTGCATCTCCTTGCAGTCCAAGGGACTCTCAAGAGTCTTCTCCAACACCAAAGTTCAAAAGCATCAATTCTTTGGTGCTCAGCTTTCTTCACAGTCCAACTCTCACATCCATACATGACCACAGGAAAAACCATAGCCTTGACTAGATGGACCTTTGTTGGCAGAGTAATGTCTCTGCTTTTTAATATGCTATCTAGGTTGGTCATAAATTTCCTTCCAAGTAGTAAGCGTCTTTTAATTTCATGGCTGCAATCACCATCTGCACTGATTTTGGAGCCCCCCAAAATAAAGTCTGACACTGTTTCCACTGTTTCCCCATCTATTTCCCATGAAATGATGGGACCAGATGCCATGATCTTAGTTTTCTGAATGTTGAGCTTTAAGCAAACTTTTTCACTCTCTTCTTTCACTTCTGCCTAAAATAGTTATCCCACCCACCTGATCACCTAAGCTGCTATGCATTTCCTCAAAGCATTTATCAGACCTGTTGAATTATGTGCTAATTTCTTGATTGTTTTTCTTTGTCTCTTTGTGCATACCCTGAGATCAGGGACTCATTGATTCACCCCTATGGTTTAGAACAGTGCCTGTCACGTAGTAAATCCTTCAGTTTTTGTTGTTATTGTTGTTGTTTTTTAACTAAGTGCCAGTTTTGACCATTCAGAACCTTAAGGTTTATCTTAGTGAGGGGTCTGCTGTGATCGTCATCTCTGCTTTAAAGCTTCGTCTGTTGAAGTTCAGAGCTTGCCCAGGGTCACACAAGTGGCACACAGAACCAAGATCCACACCCAGATCTGCTGATCCCCTTTCTTTAGGCAACTCCTTAAAATGCTTCCAAATAGAGAAAAATTAATCTTATAAATATTTATTGGTATATTTTTATAGAGAAAGTATAATGAACATAAAGGGCATGCATTAAACTTTATAACAAGCACCTGCTTATCAGAGTGAATAAGGCCAGAATATCAACCACGATTCATCTGAAGGTTGCATTTCAATCAAGGGCTCAGTTTTTCTTCACAGAGTTTTAATGTAGAGGGCGAAGACATGGCCAACTCATTTTCCTTTTCATTTCTTTTGCCTAATTCTGCAGTGGCCGCTCATTCCTCAAGATTAACCTTGTACTGCTTTATTTTCCTCCCTTTTGGAGAGAGGACAGATGGGGGAGGGACTCGTCTTTCAAGCTTATAAATCAGGCTCCTTTCATCCCCACACATGGCTTTTGGAGAAACTCAGGCATTGGTGGTTGAGCAAGTAGCCGTGGAGCCAAGTCAGATTTCTCTTGGGGCATCTGAAATTTTCCTTGCTTTCCTTGAAAACTCCTCAGCCTTTAGCTGAGTTGGAAAGGAAATGTACAGTTCTCAGATAAATTTCCAGGTAATAGGATTTCATCTTTGTTTAAAGATTTCTTGGTGAGGAAGAAAGACAGTGGAAGAGGCTTGAGTTTGAAAAGGTTAACAAGATAAAATTCTTTTATTGTGAGACTTTTTATCCCAAGTTTATTTTTTTTATCTGCAACATACTTTCAATTTTTTTGTTTGTTTTTTTAATTGGAGGAAAATTGTTCCACAATGCTTGGTTGGTTTTCACTGCATAACAACTCGAATCAGCCAGAACTAGACACATATCCCCTCCTTCCTGAGTTCCCTACCCCTCTGGGTCATCACAGAGTGACAGGCTGGGTTCCCTGTGTTATACAAAACTTCTCACCAGCTATCCACCTTACACATGGGAGTGTACACATGTCGATGCTACTTTCTCCATTTGTTACACTCTTTCCCTCCCCACCTGTGTCCACAAGTCCTTCTCTATATCTGCACCTCCACTCCTTCCCTGCAAACAGGTTCATCAGTATTAACAAGATAAAATTCTTTTATTGTGAGACTTTTTATCCCAAGTTTATTTTTTTTATCTGCAACATACTTTCAATTTTTTTGTTGTTTTTTTAATTGGAGGAAAATTGTTCCACAATGCTTGGTTGGTTTTCACTGCATAACAACTCGAATCAGCCAGAACTAGACACATATCCCCTCCTTCCTGAGTTCCCTACCCCTCTGGGTCATCACAGAGTGACAGGCTGGGTTCCCTGTGTTATACAAAACTTCTCACCAGCTATCCACCTTACACATGGGAGTGTACACATGTCGATGCTACTTTCTCCATTTGTTACACTCTTTCCCTCCCCACCTGTGTCCACAAGTCCTTCTCTATATCTGCACCTCCACTCCTTCCCTGCAAACAGGTTCATCAGTACCATTTTCTAGATTCCATACGTATGCATTGCTGCTGCTGCTGCTAAGTCGCTTCAGTCGTGTCCAAATGTGTGCGACCTCACAGACGCCAGCCCACCAGGCTCCCCCATCCCTGGGATTCTCCAGGCAAGAACACTGGAGTGGGTTGCCATTTCCTTCTCCAATGCAGGAAAGTGAAAAGTGAAAGTGAATTCGCTCAGTTGTGTCCTACTCTTAGCGATCCCATGGACTGCAGCCTACCAGGCTCCTCCGTCCATGGGATTTTCCAGGCAAGAGTACTGGAGTGGGGTGCCATTGCCTTCTCTGCTAATATCCAATATTTGTTTTTCTCTTTCTGACCTACTCCACTCTGTATAACAGTTCTGGATTAATCCACATCACTAGAACTGACTCAAATTTGTTCTTTCAATAGCTGAGTAATATTCCACTGTGTGTTCGTACTACATCTTCTTTATCCATTCATCTGTCAATGGACATCTATGTTGCTTCCATGTCCTGTCTATTGTAAATAGTGCTGCAGTTAACATTGGGATACATGTGTCTTTTAGAATTGTGGTTTTCCTCAAGGTATATATTTTAATATAATGGAAAAAATAGCTGTGATAAATTTAGTTCATGTGCATAAACACAATTAGAAAGACATAAAGATTGAGTACTAAATAAAACAAAGCCCCAAAATATCTTAATTAATTTGCCTTAAAAATTACTATACATTTTCCTTTTTGCCCAATTCTATTGGCTTCTGTTTTTTATCAGAAAAAAAATTATGTCATGTTAATGTACAATAGCAGCAAAAAATTGCACAAGATGCCACTCTCAGTGCTGCTGAAAAGAAATAATTTTCAAAAGTTTTCTTAAAATATAAAAGGTTCCCTCTTCAGATTATACTGAATATAATCAGCAACCTAAAAAGAGCATTACATTATTTAATAAGTTTGACCATTGTAAACCAAAGGTACTTTTTCTTTTCTTTTTTTACTTCTTTATAATACATGCAGCTTATTTTATACTTTGGTTATTTAAAATTAAAATATCAGTTCTGTTACTCAGTCATGTCCTACTCTTTGTGACCCCATGCACTGCAGCACACCAGGCTTCCCTGTCCATCCCCAAATCCTGGAGCTTGCTTAAACTCATGTCCATCGAGTCGGTGATGCCATCCAAACATCTCATCTTCTGTCATCCCCTTCTCTTCCTGCCTTCAGTCCTTCCCAGGACCAGGACCTTTTCCAGTGAGTCAGTTCTTCACATCAGGTGGCCAAAGTACTGGAGTTTCAGCTTCAGCATCAGTCCTTCCAATGAACACCCAGAACTGATCTCCTTTAGAAAGGACTAGTTGCATCTCCTTGCAGTCCAAAGGACTCTCAAGAGTCTTCTCCAACACCACAGTTCAAAAGCATCAATTCTTCGGCACTCAGCTTTCTTCACAGTCCAACTTTCACATCCATACACGACCACTGGAAAAACCATAGCCTTGATTAGATGGACATTTGTTGACAAAGTAATGACTCTGCTTTTTAATACAATGTCTAGATTGGTCATAGCTTTTCTTCCAAGGAGCAAGAGTCTTTTAATTTCATGGTTGCAGTCACCATCTGCAGTGATTTTGAAGCCCAAGAAAATAAAATCCATCACTGTTTCTATTGTTTCTCCATATATTTGCCATGAAGTGATGGGACAGGATGCCAGGATCTTAAGGTTTCTGGATATGGAGTTTTAAGCCAGCTTTTTCACTCTCCTCTTTCACTTTCATCAAGAGGCTCTTTAGTTCCTCTTCACTTTCTGCCATAAGGGTGGTGTCCTCTTAATATCTGAAGTTATTGATATTCTCCCTTCAATCTTGATTCCAGCTTGTGCTTGATTTCACTTTGTGTTTCATCCAGTCCAGCATTTCACATGATGTACTCTGCATATAAGTTAAATAAGCAGGGTGACAATATACAACCTTAATGTACTCCTTTCCCAATTTGGAACCAGTCTGTTGTACCATGTCCAGTTCTAATTGTTGCTTCTTGACCTGCATATAGATTTCTCAGGAGGCAGGTGAGGTGGTCTGGTATTCCCATCTCTTTCAGAATTTTCCACATATTGTTGTGATTTACACAATCAAAGGCTTTGGCAAACTCAATAAAGCAGAAGTAGATGTTCTAGAATTATCTTGCTTTTTCTATAATCCAACAGATGTTGGCAATTTAATCTGTGGTTCCTCTGCCTTTTTAAAATCCAGCTTGAACATCTGAAGGTTCACATACTGTTGAAGCCTGGCTTGGAGAATTTTGAGCATTACTTTACTAGCGTGTGAAATGAGTACAACTGTGCAGTAGTATGAACTATTTTTTTTTTGGGGGGGGGGCTTCCCTGGTGGCTCAGAGGTTAAAGCGTCTGCCTGCAATGAAGGAGACCTGGGTTCGATCCCTGGGTTGGGAAGATCCTCCGGAGAAGGAAATGGCAACCCATTCCAGTATTCTTGCCGGAGAATCCCATGGATGGAGGAGCTACAATCCACAGGGTCGCAGAGAGTCACACATGACTGAGCGACTTCACTTTCATTCTTTCACTTTCTTTCTTTCTATGAACATTTTTGAAATTTCTCTTCTTTAGGATTGTAATGAAAACTGACCCTTTCCAGCCCTGTGGCCACTGCTGAGTTTTCCAAATTTGCTGGCATATTGAGTGCAGCACTTTCACAGCATCGTCTTATAGGCTTTGCAATGGCTTAACTGGAATTCTATAACCTCCGCTAGCTATGTTGGTACTGATGTTTCCTAAGGCCCACTTGACTTCGCATTCCAGGATGTCTGGTTCTAGGTGAGTAATCACACCATTATGGTTATCTGGGTCATGAAGACATATTTGTATAGTTCTTCTGTGTAATCTTGCTACCTCTTCTTAATATCTCCTGTCCATACCATTTCTGTCCTTTATTATGCCCATCTTTGCATGAAATGTTCCCTTAGTATCTCTAATTTTCTTGAAGTGATCTCTAGTTGAAGAAAATATAGCTAAAATTTAGCTATATTTTTATTTTTATTAATCTTTTTAATTGAAAGATAATTGCTTTATAGAATTGTTAGTTTCTGCCAAGCATCAACATGAATCAGCCATAAGTACACATATGTCCCCTCTCTCCTGAATGTCCCTCCCACCTCCCTTGCCATTCCACCCCTTGAGGTTGTTAGAAAGCCCTGGTTTGGTTGGATGTCTGGAAAAAGTAACACGGAAATTTACCATGTGAAAAATAGATCGCCAATAGGAATTTGCCGTATGACTCAGGGAATGCAAAGGTGCTCTTGTGTCCTTTTTGTCTTCTTAAATATTGTTAAAGCATCGATCAAACAGGAACCAAAATGTCCTCAAAGAAAGATGATTCCTAATCCTACTATTCACACCCAAATATTTTAGGTTTTGCCTTTAGTTATTATCTTGTAGTGCCTGTTCATTTTTATGCAGATGAAAATCACGTGACTATTTAAATAATATTATAATTAAATTTTTACTTAGTCACTTAAATGATTACATTATGTTGATATGGTAATGTACCAAATTGCTGTTTGAATTGTTTTCATTTTGACAACTCATATTCTTATACAGTTTTTGGTTCTACCACTTTCTCATAATAAATTCCCTTAAGCAATAGCACCAAGGAAAAAGCAGATTTTTAGCTACATAGGAGTATAACAGGTCTGCTGCAGCTGTGCCTATACTGTGTATATGTTTGCATGTGTGCATGCATGCTCAGTGTCCAACTCCTTGCGGCCCAATGGACTGCAGCCTGCCAGGCTCCTCTGTCCACAGGATTCTCCAGGTAAGAATACTGGAGTGGATTGCTATTTCCTTCTGCAGGGGAGTCTTTCTGACCCAGGGATGGAACTGGGTCTCCTGCACTGTCAGGCAGATTCTTTACTACTGAGTCACCAGAGAAGCTCTGTGTGTATGTTTGAATGTTGCTAATTTAGTAGCTGCAAAATGCTAACTCAGAAAACTAATTTACTTGAGTTTGTTGATTATAAAGTGTAGTGACCTCTATATTTTATTATTTGAATTTATTCTTTGGGGAGTTCTATGCTCATCAATAATTGCATTATTGAACATTGAAATACCAGTAGGCAAGGAATAGTAAGGACATTGCATGCACCTCAGCTAATTAATTTTAAATATCATCTAGCACGGCATGTAATTGTAAGAGATTATAAAGTCTCCAGATACATCTGAGTCTCTGGTACTTTTCTAATATCAATGGATATTCATATAAAGATTTAAGAACAAGAGTGTACTTCCATTCTTTCATACTTTCTCTGTTTAGTACGTGAATGTTTATGAAGATGCTGAGAGAAGTAAATCTGAGGGTAGATCTAAACTCCTGTGTAATTTTGAGCAAGTTTAAGCCTTGGTTTCCTCATCCATCTGGGTTATTTACAGCAATAAGGTACTTAACACAGCACAGGGCTTGGAACATGGAAAGCATCCAAACATATTAGTTATCATTATTAAAGTCTGATCAGTTATGTTAACTCAGAACCATTTTAAGACATGGCTTATTCAGGTAATTTAGTGAAATTAATTTTTAATAAATGCATTTTCTTTTTTTAACTGTTTGGGAATTTATAGCAGTCACTGTTAACAGTGTTACACCTGGAAACATGTTGTACCAGCTGTGTTTCCTAAAGCAAATCTAAGCGATAAAAGCACGCTGCTGTAATCATGTAGCGTGTGCGCTTCATATCTGGAGGAGAACGCAGTGAACGTGGTGCTGTCCACATGACCTGGAGCCTAAAAGGCAACACAGTGACAGAGGTAGGCAGTGGCTCTGTCTTCCATAAACTGACAATGGATAAATCGCAGGAAACTCCACTTAGTAACAAATAATGTATCATAATGGAAGATAAACTGAGAGACTAAAGCTTAAGCAAGAGGAACAGGATCCACAGTGCACCACAGGTTGACAGCCATCAAGAACTCAGGCAATGTGCTGTCTAACGGGAGTGTGAGCTCTGCAGTTAGGCAGACTCAAGCCTGAACTTCACCCAAGTCACATCACTCACTAGCTCTGTGACTCTGGAAAACCTCACTGAATCTCAAAAGAAAAAAAGGTGTTTCATTTAAACGCACTATTTGTTACTTGATAGGCACTTAGTACATCTTTGCTACGCATCTCCATTATTCACAAAAGTAAATGAAATACACACCCGGCCATAATACATTTGAAAACCGGCAATAACTTCTTCAACATCATCACCTAGCAGAATATAAAAGAACTGGACTTATGAAATTTGAAAGCTCATTTAAGAGTAATGACCTTTTTTCTTTTTAAATATGAGCATTTAAAGCTGTAATTTCCTTCTAAGCATGTCTTCACTGCACCCCACAAATTTTGATGTTGTGTTTTCATTTTAATTCAGTTCAAAATACGTTCTTGCTTCCCTTATCACTTCTTGTATGACTTGTGGGTTATTTACATATATATTGTTTAATGTACTTTTTTTTAGAGTTTTATAGTTATCTTGGTTACTATCTTTATTTGTGGTCAGAGAATATGTTCTCTATAAAGTCAGTCCTTTTAACTATATTGCAACTTGTTCTGCGGTTTAACACAGAGTGTATTTTGATTGATATTCTGTCTGTGCTTGAAAAGAATGTGAGTGCTGCTGCTGTTTTGTGGAGTGTAAAGTATATAAACATGAATTAAACCAACTTGGTTCATACTGTTGTACAACTCTGCCATTACTGATTTTTCTGCCTCATAGTCATGTTACTGAAGGAAGCATATTTAAGTCATCAACTTGAGTGCATTTGTAATTGTCTTTTCTCCTTTGAAGTCTGATTTGGTTCACGTATTTTTCAGTTCTATTATGATACATATATGTTTATAATGTTACAAGTCCCTGCTGTATTGATTCTTTTACTGTTATGAAATTCTTTGACTTTAGTAATACTTCTTGTCTTAAATTCTAAATATTTTGTCTGACCCTAATATAACCAGTGAAGTTTACTTATGCATGCATGCATGCTCAGTCGCTAAGTCATGTCTGACTTTGCAAGCCCATAGACAGCTGCCTGCCAGGCTCCTCTGTCCATGGGATTTTCCTGGCAAGGATACTGGAAAGGGCTGCCATTTCCTCCTCCAGGGTTTCTTCCTGACCCAGTGATTGAACCTGCATTTCCTGCAATGGCAGGCAGATTCTTTACCATTATGCCATCTGGGAAGCTGTTACTTATTCATATTGCATATCTTTTCCAACCTGTTACTTTCAAGATACTTGTATTTTTATGTTTAAAGTGTATCTCTTGCAGATATCATATAA
This sequence comes from Aepyceros melampus, assembly GCA_006408695.1. Lineage (NCBI taxonomy): Eukaryota > Metazoa > Chordata > Mammalia > Artiodactyla > Bovidae > Aepyceros > Aepyceros melampus. Next base: position 120,173 of record SJXQ01006648.1, on the reverse strand, counting down.
TTGACTCTAACTTTTTGATACTGTTGTTCCTGTTCAATCACTCAGTCATGTCCAATGCTTTGTGACCCCATGGACTGCAGCACTCCAGGCTTCCCTGTCCTTCACCATCTCCCAGACCTTGCTCAAACTCATGTCCATTGAGTCGATGATGCCATCCAACCATCTTGTCCTCTGTCTTCCCCTTTACCTAAGGCCTTCAATCTTTCCCAGCTTCAGAGTCTTTTCTAATGAAGCTTTTTTTATATATAGATTGGCCCCAAAACATCAGCCTTTTGATTAGTGTTCGGTGCATTTACATTTAATGTAATTAGTGTTGTAGTTGAATTTAGGTCTGCCTTTTGTAGTTTGCTCTCTATTTGTCTCTTGCATTTCATGTTCCTTTTCTGCCTTCTTTGTGTTAGACATTTCATAATATAGTATATTTTAACTCTGTTGGTTTGTTATATCTATATTCCTTTGCATTATTCTTCTAATGATTACTATAGGGATTATAATACACTTCTTGAATTTATCACAATCGACTTAAATTGTTATCAAATTAACTTTGGAGACATATATATATATATATATATATACATACATACATACACCTGGTGGCTCAGAGGTTTAAGCGTCTGCCTCCATTGCGGGAGACCGGGTTCGATCCCTGGGTCGGGAAGATCCTCTGGAGAAGGAAATGGCAATCCACTCCAGTATTCTTGCCTGGAGAATCCCATGGACGGAGAAGCCTAGTAGGTTACAGTCCACAGGGTCGCAAAGAGTCAGACACGACTGAGCAACTTCACCTCACCTCACATATATATGGAGATTAGGTATAGAGATAAAGGTATAGATATAGATATCTTACAACTCTTTAATTCCATTTACCTCCCCTCCATCCTTGGTGCTATTATTGCAACATACATATTAACATCTATAAATAGACATACCTTGGAGATATTGCAGCTTTTGTTCCAGGGCACTGCAATAAAGTAAATGTCACAATGAAGCAAGTTGTATGAATATTTTAGTTTCCCAGTATTTATATAAAAGTTATATTTACATTGTACTGTAGTATATTAAGTGTGCAATAGCATTATGTCTAAAAATAATGTATATACCTTAATTTTAAAATATTTTATTACTAAAAAGTGATAACCATCTTCTGAGTCTTCAGTGAATTGCAATCTTTTGCAATCATAACATCAAAGATCACTAACCACAGATCACCATAACAAAAATAATAATAATAGAAAAGTTTGGAACATTGAGAAATGGCTAAAATGTACTGCTGCTGCTTCTAAGTTGCTTCAGTCGTATCCAACTCTGTGTGACCCCATAAACAGCAGCCCATCAAGCTCCCCCATCCCTGGGATTTTCCAGGCAAGAACACTGGAGTGGGTTGCCATTTCCTTCTCCAATGCATGAAAGGAAAAGTGAAAGTCAAGTCGCTCAGTCATGTCCGACTCTTAGCAACCCCATGGACTGCAGCCTACCAGGTTCCTCCATCCATGGGATTTTCCAGGCAAGAGTACTGGAGTAGGGTGCCATTTCCTTCTCTGGCTAAAATGTGACAGGGAGACAATAATGTGCTTAGTAGCTCGTTTGTATCTTTGTGACCCCATGGACTGCAGCCCACCAGGCTCCTGTGTCCATGGAGATTCTCCAAGTAAGAGTCTGGAGTGGGTTGCCATGCCCTTCTCCAAGGAGTCTTCCCAACCCAGGGATAGAACCCAGGTCTCCCGCATTGCAGGTGGATTTTTTACCATCTGAACCACCAGGGAAGCGCAAGATTACTGAAATTTGTAGCCTATCCCTTCTCTAGGGGACCAGGGAAACCCAACAGGGAGACAAAAAGTGAGCAAATACTGTTGAAAAATGACATTAAGAGATTTGCTCCACAGAGGACTCCACAAAGCTTCAATTTGTTTAAAAAAAAAAAGGATAATATCTGCTAAGCACAGTATCATAAGTAAAATGAAATGAAATGCCTGTACTTTAAAACCCAAAATACAGTGTAATAAGTTTTAAGTGGTCATATGTCTTAAGAAGTGATGAAAAGTATAAAAAATGATGTTTAAAACCATGAGTAGTCATTAAAATAAATTATGTCTCTAAACTGAAATTATAATTCATCATCTTAATTTTATTAGCTCTGAGAATTTCCAACTGTTATTCTTTACTACTTTGAGAGTCATTCCCCATATAAAGTAGGGAATAAGAAAAGTGCTAGGCAGTAGGCTGGACTTACTTGCTCCTGAATAAATCTGTCTCAGTCAAATGACAGATCAGCATAGTCGTGACTTCAGCTTGCCTCTCAGAAGGCAAAACTGAAAGTATTAAATCCTTGACCTCCAAAGGTCCACTTACTTACTGCATTTTAAATCATTTAGCATTCATTGTCGCTATTTATAATTATAATTTTTTAAAAGTTGAAGCTTGCAGTGATACATGTAGAGTTCAGCAGCTGTAGTTTAGTAACTATGATATTATACAGACATGGAAAGCCTTGTGAGATGTTTGTTGGCTTGTCACGTCCATTACTTCCCGAATGAAGAGAAACTACCCGCGGCGCTTTAGGTTATAGTGACACCTGGTGGTGCCGAGTTGTTTTTTTTTGTTTGTTTGTTTGTTTTCAGTTTTGTTTTGGTTTTTTGTCTTAAGAACATTTTTTGACATGATTTATTTTGTCTAGAACTTTTTTTAAGTAATTGTTTTATCACCTAGGCTGTGCCTTAAAAGGCCCCTCCCTTCTTGACCGGATTCCCTTCCCTGAAAGAGGTCCCGGGTCTGGATCCCTCCTGATAGGAGGAGCCGGTGACCTTCACAATCTCCACCTTGAGCTTGGGAAAGAGATCTCATTATGGTGGGAAGAATTAAGATACTGTTAATACTAAACATGTAAATAGTATGACTAATAGCATGTTATGAAAGGCTTCTAATAATGTGTATTTATTGACAACATGCCTCGCATACCTATGCACCTCATAACATATTATTTTGTGATTTTATAGAGGAGATTCTGGAGAGTCGCCAAGGTCACAGCTTAAGTTTCTGGAGAAGTTATAACTTCAGTTTTTACTGAATACTAGTTCTAATCTTGAGAATCTTAATTCAGCAATTAAATATATTCATGAGTAACTTTTCTTTATAAAAAATTGAATTATTTCCAATAAGGTTGAAATCTTTGCTACCCAACCCTAGACCCTTCCTTTCTCAATTTCCCCAGAGATAACTACTGCCATGAGTTTGGTATGTAGCTTTCTGGAACCATCACACACACACACTCTTTGAATTTAGAGATGGGTGATTACTTTCTCCTCTTTTTGGTATGTAGAAAAGAGAAATTTGGCTGAAGTGAAGGGGCTAGCTTCATCAAAATACGCATTTGTGCCACTAAGTATTATAACGAGTTGAAACTCTATAGTAGTGACAGTTATTCTAAAGTCATTTCAGATGTCTGCAGTAAATACTCAAGATTCAACTAAAATGTTGGCTGGAGCACCACTGGGTCTTCTAACGACAGTCCCAGTGTGACAGCATTGCCCAATACCTTCTCTCCCGTTGGTGTGACACTCTCACCACCATGGCCACAGCCAAAATTAAGAAACTTTTACTTTTGTGTTATTTAATCAAGCCTATAATTGCTTATTATAAGTTGCCAATATGATCTGTAGTTTGTAACTGCTCACAGAACATATGGAAAGAAGACTTGAATAATTATCCTTATTTTTTTGCTTGAATGCAATTTTCCTACCACTTTCATTGAAAATCTACGTTTAATTAAAAAGTTTTTTTTAATCTATTAATTTTTTTAAAAACTTGAAATGTGCATAATTAAGAAGAAACTAGTTAGATTGATAGGCCACATTCTCTTTTTTCCCCTTCCAAGCACAATAACTTATATGAAACAGTAAGTGTAAATGAGAAAAGATAAAATTAGATGAATGAAGCGCTCACAGAATATGTAAGGAGGGCGGGACTGAGTAGGTTACGTCACACTGACTGATGTCCGAGCTCTGAATCTACTCATAGCGTTCTGCGCCAAATGGCGTAAACTGCTAGCTATCCCCTCATGCTGTAGGATTTATTAGGTTCTGGATTTAAACAGGTGCTACAGAGAGAACGTGAGACCGGCATTGCAGGCATGGACTCAGATAACAGCACTTTGGGGTCAGGGAGGAGAACGTTCTCCTCAAGATAGACAGAAGAAAGTTAATTAAACACTGAGTGAGCTTCTTAGAACAAATGACTTAAACTGGGCGGCATTTTTCAGTTGACAAGTGTCTGTGAATCTTACCAATATATTCTGTACTCACATCCATTTCAAAGTCACGTTGTTGTTGATTATCCATATACTGTAAGCGTGTAGTGAAGTACCCTGTGCATAGTTTCCCTTTAGGGTGTCAGATAAATGCACACAAACTAGGGTGTGAACCTGTACAGTTTCTCCTGTCAATGAAGGAGTGCGCTTGTCGCGTCTGCGTTGTGATTTTTCTCATAAGTCGTTCTCTGAAAATTTCCGCATAGTTCGTTCTGTCTTGAGAGTATGTAAGCCTGGGGGAGATTTGGATTTTGTGTTCAGCTCGGGGATGTGAAAGTTCCCTGTTGAATGCCCATCTCACGGGACAGGCGAAATGAAAGCAAATGAATGGCAGGAGACATGGCAACTGTGTGGTCCAGGCGAGGGCAGGCAGCGGGCGGCACGGAGCTTACAGAGACACGCCCGAGGTGCAAGCTGGACCCTCACCCGCGAATCTGCAGCAGCCCTGCCGCGCGGTGGCAGGCCTGGAGCCTGACTAGAAAGTAGCAACACCCCTGACAGACCAGAAAATTCTGCTTCCAGGACACCCGTGAAGCTTGCAACGTGGCAACCGTGTTTTGTGTTTTTTTCCAAGTCAGTCACTCATGGCTGCTATAAAGCTGCTACAATTTAACTTAAATATGGGATTCGGAGACAGTTACTGTGTATCCTGAAAGATGCACTACTGCAGAATTTATTTTTTAAATCAGATAATAGATTAAAAGTTTTTTTTGAATATAAAATGTGCCAAATGTGACCAGATTGTAATATACACTTGAAATATATTCTTATATATATATATATTTATAAATATATAAATACTTACTTTTGGTCACTTTGAGTAAGCAAATTACTACTTTATCATGGTTTGGTTTTATGTAACTAACACACATGTTAAATCAGAAGCCAGACTTGAACAAAATGAGTAGATTTCATGTTACAACAGGAACTTCTCAGATTGGTCTCTGAATGGTTAAAATCATCATTTTATGTAACAAAAATTACTTTAATCACTGTATTTAGTCTAGGCGTGGCTCTTCCCAGTTAGAACATTTTAAACTCTTAAATGATTATTTAACAGTCGGGCCCAATTATTAGGGCCATTTCCTTTCTTTCTTGTCCATTTATAAACTGTTTACATGCATTTCTCCTCTGCACTGTTTCTGGACCCCGATTTCCCTTCATTTGGAATCCATCACAAAAAAATAAATAAGTCACACATTCATCATGAGAAGTTAACTTTCCAAAAGATTTCGCTGTCATTTAAGGAATGATTGCTTGTCATGAAGTGATTTCTGTTCTTAGCCGTGAGTTCCTTGGGAAAAACAAAACAGCCTGATCTTGAGTTACAGTCTGCCCTTGGTATCCGGTATCTGCAGGTGCTCCAAGCACAGATTTCGAACTGCTGTTGGTTGGATCCGGGGGTAACCTGTAGTTCCAAGGGCAGACTGTACTTCACCATTTTTTGTAAGCGACTCGAGCATGCGCAGATTTCAGTATTTGAGGGAATCCTGGAACAAATTCCTCATGGATACCTGGGAACCATAGTATTTGGAAGTTTCAAAACAAAGTTTCAGGGACTGGTAAATCTGCCACCTGGCAGTCTCAAACCTGAATAGTTATCTCTGGAGTATTAACAGATTGCCAGGTGGCAGATGGTGTCACACATTCAAGCATTGCTTCACTCACCAAACACTTACTGGGAACTTCCCTCCTGTTAAACAAACTGGCTATATAATTTTGAATTTTTTTTTTAATAAAGTGAAATGACATGAAACAGTTGAATCAAGAGACAGACAAATCAATATCAGATATCAATATTTGCAATAAAGTGTAAGCACTGTGGTAGAAGTATACCAGGTACCCTGATGGTCAGAGAGGAATGGACCTTCGCTTTAGGTTGGGGCAGCCGGCACGCGTCAGGGGTGGTGGTGACCTGTGGGGGCCACAGAGCGTGTGGGCCTCTGCCAGCTGGAGGGTCGGTCTAGTGCAGAACCAGCAGAGTAAAGAACAGGCCTGCATGGGTCAGTCCTGTACAAGGCCGCCATCCCTTCAGTTACGACAGTTAAACGCACCTCCCACGTGGCTTCATGGCCTTCCAGTGCAGACCCATGAATGTGCTAGCTGGAATTCTCCCCAGCTCCTTCCTGCACGCCTCGCTTCATGTGCCCCCTCTCCCCCAGGAAAGGCCTTGTGCCCCCTACCCCCAGCCTGGACTCCCCCATGCCCTCAGCCAGCCTCTCACTGAGCACTGCTGTTTCCATCTTTCCTGGTTCTCAGGTTCATTTGCTAGGTGTCCTCACGCTGCTGCCCTGAGTTAGGGTCCCACACACCCCTCCACCCGCTTGCAGAAATCTATTACATAACCTCCCTTCCCTGCAGCCTGGCAGCTGGAGTCAACTCACATTGCAGGCCTGGCTGCCTCCTAGTTTGGGGAGGATGCCCCAATGTCTTGGCCCAGCATGTGTCAGTGCAGACCCATGAATGTGCTAGCTGGAATTCTCCCCAGCTCCTTCCTGCACGCCTCGCTTCATGTGCCCCCTCTCCCCCAGGAAAGGCCTTGTGCCCCCTACCCCCAGCCTGGACTCCCCCATGCCCTCAGCCAGCCTCTCACTGAGCACTGCTGTTTCCGTCTTTCCTGGTTCTCAGGTTCATTTGCTAGGTGTCCTCACGCTGCTGCCCTGAGTTAGGGTCCCACACACCCCTCCACCCGCTTGCAGAAATCTATTACATAACCTCCCTTCCCTGCAGCCTGGCAGCTGGAGTCAACTCACATTGCAGGCCTGGCTGCCTCCTAGTTTGGGGAGGATGCCCCAATGTCTTGGCCCAGCATGTGAGTGTGGGCACCCATGTCATCCTCCTCTGTCCCACCCTCCCCTCACCTACCTTCACCCACATTCACATTTGGCTTCAGTCTGTGGGATTCTCAAAGGTCCCTGCAGAATGACTGTTCTTCAGACACTCACAGCTGCACTGTCTCCTTCCCTGCCCACCTCTTCTGACCCCCCGTGGGCACCATCAACCCTCGGTTACGTTCATTCCCCTTGTAAGACGCAGCCCAGGCATCTGCTGACTGAGAAGCGTGTTCTGACCCAGCACGGCACCTGTCACACTCAAACAACAGCTCATGTGTCTGTGCTGAAGACTAGGCTGTGTCTTCCCTGAGGTCAGGGATGATCCCATTCATTTCTCATCACTCAGAGTTCAGAACGTTGGTGGTTTGTGATGGGCACCCACACATGTTTGTCGAATGAATATGAATGCGTGTCCTCTCTGGTGAGTCTGAAATCTGATGCCTCTTTGGTTTACCTTGTGGTGTTCTTCTATCACAGAGGTGTGTCCTGTGATACACAGTACTGACTTGCTTTGTCACACAAGCATTTTGTTTACCATAGATCATTTAGAAAATTAAGTCCAGGAACCTTTGGAATAAATGTGTCATAGAAAAGAATTTCAGGTGTCAACTAACTCCACTCACGGATATGTTAGCAGTTTGCAGTACGCCACTTTTAGACACATAACTTATGTCTTATCATAATTACTTTTGTTCATTTGATTGAATTTATGGCTACATAGGGCTTCCCTTGTAGCTCAGTCAGTAAAGAATATGCCTGCAGCACAGGAGACCTGGATTCGATCCCTGGGTTGGAGATCCCTTCCCTGGAGAAGGAAATGGCAACCTGCTCGAGTATCCTTGCCTGGAAAATCTCATGGACAGAGGAGCCTGATGGGCTGCAGTCCATGGGGTCAGAATGAGTTGGACACAACTGAGCGACTAACATTTACTCACTTACTTACTTACTTACGGCTACATAGCCCATGATTAAAGTAACTAACTTTCGGTAATTAAACTGACAGGTGGCCTTCTGTCTGCAAGCCTGTTGGCAGGCTAGAGTGAGTTGAGGCAAAGTTGTAGTGCTCAGAAAGTGAGCAGCTGGGTTCTGCACCCAGAAAGGAAAGTACGCCATTTAAGGGGTGCGGAGTCTTTTGAGACCATTTTGAAAAATCATAGAATATTGAAAATCCCACATTAATGAGAATCCATGAGTATACAAAGAACAAAGCTGTAGACCCCAGGAAAATCCTAATGTATACAAGGTAGGAAGAGAACACCCTCTAAGAGAACCATAATTTAGTCCCATGAATGGTTTCTGGTCTTCTCCCATGACACTTTATGGTATCTTGAAACAATGCCGGGTTTCCCGAGGCTTGAGCTGCTGCCCGCCAGCCCCGCCCCAGAGAGCACTGAGGGCCAGATACTGTAAACACCCTACACTCTCAGCTGTGCACAGTGAGAAAGCTGGGAGGAGGCTGTTTACTCTCTCTGCCTTGGAAGTCAACTAGAGAAGCAGCCTGGGAGTGTTTTTACATGTGTCGTGTAAGTGGTCCTAGCCAGTGTTTATTTATGAGGTCAATGCTAAAAGGAAAGAAGTAAATTGAGTCATGCTAACAAACATAACAAATTTGTGAGATTTATCTTTGACCTATCTAACATTATTTAGAGGAAAGAAAAAAAAAGTTTACCATAAGCCCAAGAGATGAAGATTCTGGTAACTTACTTATGCAGCTGAGTCTACATTTTGCAGGTGACTGTAGTTGCTCTGTGAAAGCAACAAAAGATAGAGCACCGTAAGGCCGATGATCTTCATTAACCTGAATAGCATTTCTACATGAGTCTAGCTTTTGTTGAAGCAAAAGTTCTGCAGTCCTGAGACTTGCTGTTTTGTCAAGGAGTTTGCAGGTTGAAGCCCCAGTTTGGCTTAAAGTGTGGTAATAATGGACACTATTAATAGGATCTGCTATTTAAAACCAGAATATTTTATAGTTACACATTTTGAGAAAAGACTGGATTTTGGAGGACACAGAATGCAAAAAGGAAAATTTTAAGAAAAATCCAAAACTAACTCCTGGATTCAGCCTTCCCAGAAAACCCATAACTTTTACATTTCTTGTTCTCTGTAAATAGTTTAAATCAAAGATTTGTTTAGTAGCTTAATCTAGAATTACTTAACCCAACATTTATGTCCCTCTCTTGTTATTTTTTCTAACCAATATAGATAAGTTTTATTTGCAAGGAGCATATTTAAATTGGTATATTCTAATATAGCAAGCCCTTAAAAGTGTAAAATAATTAATGCCTGCTTTGCTGTGAAACAAATGTAGACATAGCCGCTTGCATATGTTGTCTTGATACATCAACAATGCCGAGTTATTAATAAGAGACACTCTACTTCTTTAAAGGTATTAGAGGAACTTTTAATTCCATCTTCTTGCTGAGTGCAAAATATAAGACAATAGGAACAATTGTCTCATGTAAGTGTAACCAAAAAAAAAAAAACCTGGTGTATGAATCAACTGCTTTAGCATGTGATTTCAAGGAAGTCTTTGAAAAACTGGGCTTGCTGCAGTGGGCTGACTGCACAAAGTGCTGGCTGAGCAACTCCGGCTCGGGCAAGTCATCAACCTTTTCAGGCCTTGCCTCCAGGCTCCAGGAAGCCCTCTGAGACAAGGCTCTCCAGTCTCCTCAAATAAATAGTTATTGTGAATGTTTGAAACTGCACTTTCTGCCAGGAGACACAGATTATATGAGTAAATACAAAAACAGCTCCAAGTAGGAAGAGAATGACACATGTGCTTTTCCATAGCTTTTTAGTTATTCTGCGTAAATATCCAGGATGTCGCTTGGTTTTCACTTCAGTCAAGAGTGCAGCGTTCCAAAGCTTATTGAAATATGTACTGACCTTCCTTCCATCAGCCGAGAAATACTTATTGAGCACCTATTATTTGCCAGCTCCAGACACTGAGGATACATCAGTGAACAGAAACAAAAGCCTTACTCATGTGAACCCACAAGCAGATATGTACACTGTGTCAGAATATAGACATCTTGTTTATTCTGGTATCTAAAATATCTAATTTTATTCAGTGGTATCATTACTTTTTTGGTCTTGCAAAACTAAATGAATGAAATGAAATGAATGAAAAATTTATTTCACTATCTATTAAAAATATCCAGATACAGATTATATGATATTGTTTACTTTTGCATTATTCTTTCAAGTATATTCTCATTGTTCCTGGTCTCTTATGTGAAATGTGTAAGTCATTAATAAACATGCTTCAGAAGTCATGTTACATAGATAGATATGGTTATATATATATTTACTGAAAAGATATTGTTAAGCACTTGTATAACTAAAAGGCTAAATAAATGTGTTTACATGTATATATACGTATTTATTAAGTATACTATATATTCCAATTATTATTGTATATAGTACAAGCAAATTATTAGCATGCATCTTACTCTTTTCTAGCTTATAGTTCTTCAGATACTGATGAAGACGATTTGTCTTTCTACTGTACTACATTTGGGTATTTGTCGTTTGATAAGAAAATGCTGGGAATACTTTTTTTAAACTGTTTTTAAACATAAACATTCATTTATATTTTAAAGAGGTGACCATTCTTTGCAAGCTAATTATGTCATAAAAACTCGACAGAAATAAAAGCCTAATGTATGCATTATTTGTTTATGAATTCATGGTCTCCTTGTCCCTATTTGTTTAAATTAGTAAGTTTTTATAATATAAATGTGTTTATGCCTAGAGGTAATTTATCTCTATAAAACTGGGGCTTAGATTTCTCTGGATTTAAATATAGTTCTCCTTTCGTCTTCATTTTAAAAGTGCAGAGAACAGATTATCAACCCATGCAATCATTCTTGGGTATTATTCTGGTTAACTCTATCACTGAAAAACTACATGTATAACATACAAAAATTAGTTGTATTGCTGTCTATCAGCAACAAACTAAAATGAAATTTAAAATACTATTTAAAATAGCAACAAAACATTCAAATATCCAAAAGATAAATCTGATAAAAAGTTCTATAAGCCCTATACCATTGCTGAGAGAAATTAAAGATTTGAATAAGATGGAGAGATAGGCCATATCTGTGGGGGACAGGACTCAGGATGGTTGTGTGGCTCATTCTCCCCGAGTGGACCAAGTAGGTGCAATGCAGGCCCCAGCAGAATCTGAGCAGGAAAGAGAGTAACCTAACAAGCAAATTCTAGAATTTATAATTCAAATGACAAAGGCAGCCTTGATTAAAAGATGGGTAAAGTACCCTCCCCAAAGTCAAGATGTATTATAAAGTCATAGTGTGGCACGGCATTTGTGCAGCAATAAACAGAAAATAGATATAAGACATCTTTGTGACAAAGGTGATACTGAGTGCATTGGAGAAAGGATGGTCTCTTCAGTAAGCAGTGCTGGATTAATTTAATGCCCTCATTGAAAACAATAACTTATTGGTCTCCACCTCATACCATACAAAAGCAAATTCTAGATGGATTGTAGATCTCAGTATGAAAGATAAAACTATAAAGTTTTATAGAAAAACTATAAAGCTATTTTTTATTAAAACAAAACAAAACAAAACAAAACATAGAACATCTTTATGACCTTGAAGTAGGTAAACTTTCCTTAGTAAGGTTGCAAGACAACACTAACCAGAAAGGGAAAACATGACAATTTGGAAAATAATAATATCAAGAAAGTCTGTTCATCAAAAGACATCATTAAGAAAATGAAAAGACAACATATAGAGTAAAAGATATTTGCAACAAATATAACAAACAACTTGGACCCAGAGTATATAAAGAATTCCTACAAATTAATAAGATAGACAAGCCAGCAGAACAGTGGGCTAAGACTTGAATAACAAAACTCAATGCAAATGATCCATTAACATAAAGAGTTGCTTTGCCTCATTAGTTATCAAGTAAATGCAAGCTGAAATCACAGCTCAGTGCCAAGGCACACCTATTAGACTCAGTAAATTTAAAAGGAAAAAAATATCTAGTGTTGGAAAGGATGTGGAAAACTGTAAATGGAAGCATTAGTTGGGACACCCACTTTAGAAAGCTGTCTGGAGCATCTACTTGAACATCATGCATCCGTCCTAGGTCCCAGCTCCTGCCTCCCACACGGAAATGTGTAGACTGTCCCTCAAAATAAATGAGCAAGAATGTGCATAGCAACATAGTGCATACATACCAGCCCCAGCATTGGGAGCTACCCACAGTTTCCATTAATGGTGGGATTTATGAGTTGTGTATACTCACAGGGCTTCCCTGGTAAACTCAGCTGGTAAAGAATCCACCTGCAAAGCAGGCGACCCCAGTTCAATTCCTGGCTTGGGAAGATCCACTGGAGAAGGGATAGGCTGCCCACTCCAGTATTCTGGCCTGGAGAATTCCATGGACTATGGACTACAGTCCATAGGGTCACAAAGAGTTGGAACAGAATACCACATGGCAGTAAGAATAAATGATTCAGTGTCACCTGAAGTTATCAGTAAATCTCCCAGACATAATGAATTAAGCAAGGCACAGAAGATGGCATGCTATCTGGGTCTCTGTTTGTACCAGTTTTTAGCACAAGCAGCTCAATTATTTATGGTGATAGGAGTCAGCCTGTAGTAACCTTGGGCCTGGGGGACCAGTGCCTGCAAGTGGGCATGAGGGACTAGATTTATGAGGTGTTGGTGCCATGTCTGTTCTTGTCTAAGGACTGGTGACACAGGTGTGACACTTCCTGGAAAGTCTTCAAGGCAAAATTTATTTTTTCACTTTTCTAATTGTGTGACAGACTTTAGTAAAAAGTTTTAAAGAATTAAGTATGAAAAAATTAAAACTCTGTCACCTGATCTTAAATTAGGCAGGCAGAAGTCTCTGTTCAAGCAGTCATAGAGAAATTCTTTCCAGTTTCCTCAAAGATCAAGGTGAGACAGCTGATGGTGAAAGGCTTTTATCTATGGCCTTGTTTCCACATGGTTTCAGCTATGCATATTTCGGGGAAGCACATGAAGTCATTCACTGACTCACCCAGCATCACACAGGCATCAGTGGCCACTCAAGAAACTGAAGGAGACACTGCTGGCAAGACCTCAAAGTATCCCCATGGCCAGGAAACCTGGGTCTGGGCAACAAAAGCAAAAAACCCCTACCACTCACAGTCAGAAATACAATATAATAAATTCAAGATGGATTAAAGATCTAAACATAAGACCAGAAACTATAAAACTCCTAGAGGAGAACATAGGCAAAACACTCTCTGACATAAATCACAGCAGGATCCTCTGTGATCCACCTCCCAGAATACTGGAAATAAAAGCAAAAATAAACAAATGGGACCTAATTAAAATTAAAAGCTTCTGCACAACAAAGGAAACTATAAGAAAGGTGAAAAGACAGGCTTTGGAATGGGAGAAAATAATAACAAATAAAGCAACTGACAAACAACTAATCTCAAAAATATACAAGCAACTCCTGCAGCTCAATTCCAGAAAAATAAATGACCCAATCAAAAAATGGGCCAAAGAACTAAATAGACACTTCTCCAAAGAAGACATACAGATGGCTAACAAACACATGAAAAAATGCTCAACATCACTCATTATCAGAGAAATGCAAATCAAAACCACAATGAGGTACCATTTCACGCCAGTCGGAATGGCTGCGACCCAAAAGTCTACAAGCAATAAATGCTGGAGAGGGTGTGGAGAAAAGGGAACCCATTTACACTGTTGGTGGGAATGCAAACTAGTACAGCCACTATGGAGAGCAGTGTGGCGATTCCTTAAAAAAGTTGAAATAGAACTGCCATATAACCCAGCAATCCCACTGCTGGGCATACACACCGAGGAAACCAGAAATGAAAGAGACACGTGTACCCCAATGTTCATTGCAGCACTGTTTATAATAGCCAGGGCATGGACACAACCTAGATGTCCATCAGCAGATGAATGGATAAGCAAGCTATGGTACATATACACAATGGAGTATTACTCAGCCATTAAAAAGAATACATTTGAATCAGTTCTAATGAGGTGGATGAAACTGGAACTGATTATACAGAGTGAAGTAAGCCAGAAACAAAAACACCAATACAGTATACTAACGCATATATATGGAATTTAGAAAGATGATAATGATAACCCTGTATGCGAGACAGCAAAAGAGGCACAGATGTATGGAACAGTCTTTTGGACTCTGTGGGAGAGGGCGAGGGTGGGATGATTCGGGAGAATGGCATTGAAACATGTATAATATCATATAAGAAACTAATCGCCAGTCTAGGTTCGATGCAGGGTGCAGGATGCTTGGGGCTGGTGCACTGGGATGACCCAGAGGGATGGTGTCAGGGGGGAGATGGGAGGGGGCTTCGGGATTGGGAACATATGTACACCAGTGGTGGATTCATGTTGATGTGTGGCAAAACCAATACAATATTGTAAAGTAAAAATAAAAATAAAAATAATAATAAAAGAAAGAAATACAAATAGACTCGAACTTTGGCTTTTTTATTTTCATCTTTAGAATGGTTATTGTGATTGGATTTTTGTCTTTTCTTTGAATGAAGGAATGTTTTGTGGTTTTTAAAACTATCTTTTAAGGTTTATTTTTAAGAAAAAAAAAAATGGTTGCAACTTCAAACACCAGCTTGAGGGAGCTTTTCTATTCAGTCCAAACCAGAAAATCTTGACTCCTTTATGTACCAAGTCACATGTGCTAAGATGCTCTGTGTGGCGTTTCTCATCTGGTAACAGGGCAGCCCACCAAGGGGCTGGAAATGTGTGCCTGCATTTCTGGTTGTTCTTACAGGGCTTAGGAGAGTCCCACACACACACAAAGCATAAGGGTGGGGGATGAGATTGGCATGTGCACACTACTATATATGAAATAGATGACTAATAAGGCCCTATAGCACAGGGAACTCTACTCCACACTCTGTAATGACCTGTATGGGGAAAGAATCTAAAAAAGAGTAGATATGTGTACGTATGACTTGCTGTACTTTGCTGTACCCTGAAACTAACTCAACATGGTAAATCAACTATACCCCCAGCAAAGATTTTAAAACCATTGCATGTCAAAAGTCACATATATTTAGAATTCTAGGGGTAGAATATTTGTCCACTGGAAAATAAAAGGATAATGGACCAGAATAATTGCCGTTTTCCCCCTACTCAAGGTAAATTGACACAGTTTTAATGACAATTTACTTTTAGGAAAATTTGAGCTGTAGACACCTGAGTCTTCAGGTTAACACACCTCTGCAGTGTACACCCTGGGAGCCTGCCTGGCTAAAACAGGTCAATATCATGATCTGGATGATCAGTAATCATAATTAAAGAAGAAAAATTGCCTCCAGACTGACTAGAAAAATACCCTGTGATCTTGGAGTGAACGCTAAATACTCTGTAATGCTGAGTTCATCCCATGTTTTGTCATCAAAAACCAAGTAATGACCATGAAATGCGTCCTCTTCGGCTCAGAGATAAAAAAAAACATGTCCTATTTTAACCTCCATGTTTCATAGAGTAAAAGTTATTTCTGCAGTTAGGTGATACCTGTCACTCGAGGATCAGACAACAGCCAGGACTTCCCGGTGTAGTTCAGTCACTGGAAAGCTGTGAATCTTAAATGTATGAGAAAACTTTCAACACCCAGGCTAAGACATGCCTAAGACAATGTCTTTAAAACCATCTTTGCCTTTGAAGATGGATCTGGATGATCAGTAATCATAATTAAAGAAGAAAAATTGCCTCCAGACTGACTAGAAAAATACCCTGTGATCTTGGAGTGAACGCTAAATACTCTGTAATGCTGAGTTCATCCCATGTTTTGTCATCAAAAACCAAGTAATGACCATGAAATGCGTCCTCTTCGGCTCAGAGATAAAAAAAACATGTCCTATTTTAACCTCCATGTTTCATAGAGTAAAAGTTATTTCTGCAGTTAGGTGATACCTGTCACTTGAGGATCAGACAACAGCCAGGACTTCCCGGTGTAGTTCAGTCACTGGAAAGCTGTGAATCTGTAAATGTATGAGAAAACTTTCAACACCCAGGCTAAGACATGCCTAAGACAATGTCTTTAAAACCATCTTTGCCTTTGAAGATGGATTGCTTTTGAGCTGTTGCTGGTCCAGTCACATGAGGTTGCTGGGGGGCCTGAGCCTTCTTCCTGGGAGCACAGTGTTGGTTACAGGCAGTCACCGCAGTGATGCCGGGCCCCCCACCTTCTCCCACCCCCTCCTACTCCACAAGCCCCTGCTCCACATCTGCAGCACACACCAGCACAGTGATGACCCTGGCCAACAAGGCAAACGCAGGGATGTCACCCCGCTCAGGAAGCTTCTGGTCTGGGGCACTGTTCCTGCTACGCTTGCTGCTAAATGGGTGGTTCTGTGCGTGCGTGCTAAGTCTCTTCAGTCATGTGCAACGCTATGGACGGTAGCCTGCCAGGTTCCTCTGTCCTTGGAATTCTCCAGGCAAGAATACTGGAGTGGATTGCCATGCCCTCTCCAGAGGATCTTCCAGGTATTGAACTCGTGTCTCTTATGTCTCCTGCATTGGCAGGCCAGTTCTTTTATAATTATCACCACCATGCTTCCATGAACCTCTTAAAATTCCACATAATCCACTCAATTACCAGGTTGAATCTGATCAGATTTTGCTGCCTTTTTCTCCACAAGCATTCATGATGCCAGCACTGGACACTGGCCAATACGGCCTGCGTTCTACTGTCTTCATCATCGTGAGAACCACGAACCATCACTAACATGTTCAGTTCCAGAAGCCACGAGATGAGCCAAAAGCAGTCAGTGTCCTTGCCGTGTACCAGGGACTATTCTAAGCATTTTGCTTAGATAACTGAATCCTCACCCTTAACAGACATTGGGAATTCCCTGGCAGTCCAGTGGTTAGGACTGTATGTTTTCATTGCCAAGGGCCCAGATTCAGTCCCTGGTTAGGGAACTAAGATGCTGCAAGTTGTGCAGCACAGGCAAATAATAGTAATAATAGGCACTAGTATTATATTTCAGATAAGGAATCTGGGACAAGAGGTTGATGAAGAAATCATCCAAGTGACACTACAAGCCTGGAGCTGGGATTCCAGCCCAGGCAGCATGGTGCTAGAGATCACTCTGAACCACTCAGCCATGCTCACAAGACCCTCTCAGTTGGGAATCATTATCGCAAATTTTCCAGGAGAGGAAACTGAAATGGAAAGAGTTAAGAAAATGCGATTGTCACTGAGTGGTTTGCAGGTAGTCCTGACCCCCTTCCCTTCTGTGCATAAGAAAGTAGAATTTCTCCATATCCTCGAAGGCGAGGTGTGACCCCGGGACCTGCGTCGGTCCATGAAATGCGGGCAGGAGTGCCGCTGAGTGCCACCACGTTCCTGTCCCCTGTGCTGGTGAAACACTCGCCAAAGTGGAGCCTTTGTCACACCAGATCCTTGAGCAGCTCCATTGGACAGCATCACTCTGCTGGACCAGCATGGACACACAGACAGTGAAAAGTTTTATTCTAGTAAACGTCTGAGATTTTGGTTGAGGATGGAGAAAGTATTTGCAACCACGATAAGGCAATGAGTCCCTTATCACTAGAGATGCTTAAGCGGACGTCTCAGTACCCACTGTGGGTCTGTATGAGAGCAGTGATCCATGCAATGGAGATGTTCCCGTCACTTCAGTCTGCAGACTTTGTTAAATGTGTTTCAGCAGTTCCTGCTGTCCACTTACCAACTTCCTTGTATCTCTTAACTTCTCTGGGCCTTAGTTTCCTCTTATTGAAAGGACTGAGGGTTGCTGGTAGTTTATAAAGCTGTTAGAGACATTAAATGAGGTTGAAGAACAATAGCAGCAGCCTGATTCCAAATCTCCCCATCACATTCTCAGAATAGTCACAAGACCAACAAGGGAAACAATTAAACTATGCAGGACCCATGATTTAAGCATTGTTAGAAGATAGAAACCACTGTAACCTTCAAGTCACTTATGAGGGGGAAAAGAAACAAATTCTAACAAAGCTTCGGATATCTGCAACTATCCCAGCAAACCTGTGAGAGGGGGAGGCAGGACAAGGGGGCCAGTGGGAGGAAGTAAAACACAAAAATAGTGAATACAGGTTGGGAGTTGGCAGTTCACAGTCCCGGCTATAGGGAAGGAGCTTAAAAGTGTGAGGAGCCTGAAGTGGCTGCCTCAGAGGTGGTGCTTCTCAGATAGGATTAAAGAGAAGAAGAGGCTGTATGCCTTAGGCATGAGGTGGAGGGATAAAAGAAAGAAGAGAAAAATTAAAGATCTTGCTGAATAAGACTGGTTGATTTTATCAGTGTTAACATTATGATCGTGATATTAATATTATGGGTTTGCAAGATAAACCTTTAAGAGAAACTGTAAAAAGAGTACGGGGGATCTCTCTGTATTGTTCAGTTGCCCCAAAATTTCATTTGGGTTCTTCAGTAACATCCAACAACAACAAAAAAATTTTTTTGGCCAATACAGTATTTCTTATGACTTCATGTGAATTTCCAATTACCTCAAGATACCTAAAAACAGTTTAAAGGCAGAAAACAATTCCAATTATACTTGCATCAAAAAGAATAAAATGCCTAGAAATAACTCTAACCAAGGAAGTGAAAGACTTGTACACTAAAAACTATCTGATATTGAAGAAAGAGAAGACACACATTAAGTGTAAAGATAATTTATGTTCATGGGTTAGGAGGATTAACATTGTTGAAATGACCATATTACCCAAAACATATACAGTTAAATATAATCCTTGTCACATGGCATCTTTCATAGAAATAGGACAAATAACTCTAAGATTTTTATGGAAACATAAAGACCCAAAACAATCCAGCCTATCTTAAGAAAGGACAAAGCTATAAGTATCTTGGACTCTGATTTCAAACTTTACTACCAAGCGATAGAAGTAGCACATAAAAGGACACATAGACCAATGGAACAGAAGAGAGGGCCCAGAAACGAATCCACACTTACATGGGAAGTTAATCTATACGGCAAAGGAGGCCAAAACACACAAAGGGGAAAAGACAACCTTTTCAGTAAATGGTACTGGGAAACCTGGAGAGCTACAGGCAAAAGAATCAACTGGATTATTTCTCAAACACCATCTATAAAAACAAGCTCAAAATGTATTAATGGCTTAAATGACTCCATATAATACCTAGAAGAAAACATAGGCATTATACACTTTGACATCAGTCTTAGCATAAATATTTTGGATATGTCTCTTCAGGCAAGGAAAACAAAAGCAAAAATAAACAACTACATCAAAAAGTTTTTTCAAAGGAAACTATCATCCAAATAAAAAGTCTGTCTACTGAGTGGGAGAAAATATTTGAAAATGATATATCTGATAAGATATTAATATACAAAATATCAGAAAACATATACCATTCAATAGAAAATAACAAAAAACTAAATTTTAAAAATAAGCAGAGGACTTGAATGAACATTTTTCCAAATAAGACATAAATGGTCAATAAGCACATGGAAAGAAGCTAAACATCAGTAATCACTAAGCATCATGGAAATGCAAGTCAAAACCACAATGACATATCATATCACACCTGTCAGAATGGTTATTATCTAAAAGAGAACAGATAACAAGTGTTGATGAGGATGTGGAGAAAAAGCAACACTCATGCATCGTTGGTGGGGATATAAATTGGTGCAACTGTTGTGGAAAATGGTATGGAGATTCCGCAAAAAATTAAAAACAAAACTATTATGTGATGACTAATCTAGAGCCAGATATCTTGGAATGTGAAGTCAAGTGGGCCTTAGAAAGCATCACTACGAACAAAGCTAGTGCAGGTGATGGAATTCCAGTTGAGCTGTTTCAAATCCTGAAAGATGATGCTGTGAAAGTGCTGCACTCAATTTGCCAGCAAATCTGGAAAACTCAGCAGTGGCCACAGGACTGGAAAAGGTCAGTTTTCATTCCAATCCCAAAGAAAGGCAATGCCAAAGAATGGTCAAACTACCGCACAATTGCACTCATCTCACATGCTAGTAAAGTAATGCTCAAAATTCTCCAAGCCAGACTTCAGCAATACGTGAACCGTGAACTCCCTGATGTTCAAGCTGGTTTTAGAAAAGGCAGAGGAACCAGAGATCAAATTGCCAACATCCGCTGGATCATGGAAAAAGCAAGAGAGTTCCAGAAAAACATCTATTTCTGCTTTATTGACTATGCCAAAGCCTTTGACTGTGTGGATCACAGTAAACTGTGGAAAATTCTGAAAGAGATGGGAATACCAGACCACCTGACCTGCCTCTTGAGAAATCTGTATGCAGGTCAGGAAGCTGGAGATCAACCCTGGGATTTCTTTGGAAGGAATGATGCTAAAACTGAAGCTCCAGTACTTTGGGCACCTTATGCGAAGAGTTGACTCATTGGAAAAGACCCTGATGCTGCGACGGATTGGGGGCAGGAGGAGAAGGGGACGACTGAGGATGAGATGGCTGGATGGCATCACAGACTCAATGGACGTTGAGTCTGAGTGAACTCCGGGAGTTGGTGATGGACAGGGAGGCCTGGCGTACTGCGATTCATGGGGTCGCAAAGAGTCGGACACGACTGAGCAACTGAACATTAATATATAACCCAGCAATTTTACTCCTAGGTATTTATCTGAAAGAAGCAAAAACATTAATTCAAATAGGTGTGCTGCTGCTGCTGCTGCTGCTAAGTCGCTTCAGTCATTCTGACTCTGTGCGACTCCATAGACGGCAGCTCACCAGGCTCCACTGTCCCCGGGATTCTCCAGGCAAGAACCCTGGAGTGGGTTGCCATTTCCTTCTCCAATGCATGAAAGTGAAAAGTAGCTCCTCCGTCCATGGGACCCTCCGGCAAGAGTACTGGAGTGGGGTGCCACTGCCGTCTCCATCAAATATGTATGTGTACTCCTATTTCATTGTAGCATTATTTACAGCCAAGTTATGGAAATTATACTATAAAAGCAAACAAATTCAGAAAAAGAGATCAAGTGAGTGGTTTTAAGGGGTAAGGAGTAGGTACAGGGGTAATTGAATGAAGGTGGTAAAAAAAATCCAAGATCAATAAGTACTATTATACAACATCATTAATATATGATTAACAGCATGATAGCTATATGGTATATATGAAAATTATTAAGAGAGTAAATTCTAAGAGTTCTCATAACAAGGAAAAGTTTTTTTCTTCTTTCTATGTGAGATTATGGATGTTCACTAAAGTTACTGCGCTCATTACTTCATGGTTATGTAAGTCAGATCATTATACCGTATGCTCTACACTTATACAAGGTTTTATGTCAGTCATATCTCAAAACAAACTGTAAGTAATAAAAAGAGAAAAGAAATTAATCAAGTAGAGAATGGGAAAACAGTGTCTCATATTAAAGTCTTTGTTCCTTAAAAAAATAAACAAGACACTGGAAATGAGGTGAAATCACAAATATACAAAATAAGAAATCACAAGTTAGGAATAATTATGACACACACACAAAATTTTAAAGATATTAACATCTACCTTTGCATTATTATTATGCAAATAAGTTTGAAAACCTAGAGGGAACAGATAATTTCTTATGCAAATATAGTGTAGTGAAACTGACCTTAATAGAGACAGAAAATTTAGACCAAATTTTATGGAAATGTTCTAGCTATAACAGTGTCTCATATTAAAGTCTTTGTTCCTTAAAAAAATAAACAAGACACTGGAAATGAGGTGAAATCACAAATATACAAAATAAGAAATCACAAGTTAGGAATAATTATGACACACACACAAAATTTTAAAGATATTAACATCTACCTTTGCATTATTATTATGCAAATAAGTTTGAAAACCTAGAGGGAACAGATAATTTCTTATGCAAATATAGTGTAGTGAAACTGACCTTAATAGAGACAGAAAATTTAGACCAAATTTTATGGAAATGTTCTAGCTACTGCACGTAATAGCACAAGGCCCAGATGAGCACACCAGTGAATTCTGCTGCTGCTGCTGCTGCTAAGTCGCTTCAGTCGTGTCCGACTCTGTGCGATCCCACAGACGGCAGCCCACCAGGCTCCGCCGTCCCCGGGATTCTCCAGGCAAGAACACTGGAGTGGGTTGCCATTTCCTTCTCCAATGCGTGAAAGTGAAAAGTGAAAGTGAAGTCGCTCAGTCATGTCCGACTCTTAGCGACCCCATGGACTGTAGCCTATCGGCTCCTTCGTCCATGGGATTTTCCAGGCAAGAGTACTGGAGTGGGTTGCCATTGCCTTCTCCGCCAGTGAATTCTACTAAACCATAAGAGATCAGACCTTCCCAGTGCTATGTAAATTATCTCAGATTACAAGAAATCAAGAATAATTTTTAAATTTTTCATGAAATAATTATGAAACCTAACAGAGATAGCACAAAAATTACAGAGCAATATCACATGTGGAGATTGGTATCAAAATTTAATTAAAAACAATAATGAACTGACTTAGATAGTACCGTGAAAATTAGGACACCATAACCAAATAAGGCTTATAACAGGAACACAAAGATAGTTAATATTAGAAAACAAATTAGTATAATTTACTACTTTAGTAATTCTATGGAGAAAATGATATGAATTTCTTTATAAGTGTTAAATATTGACTTTGGCAAAATTCAGTTCTCATTCCTAGTTGAAAATTTTATGAAAATAATAATGGCTGGCTATTTCCTTAATGGAGAAACACTAGAGGCATTCCAACTAATGTCAGTAACAAGTTTAAAAAGCCTACTGTCTCCAATGGTATCCAACGTTTTTAGTGGTACTCAGTTCAGTTCAGTTCAGTTCAGTCACTCAGTCNACACTGGAGTGGGATGCCATTTCCTTCTCCAATGCATGAAAGTGAAAAGGGAAAGTCAAGTCGCTCAGTCATATCCGACTCTTAGCGACCCCATGGACTGCAGCCTACCAGGCTCCTCTGTCCATAGGATTTTCCAGGCAAGAGTACTGGAGTGGGGTGCCATTGCCTTCTCTGAGGCATTCTATAGATTCAGTGAAATCTCTATTAAATAAATAAATGAAAATTTTCACAAAACTAGAATTAAAAAATTTAATTTGCTTGGAAAAACAAAATAACCCAAATAGCCAAAGTAATCTTAAGAAAGAAAAATGGAGTTGGAAAAATCAAGCTCCCTAAATATAGACTGTACTATACAAAGCTACAGCCATCAAGGCAGTGTGGTAATGGCCAAAAAATAGAAATATAAGTCGATGGAACAGAATAGAAAGCTCAGAGATAAACTCATATATATATATATATATATATATATATGGCTAATTAATTTATAACAAAGGAAGCAAGAATATACAGTGAAGACAGTCTTTTCAATAAGTGGGACTGCGAAAACTGGACAGCTACATTTAAAAGAGTGAAATTAGAACATTCCCTAATACCATATACCAAATAAGCATAAAATGAGTCAAAGACCTAAATGTAAGACCAGATACTATAAAAACTCCTAGAGGAAAACATAAGCAGAACACTCTTTGACATAAATGACAGTAATATTTTTTTGGATCCATCTTCTAGAGTAATTCAAATAAAAATAAATAAGTGAGACCTAATTAAACTGAAAAGCTTTTGAATAACAAAGGAAACCATAAACAAAACAAAAATATAAACTACAGAATAGGAATATTTGCAAATGATGCAACCAACAAGAGATTAATTTCCAATATGTACAAATAGTTCATACAGCTCAATAGCTAAAAAAAAAACTCAACCAAAAAATGGGCAGAAGATCTAAATAGACATTTCTCCAAAGAAGACAGACAGATGGCCAAGAGGCAAATGAAAATATGCTCAATATCACTAATTATTAGAGAAATGCAAACCAAAACAATAATGAAGTATGACCTCACACTGGTCAAAATATCCATCATCAAAAAATCTACAAATAATAAATGCTAGAGAGGATGTGGATAAAGGGTACCCTATTACACTGCTGGTGGGAATGTAAACTGATGCAGCCGTCATGCAGAATAGTATGGAGGTTACTTTAAAAACTAAAAATAAAACTACCATATGACCCAGCATCCTACGCCTGGGCATATACCCAGAGAAAACCATACTTCAAAAAGATATATGTACCCCAATATTTGTAGCAGCACTATATATAATAGCCAAGACTTGGAAGCAACCTCAGTGTCCATTGAGAAATGAATGGATAAAGAATATATGGTACATACATACAATGGAAAAGTACTCAGCTATAAAAAAAGAATGAAAAATGCTATCCTCAGCAGCATGGATGGACCTAGAGATTATCATGCTAAGTGAAGTAAGCCAGACAAAGAATACAAATATCATATGCCATCACTTATATGTGGAGTCTAAAAAGATGATAGTACAGAGGAACCTGTTTACAAAACAGAAATAGACTCACAAACACAGAAAACAAGCTTATGGTTGCCAAAGGGGAAAGGTGGGGAGGAATAAATCAGAAGTTTGAGATTCAAATATATTGTTTTAATTAATTTTTATTTTTTAGTTTGTTTTGCTTTACAATACTGTATTCGTTTTGCTATACATTGACATGAATCAGCCACGAGTGTACATGAACTCCCAATCCCGACACCCACCTCCGCCCCCCCCC
>SJXQ01006648.1:55442-95188 GCA_006408695.1 Aepyceros melampus | reverse complement strand
CCCCACACCATCTCTCTGGATTATCCCCGTGCTTCAGTCCCAAGCATCCTGCATCCTGCATCAAATATATACAGCAGTATAGATAAAATAGATAACCAACAAGAACCTACTACTATATAGCACAGGGAACTATACTCAATATCTTATAATAACCTATAATGAAAAGAATCTAAAAAAGAATATATATATATATAGTTGAATTACTTTGTTTTATACCTGAAACTTATACAGTACATTATGCAAAATGTGGGCCTGGATGGATCACAAGCTGGACTCAAGATTGCTGGGAGAAATATCAACAACCTCAGATATGCAGATAATACCACCCTAATGGCAGAAAGTGAAGAATAACTAAAGAACCTCTTGATGAAAGTGAAAGAGGAGAATGAAGAAGCTGGATTAAAACACAACATTCAAAGAACTAAGATCATGGCATCCAGTTCCATCACTTCATGGCAAATAGATGTAGAAAAAATAGAAACAGTGACAGACTTTATTTTCTTGGGCTCCAAAATCACTGTGGATGGTGACTGCAGCCATGAATTTAAAAGATCCTTGACCCTTGGAGAGAAAGCTAAGACAAACCTAGACAGCATATTGAAAAGCAGAGACATCACTTTGCCAACAAAGGTCCATATGGTCAAAGCTTTGGTTTTTCCATAGTCATGTATGGATCTGAGAGTTGGATCTTAAAGAAGGCTGAGCACCAAAAAATTGATGCTTTTGCTTTGTGGTGCTGGAGAAGACTCTTAAGAGTCCCTTGGACAGCAAGGAGATCAAATCAGTCAATCCTAAAGGAAATCAACAATGAATATTCATTGGAAAGACTGATGCTGAAGCTGAAGCTTCAATACTTTGCCCACCTGATGTGAACAGCTGACTCTGATGCCAGGAAAAACTGAAGACAAGAGAGGGTAAGATGGGTGATGGCATCACTGACTCAATGGACAGGAGTTTGAGCAAACTCCAGGAGATGGTAGAAGACAGTGAAGTCTGGTGTTCTGCAGTGCATGGGGCTGCACAAGTCAGACATGACTGAGACTGAACAATGAAAACAAAATACCTAATACAACATTGTAACTAATGTTACAACTAATTAGTTACTAATTGTAACTAATACAACATTGTAAATGAACTATATTTCAATAAATAAATTTTTAATAAAATAAAATTTCACTAGAGAAAATGAAATCTATCTCTGTTTGCAGGTGAAATGATAGTATGCATGGTAAATCCTATAGAATCAATGATAAAATGAACACAAACAATAAAAGGATTAGTAAGGTAGTAGGATATAAAATTAATATGTAAAATCAGCAGCATTCATATATACAAATAATAGCCAGCTAGAAGATATAACGAATGCACAAAAGCACTCACAAGGTAATAAGAAAGATAAAATTTTAGGATCAAATTTCATAAGAAATGCTCAGATCTTATATAAAGAAAACTATAAAACACTTTAAAAGACTTCTGTAAGACACAGAAATGAGCTTAAAAAGATGGAAAGACATTTCTTATTTTTATTAGCACATCTCAGCATCATCAAGATGTCAGTTCTCCCTAATTTAATTTACAAATATAATCTAGTTCCAATAAAAATTCCAACAAGCACTTTTTATAAAGCTAGATACATTGGTCTTAAATTTCTTATGTAAAATAAACACAATGGAGTCAGAGAGATGCAGAGGAAGAAGGAGCAGAGGAGAGTAGAGGTGAAAGGGAAGGGCTGAGAGATTCAAAGCACGACCCTGGCAGAGTTGCCATTGCTCTCCTGAGGATGGATAAAGGGGGTTCCTGGTGAAGGAGTGGAGACAACCTTGGCAGCTGAGAACAGCCACCAGCCTACGGCCACCAAGGAGGTGAGAAGCACACTCCTACGACCACCTGCAGCTCAGTTCTATAAACAGAATGAATGCTCTTGGAAGGCAGCCCATCCACAGAACCCCAACCAAGATGCACACTTGATGTTATCTTCAAGTCAGCCTTGAG
This sequence comes from Aepyceros melampus, assembly GCA_006408695.1. Taxonomy (NCBI): domain Eukaryota; kingdom Metazoa; phylum Chordata; class Mammalia; order Artiodactyla; family Bovidae; genus Aepyceros; species Aepyceros melampus. The sequence continues at coordinate 93,196 of SJXQ01006648.1, read as the reverse complement.
AAACCAGAGTGGAGAATAAGCCAAGTCAAACAGACACCTGACCTACAGAACCAGAAAGCACTACATACTAACCAGAAGGAAGGAAATGACTAAGTCTGCTGAGGATCCTGGAATGCAATGAGCGAATGTGGTTAGTTTGGGACAAAAAATTATCAAATTACACTAAAGTTCATCTATTTTAAAACATAGGTGAGAATAATGAAATAGATTTTGAAAGAAGTTTATTGAGAGAGATTTGCCTTACCCAGATATTGAAAATTTTTCAGTCAGTTCAGTCTCTCAGTCGTGTGTCAGCTCTTTGAAACCCCATGAATTGCAGCACGCCAGGCCTCCCTGTCCATCACCAACTCCCAGAGTTCATCCAAACTGATGTCCATCGAGTCAGTGATGCCATCCAGACATCTCATCCTCGGTCGTCCCCTTCTCCTCCTCCCCCCAATCCCTCCCTGCATCAGAGTCTTTTCCAATGAGTCAACTCTTCGCATGAGGTGGCCAAAGTACTGGAGTTTCAGCTTTAGCATCATTTCTTCCAAAGAACACCCAGACTGATCTCCTTTAGAATGGACTGGTTGAATCTCCTTGCAGTCCAAAGGACTCTCAAGAGTCTTCTCCAACACCACAGTTCAAAAGCATCAATTCTTCAGCGCTCAGCTTTCTTCACAGTCCAACCCTCACATTCATACATGACTACTGGAAAAACCATAGCCTTGACTAGATGGACCTTTATTGGAAAAGTAATGTCTCTGTTTTTGAATATGCTATGTTGGTCACAAATTTCCTTCCAAGGAGTAAGCGCCTTTTAATTTCATGGCTGCAATCACCATCTGAGAAAAATTTTAAGCTACAATAATTAAAATGCAAAAAAGTAAATGTTAAGTAGCTCAGTAGTTTCTGACTCTTTGTGACCCCGTGGACTGAAGCCCACCAGGCTCCTCCATCCATGGGATTCTCCAGGCAAGAATACTGGAGTGGGTTGCCATTTCCTTCTCCAGGGGATCTTTTCAACCCAGGGATGGAACCCAGGTCTCCCGCATTGGAAGCAGATGCTTTAACCTCCGAGCCACCAGGGGAGCCCTAAAAATGCAATAGTACAATATTAAAAATAAAGAAATGAGAAAGAAAAGAAAGAAAACTGTATAGAAAACTGTGTATATGATAAAGGTCATTATAAAACAATAGAGAAAGAATAAATTGCCTAATTAATCTTAGAAAAGACCCTGATGCTGGGAAAGAGTGACGCAGGAGAAGGGGATGACAGAGGATGAGATGGTTGGATGGCATCACTGACTTAATGGACATGAGTCTGAGTAAGCTCCAGGAGATAGTGATGGACAGGGAAGCCTGGTGTGCTGCAGTCCATGGGGTCGCAAAGAGTCAGACACAACTCAGCAACTGAACAACAATGAAATTGCCTAATAAATAGTAATAGTACAATTGGTTAACAGAAAAAAAAAAGGTAATCTTTACCTCATATTGTACAGCCAAATACATTGTAGCTGGATTAAAAAGTTAAATGTTTCTTTAAAGCCAAATAGGTAAATATTTATATGATATGAAGATGAGAGAAAACCTTTCAAGAATTAAAGTAATTTTTTAAAATCCATGAGATAAAGGACCAATATAAATAAAGATAATTAAGACCTTACATATAAAATATGCTAAACAAAATATGAAAAATAATTATTAGGGGAAACAGCTGCAAAATTTATAACGGTGAGAGTATAAATAGTCATAATATGTGAGACACTTTAATAGAAAAATTGGAAAATATATCAAATAATAATTTCCAAAAAAAGACATAAATTGACTGGTAATATGCTCAAAAGTTTCAACAGCAATAATAATCATGATGGTGTCTAAAATGAAAATTCTTCAGCTTTGAGGACAATCTCGACTGATTGAAAAGTTAAGCCTTGATGAGATGGTCCACTGGCTTATCATTGCCACATAAAATTGAGTGAAGTGATGTGATATATTTCTGAAGATGCATTTTTTAAAGCTTTGAACTATGTCGGTGGAGTATAAAATTCTACTGATTAACTATTATATGTGACTGGCCTTGAAATTACAAAAGTTTTTCCAGAAGTAATGGAAAGATGGCTATCTTTAGGAAATCCTCCCGGATATATAATTTTAATATTAATTTATGCCAGAAACAAAATAAAATGTACAATGATAATAAACATAAGATTTTTAGGCTACAGAATTTTAAGACATAATGTACTGGCAAGGACCACTGGATCAGCAGATATTATCTTTTGAATCACAGTTTTGAAGCAGGTGAGATTAAGCTTATTTTAGCTTATTGTAATTTAACACGGATTAGCATGATGAGATTAAAGCTGACCAATCTCTGGCCTCTGTAGAGGCTCTTCAGTATAGACCCAATCCCAAGGCAGAAGCAGTGCACTACAATTGTCTCAAGTTCACTTTAGGGCCATAGATACACAATTGGGAGTCCTATCAATCCAAACACTGTTAAGCTAAAATCTTTTTTTCCTTTGCAAATTCCATGTCTGTGAAGCAGAAACTACCAGAACATGGTGATAGCATGGTTTTTCTTCCCCTGGATAGGATGAGGAATTGGAGAGATATGGAGAGTAGGAAGAATGAGGAAATATTAGTAATAAGGCAATAAAATAAACTTTTTAAGGAGGTATTATACTGAAATAATTTTCTTCTATATTGACTTCTATAGAGATTAAATAGGTGAAGTATTTTTCACCATCAAGAACCAAATGATTACTCTCCTTTGTTTACAAAAGCTGTTCCCATAATCCAAGATTAGTGATTTATTAATGATGATATAGTAAAAGCTACATTTACATTGATGAAATTTTTAGTTTTATTAAAAGCTAAAAATACAAAATGTAAGAATGGCTAGGAAGCTACTAAATATGAAGAGCTGTGTGTGTGGAGGGGGGAGATGGAGAGGAATAACTAGTATCAGTTATAAATATATACTGGAAATCTCTTTCATTAAACTATACAATACAGGCAAAAGAATATGCTATCAGATGAATGGATAGACTAAAACTTGAAGAAATAGATCAAACTCCAACTAAATATCTAGTTTATGATAAAGGAGGTATCTTCAGTCACTAAGAGGCAGATATCTCATTTCACACATAATGTAGAGACAATTCGACAGCCATCTGGAAAACTGTCTTTCACTGCGGCCCACACTTCCCTCTCGTTCTGGCTCGCGGGCTCCAGAGCGTGCAGACTCAGTAGTTACGGTGCGCAGGCTCAGGAGTTACACGTGCGCAGACTCAGTAGTCACAGTGCGCAGGCTCAGCAGTTACACTTGCACAGACTCAGTAGTCACGGTGCACGGACTCGAGTTATGATGTGCAGACTCAGTAGTTATGGTGCGCAGACTCAGGAGTTATAGTGCGCAGACTCAGTAGTCAAGGTGCGCAGGCTCAGTAGTCACAGTGCGCAGGGTCAGCAGTCACGGTGCGCAGACTCAGTAGTTTGGCACACTGGCTGTTTCCCAGGGGCATGTGAGATGTTAGTTCTCCAACCAGGGGTTGAACCTGCCTTCTTTGCATTGGAAGGCAGACCCTTAACTCCTGGACGACCAGGGAAGACATTTTTTAAACTAAAATCCCAGATGCCATATAAGAGAAGTTTGAAATTTTTGACTATTAACAAAGCATTTTTGCAAGGGAATAAAAAATTCGTTACAGTCAAACTGATAGGCTGGGAGAACACAATCAGGGCATACATCACAGACAAAGGGTTAAGTTTCCAATTTATTGAGGCTTTTTTATTAATGAAAGAGGCCTGTAGAAGAACAGGCAGAGACCTGAACAAGAAACTCAGAAAGAAATATAAAAATGGCCCTTAATAATATAAAAAGATGTGCAACTTTATTCCCACATAAAAAAGAAATGTAAATTGAAACTACAGTGAAATTCCATTTTTTGCCCATTAAATCCTCAAAATTCAAAAGCCTGACAGTACGCTCTGATAATGAGGCGGTAAAGACAGGGGCACAGGCATACATGGCTGACGGATATGAGAAATGGTACCATTCCTCCATCGTGAGCCACGGACCAACACAGGGGGATAGACCACTCATATGTCAAAAAGAAACAAGCATGCAGGCCCTTCAGTTCAGTTCAGTCGCTCAGTCTGTCCAACTCTTTGCGACCCCATGAATCGCAGCACGCCAGGCCTCCCTGTCCATCACCAACTCCCGGAGTTCACTCAGATTCACGTCCATTGAGTCCGTGATGCCATCCAGCCATCTCATCCTCGGTCGTCCCCTTCTACTCCTGCCCCCAATTCCTCCCAGCATCAGGGTCTTTTCCAATGAGTCAACTCTTCGCATGAGGTGGCCAAAGTACTTAGGAAATGACATTAAATGTGTGGCTACCAGAGGTAGGGTGTGGGGAGACAAGGAATGGGATGAAAGTGGTCAAAACATAAAAACGTCCAGTTATAAGATAAATAAGTACTAAGGTTGTAATGTACAATATGAGAAATATAATTAACACTGTTGTATATTATATATGAAAGTTGTTAAAAGAGTAAATCCTAAAAGTTCTCATTACAAGGAAAAAATTTTCCTCTTTTTATTTAGCTTTGTATCTATGTGAGATGATGGATGTTCACTAACTTATTCTGGTCATCATTTCATGATGTATGTAAGTCAGAACATTATGCTGAACACCTTAAATTTGCACAGTGTTGTATGTCAATTATTCTCAATAAAGCTAGAAGGAAAAGTAAATAATCACCCTCAGTTAAAAAGAAAAAGAAGAAGAGCTCTATAGAGGATAATTTGAGAATATCAGATCAAGTACATGTAACCAAATCTCAACACAGAATTCCCTCTATGAATTTATCCTGAACGCATTGTCTCCAACAACATGAAAACACATGCTGTCCAGATAAAGTTATTCACAGAATGTGATTTGTCACTGTCTAAGCATAGGAAGCTGATTGAATAAACCATGGTATTGCACACAATGGGGGTGCCTTGCAGGGAGGAGAAGAGGGAAAAACAGCCAATCTAAGTAATTTCAGCCTAGGCAAACACAACATTTAACTGTATACCTTCAGTCTCAGGATGGAGGGGGAGCGAGAACTTCAAACAAACCCCACATTCTTCTTAGTATGGTGTTTATGGTAATAGCATGTGCAAAGCGATTCGAAGGTATCTACTGTGCTAAAGTACTGAACAAATGAGGAAATGTGTTGATGTTGTTGGCAGCCAGAGTTTTCACTATGGAAAGAAGACACACAGATATGAGATGCTGAGAGGCAGGAGGGAGCCCTTCGGGAGAAGACTGGAACTGGAGGTATTGGTGCGAACTCAAGACTTCATGGGCTTCCCTGGTAGCTCAGTTGGTAAAAAGTCTGCCTGCAATGCAGGAAACCCTGGTTCGATTCCTGGGTCTGGAAGATCCTCTGCAGAAAGGATAGGCTACCCACTCCAGTATTCTTGGGCTTCCCTTGTGGCTCAGCTGGTAAAGAATCTGCCCACAATGCAGGAGACCTGGGTTTGATCCCTGGGTTGGGAGGATCCCCTGGAGAAGAGAAAGGCAACCCACTCCAGTATTCTGGCCTAGAGAATTCCATGGACTATATAGTCCATTGATCGCAAAGAGTCGGACATGACTGAGTGACTTTCATTTTCATTTTCAAGACTTCATAGATACATGTGTATACGTATGCATATACATGTACTTACACATCTATGTAAGTGAGGATACTGGTATGCAGGTATATGGAGATGGATGCCCTAACTCTTTACTGAAAGAGCCAGAGAGCAAAGACCAGAAGAGCAAACCTTGCACCAGATCTTTGTCCCCACTCAGCTGAACTAAGGCTTCCAGGAGAAATGGCTGGTTCCATCAGGGCTTGCTCCTAAGGAGACAGGCTACCTGGGGCACCCACACTTAAGCTCCTTGGTTCTCCAATCGGACGAAGCCACAGTTTCTTTCACCTATCGTTGATAGGATTTTCAGTCCATCTTCCCGTACTGCCATGAAGTTTATAACAACCCTCAGGATCTTAAAGAACTTCTGCCAATTCCAAATTGTCACTGATTTTTCATTCTGCATTCCTGCAAGCATTTCTTTAGAGGTCGTATCAAACTGGACTTTGATTTGCATCGGGGTGAACTTCCCTTGTTTGTCACTGATCCCATTTTTACTCCCACATGCTTTGTCGATATGGTAGGTCTAAAAGTTTTGCAGACCACAAGAGTTGGAAAGAGAAACCACAGCGATTAAGCACATTACATGGCAGAAGGCATTCAGTAGTATAAAAGGGAGAGAAAAAGAAACCCCTCATTGGCTGAGAGGATTTGCAGCACTCAAAGCAGGTGGACCAAAGCTGTACCCGCAGGCCTACCCGCTGACAACACAGCTGTCCTCAGAGCCTCGGGAAGACGTATCAGAGACAAATTGCATCATTATAAACCAGCCCTTAATCATTTCTCAGCTGTCCACCAGCACCTGCATTACCAGTAGCTGGGACTGGAGGCTGCAGCTTGTCCGCAGCCGTGCTCCATGTCCTAGGACACAGGGTGGCCCATCTGAGGGAGACCTGGGGAGACGGGATGCCCTCCTACCCAAGCTGGGACCCCCACCTATCCGGAGATGATCTCAGCTTGGACCCGGATGCACCGACTTGGGGAAGCAGGTGAGACCATCACCAAGGAGACAGGCCCTGCTTCCTTCTTTGGTTAGAGTGAGAAAGGGTAGCTGCCAACAGTGCTTCCAGGGCTTCCCAAAGGCCAAGGGCCTGACGGGCCCCAGAAGGACCTGAGTCTTTCTGCAAATTCGGGGTGCTGCGGTTTGGTTAAATGTGAGCTCACCACTCCTGGGCAAGCCCCTCTTGTTTCTGCTCCACTTTTTTGTATGTGTTTTTATGGCTCATTTTGCTGATTGATTCTGGCACACAGGGGAGCTCAAATGGCTGTTCTAAATTTGAGGCTTATCCAATGCTGATCTCAGTTAAAGGCACCCTGTTGTCCCCAGTTTTGATGTTTGCTTAATTTGATTTTCTCTGGATGAAAAGAAAACGGAGACTCAAAACGCTGTGAAGGAAATGTAGATTTTCTTCTTTTCCCTTTTTATCCCTAAACTGCCTTGTACAGTCCTTTCAAGTGTCTTATGGAAAGGATTAAAAGTGAAGGGTGAAAAAGACAAATAGAAGCTGGTTCTTTCTCAGCCTCTGAAGTTTCATGACAAACTGAAAGTTCAAATGAGGTCTATGAAAATATTAGCAGATGCCAAAAGGCCAGCAGCCAGGATTTGTGTCTTTGTGCAGGAACTGAATAGCTACCAACAGCTAGAAAAATTTTAAAACCTTGCCAATGATGAAAGACTCCTATGGAAAAGAGAATGAGAAAGAGAAAAATGTTTTTAAATGATTAGATTTATGAAATTGTAAAGGAGTGTTCTCTACAGATCCTAAACCTCTCAGCATGCAGATAAACAAAATGCTAAGACTTGGAGATGAAATAATTTTTTAATGATGTGATTAGGAATAGTGGTTGAAATGAGTTTGACTTGACTTGAAAATTTCTGTAAGGAGATATGCATAATTATTAGTCAAAATTTGAGTCTGCAACAAGCAAAAATGTAAACTTGTAAGATAATTCTATTTTTAAGTTATTCAGAATATTAATCACATGACATCTCAACAAGATGGAGATTTTCTTCCTCAGTAGCAAGTTTAATTAATTACATTAATATAATCATGACTAGCTCTTCTTAATTATCTTTATGCTTCTGCATATTTAAATTGGAAATATCTACTGGGTTCATCTTTTTAAAAATATATTAGTCAACCAAGCAAAAACATTTAGGTTACATAAAATGAATTGAAACCAATATGAAAAGTTGAAAGTGCTCTTTACAAATGGCATTTGCATTTCTCTAAGACAAAATTTAAGCAACAAAAATATGATTAAGTCAAATAACTGGGAATTTATTTACTAATCAAGTTATAAAACATATAAATGCTTCAGAAATGCTTAGTCAAAGATAGTTTCTTTTTTATAAGTATAACTCACAGTGTCAATTTAGCTTTATCAGAAATCAAATTTTTGTTTTCATTTCTTAAATTTTTCTATTAAATCAAGGGTCTTAACAGACTGTAATGACAGAAAAGGAACAGTAGAGGGTACTTTAGTTCTCTAACAAAATAAAACTATTCCTAAAACCTTATATAAATCAGTAGAGCAGACAATGGAGAGATTTGATCGGTAAAGGTTAAGCAAAACTTGAAGCAAGCTCCTTTGCTTCACATAGCCTGTGAAAGAGAATTCAGATAAACGGCCATGTCTTCCTTTAATTTATCTGTAAATAAACTACATAACATGAAAAGCAAATCTGCAAATTAATGAGCCTGTCATTTTACATTTATTTGGAAATTGCGTGATCTATTAAATGCACTTGACTGAAATTAGTAAATTCTGGCTATCCAGGAATTTTAAGAGGCCTACTGAGTGTTTTCAGTGCATAAGCAGCAGCACTATGTAGCTGTTTACTGAGTCTCGGTCCTATAGCCACTAACAATTAGCTTTGGTTGTGTCCCGTCATCAGTTTCCTCCAAAAGTATCTTCATCATCATCATCCTTTATCATCCTCATTGTCGTGTCATTTCAAGGAAAGATCCCTGATTTCAAGTTGCTTCCACTTTATTTTAATTTAAAAAAAGGTAAAATTAACATGTGAGAGAGCAAACAACAGAGAAGAAAGGAACAAGTAAACATGTATAATATCATATATGAAACGATCGCCAGTCCAGGTTCGATGCATGATACTGGATGCTTGGGGCTGGTGCACTGGGACGACCCAGAGGGATGGTAGGGGGAGGGAGGAGGGGGGGGGGTTCAGGATGGGGAACACGTGTATACCTGTGGCGGATTCATGTTGATGTATGGCAAAACCAATACAATATTGTAAAGTAATTAACCTCCAATTAAAATAAATAAATTCATATTAAAAAAATAAAATAAAATGTGTTGTTTAGTGTGTAAGTGACCCCAGGCAAGTCATCATCACCCCCAGGGTCATCATCACCCCCAGATCTGTTTTATGATCTGACTGAAACACTGTCATCCATTCTTATTTTTTGAGTACTTTACATCCTTTGTTGGGTACTAAACACCCATTCTTATTTCTTATCTTATTGTTACATCAGGTTTGATTAACTAATGCCCAAGTTCTCAACAGATGTACCACGGTTCTGAAACTCTTGGGGTGTCAGGACCCGCTTGACAACTTACAGGAGCTGTGGAGCATATCCCCCTGAAAAAATCATTCAGGTGTGCCTGTTTCAGGAGGTTCAAGGACCTTCAGAAATCAATCCACAGGCGCTCTCGTGGATTGTTGGGCATAACGGTTCTTGACTATGTGGTGAATCTCTGAATGAGACACAAGTCACATAGCTCCCACATACTGGAGAGTTATTTCTGGCAATGTTATCTGTTGTTGGGTGAAGATAGGGATTAGGCTGCGGGCAGGGGTCAGCCACACAGGCCAGGTCTGACTCTATTCCATAGGCAACAAGTCGTACACTGGAGTGTTTGCCACAGAGAGGTGGGAGATAGCTTTTCTAACAGTAAAATCAGAAAGAAGGATGCAACATAAACAGCAGAAAGACAGGAAGAATGGAGATCATCAATGAATCCGTCAGCACAATCTTCTGGGAGGCATAGTGAAAACCTGTTTTGGATTTAGAGATTATGATACTAAGTGAAGTAAGCCAAACTGAGAAATACAAATATCACATGATATCATTTATACATGGAATCTAAAATATGATAAACATATGCCCTTACGATACAGATTCACAGACATAGAGGACAAATTTACCATTACCAAGGAGAAAAGGGAAGGAAGGATACATTAGGAGTTTGGGATTAACATACATGTACTATGTATACATAGACTATGTATAAAATAGAGAAACAGCAACTATATACAGTACAAAGAACTATATTCAATATCTGTAACTGAAAAGAACTGAAAAAGAATATATCTGTATAACTAAATCACTGTGCTGTACACCTGAAAGTTACATGTTGTAAATCAACTACACTTCAATTAAAAACCTGGAGAAGGAAATGGCAACCCACTCCAGTACTCTTGCCTGGAGAATTCCAAGGACAGAGGAGCCTGGCGGGCTACAGTCCATGGGACCGCAAAGAGTCAGACACAGCTGTGCAACTAACTTTCACTTTTCAATTAAAAAATTAAGTGATAAAATAAAAATTTCCCCAAATTAAAGATGTTCCCTGCTCAAGATAGGCTTAATTTGGTTCTGTGTCACAAATAATGACAGAAGTTTGCAAACACCAAGTGACATTTTGAAGCCAAAGGAAAGAGAAAGAGGAATTGTAGTCAAAGGCCTTTATGGTAGAGATCCAGTGAAAATCTCAAGTGAGGCTGACTACAGAAGTGGCACTGGTAATGGAAATTGAACATTATAAATAGATGAGATGAGAGGAGATGATCAGATGGGTGATTGAATGTAGTGAATGACAGATAAGGACCTGAAGGTGAATTGACCAAGTTTTCTGGTCCAAGAGACTGATAGAAAACAAACAAGATATTGCTTGGAAACACAGGAAGAGTAGGAATGGGGTAGAGGTGAATTATTTTAGACACTTGACTTGATACCTTAGGGGGCATCCATTGGTAGCTGCTTTGAAGATAATTGTGCATTCAAAGCTGACGCTTTTGAAAAGTTCAGGGCTTAAAGCACAGCAGTGGAAATGGTGGATGGATTGTATAAAGAGAAAAGGACCAGTGACTGGATTTGGGAGTTTGTCTCTAAGAAAGAGAAAGAGAAGGGGATAAAGGAATCTGTTGAGAGCCAGATGAAGCCAACATTGTCACAGGAACCAAGGAAGGAGAGCAACTCTAAGAGAGCAGGAGGCAAAGGGCACAGGGTGTTGAAGAAGAGCTGGAGGACTGACGGATCCACCCGTGGTAACCCCAGAGTCAACATCCTCACCAGACAGGATATCAATGAAGCCGGTGGAGGAAGGGAGTGACACACGGAGTGTGACCTGCCCTTAAAGGTATGAATCATAACAGGGATGCGGGGTATTCCCATTCATTCTGTAAATATTTCTAATTGTGACCTCCTTTTTCCTTTAATTGAATATTGACTTAATCCAGTTTCATTAAAGTTTCAACTGCCCACAGCTACTAAGATAATTTTTGCATTTTTAATTGAAGAAAGTAAAAATGGAGTCTATGTATAGGCCTGAAGTTAGGGTGAAAAAATAGTTTGATGCTTTATTTACACTCTCTTCAAACTACATCATGTAAGGACCTCCCTGACAATCCAGTGGTTAAGATTTCGCCTTCCATTGCAAGGGGTATAGGTTCAATTCCTGTCCAGGGAGTTAAGATCCCACAGGCCTAATGGCCAAAAAGCCAAAACCTAGAACAGAAGCAATATTGTAACAAGCTCAACAAATACTTGAAAAATTAAAATTAAAAAGGTATATCATGTACACTCTGCTATATTTAAAATAGATAACCAACAAAGACCTACTATAAAATAAAATATATCACTTAATTCTAAAAGAAGCTACTGATAGTTCGGGGTGGGGAGGTTTGCTATTAATAAAAAGATGAACCCAGAAGAATATAAAGAATCAAGAAAGAAAGAAGCAAAGAGAGAAAGAAAGGAAAGAAGGAAGCGAACAAAGGAAGAAGGAGAGAGAAAGAAAAGGAGGGAGGGCAGGAGGAAGAAAGGAAGAGAGAGAAAGAAAGAAAAGAAGCTCCCATTCAACCCAGCCGGTCTGTGTCCACTCAGATGCTCCGGAACTGGACCCTGAAGTGGGGTCAGGGTTGAGCTGTGAGTCCACACACTTGAAACCATCATTTCTTGCTTGGCGGTCTCCTCCTGTCGCTCTGTATTGCAGGCTGTATTATTTAATGTACCACAGGGAGAATCGATATGTCTGCCTTCCTCGCAGCTCCGACTTTTTATTGTCTCGACTCCCGGTTATTATAGAGATCACAGGTTTAGATGGATTTTAGGTCTTCATCAGCAAGACAGGTGGCTGTCTGTATCTAGTGCCATGTACATCTTGGTAGATATATTCCCGTGAATTTGGAACAAAGACCTGGATGTTATAATGCGTGTGTGTGTGTGTGTGTGTGTGTATACATGTGTGTGTGTGCGCACACGCGCGCTCAGCCATGTCTGACTCTTTGCGACCCCATAGACTGTAGCCCACCAGGCTTCTCTGTCCATGCAATTTTCCAGGGAAGAATACTGGAGTGGGTTACCATTTCCTCTTTCTGGGAATTTGGGTTTAGCCAATTCACTGTCAATACATGTTTTGAACTGATTTTGGGAAACTTACTGAGACCTAGTTAAAAAACAGTCTATTCAAAAATCAAAGATATTAGCTAAATAATATATTGAGGGTCATCTCAGTCTGTCGGCGACCTCCTGGGAATTTCACTAGATGAATGTTTACAAAGGAAGTGTTTCCTTTCCCAGGGAAACTAACAGACAACCAAGATGAAAGACCCTAAAAGGGACAGGAAAACAGAGGGAAGAAACTTTGCTTCTGCTTGGAGCAGATGGGGCAATTCCTGCTAAGTCAGTTCTAAGAAAGCTGTATTTTATATGTAGCATATTTATCTAGATATATAATTTACTGATGGGTTTGTTGGTCCAACAATTTACTGATGGATTTGTGTGTCTGACTCTTTGCAACTTCATAGACTGTAGCCTACCAGGCTCCTCTGTCCATGGAATTTCCCATGAACATTGCTAATGTACATGTTAGTGTCTCCTCAGTAGAATATAAGCTCCCAAAGGGCAGGAATATTCGTTTTTCTCACTGATGGGTGCCCTGCACGCAGAACAGGGTCTGGCATATACATACTGCCCGTGACTGTTGCATGTGTAAATGAATAATCTAAAACTCCCGAGTTCCTGGAGTATTTCATTTTCCTATCACAGAGGAGCCCTCTTTATCATCCCTCACCACAACCCACCACTTTCCCCTCTCAGAACCCTGTCTCTTCCCAGGCAGAACACATCTGAAGCATCTCACTCTCCAGAGAACAGAGTCCTGGGTAGGGAGTGGTCCTTCTTTTGCTCTGTGGTTTAGGAAAGAGAATCCTCCATCTGTCTTTTGTTGAAGTAAGAGAAAGGAGCCAAGAGCCACATGGTCTCGGTTGAGGTAGGGAAGGAGATTTTAAAAAACTAAATAAATAAACCTGGACACAAGTCTTAAGAATAACTCCACTGAGATGGCAAGCTAATTAATATACAGCCTGGCTTCTGAGTTTTCTGGGCTCTACACTTAAACAGCAAGCTGTCATTTGGCTGCGATGTTGTTGATTACTCTAAGACAAAAGGTAAAGGTGTGGGGTAAAATTCATGTATTTGACCTCTGTGGATAATGTTCCCTCTGCTCAGTCCCCTCATGGAACAATTAAAGTAACTATGGTGTCATAGGGAGACAGGAAACTAAGCCACAAATTCACAAGATCTTATTACCTGTCCCTGCGTGATGCATTGGCAGGCAAAATCACATTGGCCAGAGTGTCTGCTCTCAAAATGTAAGGAAGTGGGAGAAAAAAGGACATCCACTTTTGCTCCTACAAAGACCCTCTTACCCCAGGGTGGTGGCCATGGAGAAAACCCACCAGGGGAACATGTTTGACCAACAGCCTCTGGTGCAGAGGGCTCTGCTCCAGCTCTTGTGGCTGCCTGTATCCAGGCTGAGTGCGGGCAGGCAGGGTCGGGGAGGTCAACCAGCCTGCTCAGCTTGCACCTCCTCTAACACACAGTCTTGGCACCAAGACTCCGGTTGTCTGGCTAAAGCTCTCAGGAAAACACTCAGTCTAGCCTCTCCCTGCCCAAGCTGCCCTCTCTGCTCTCACAGCGTCAGATGCTCCCATGTCTAAAGGCTCATCTGCCCCCTCCTCCTTTCTGCTTCACAGGTGCTCCTTCCAGTGAATTTGAGCACCTAAACCTGTCCTGGCACAAGCTTCTTGGAAGACTTGAAGTAATACACCTCCAGTAGCCAGTAGATCCTGAGAAGTCACAGGGTCCTTGATTATTAACGATAAAGAACATTACTATTGATGAGGCTTGCATATTCTAAATAAAAGCTTCATCCAGTTAATAATGCACGTCAAATGTAGGTGGCAAGTGCCATCTCTGATCATGTAATGGAACAAGTGAAGGAAGAGGGAGGCTTTGACCTGGGCTGTACAGGTGACTTCAGGAGGTCATAGACCCCTTAAGTATGTGTGTATTATTTTGAATGTGTGTCTACTTCTCCCTGAATACCAATAGGTTTCATCTCATTCATGTATATCACATTAGTTTTACAGTGGAAACTAATGTCAGTGAACTCAGTAGTTAACATGAAATTTATATTATATTATTTCATACAATGACAACCATGCCTCCACTTTCCATCCCAAGCTAAAGTAACTTTAGTCATTTTTCAGTTCAGTTCTGTCGCGCAGTCGTGTCCAACTCTTTGCGACCCCATGAATCGCAGCACGCCAGGCCTCCCTGTCCATCACCAACTCCCGGAGTTCACTCAGACTCACATCCATCGAGTCAGTGATGCCATCCAGCCATCTCATCCTCGGTCGTCCCCTTCTCCTCCTGCCCCCAATCCCTCCCAGCATCAGGGTCTTTTCCAATGAGTCAACTCTTCGCATGAGGTGGCCAAAGTACTGGAGCTTCAAGGTGGTCTGGTATTCCCATCTCTTTCAGAATTTTCCACAGTTTACTGTGATCCACACAGTCAAAGGCTTTGGCATAGTCAATAAAGCAGAAATAGATGTTTTTCTGGAACTCTTTTGCTTTTTCCATGATCCAGCGGATGTTGGCAATTTGATCTCTGGTTCCTCTGCCTTTTCTAAAACCAGCTTGAACATCAGGGAGTTCACGGTTCACATATTGCTGAAGTCTGGCTTGGAGAATTTTGAGCATTACTTTACTAGCATGTGAGATGAGTGCAATTGTGCGGTAGTTGGAGCATTCTTTCGCATTGCCTTTCTTTGGAATTGGGATGAAAACTGACCTTTTCCAGTCCTGTGGCCACTGCTGAGTTTTCCAGATTTGCTGGCAAATTGAGTGCAGCACTTTCACAGCATCATCTTTCAGGATTTGAAACAGCTCAACTGGAATTCCATCACCTCCACTAGCTTTGTTCATAGTGATGCTTTCTAAGGCCCACTTGACTTCACATTCCAAGATGTCTGGCTCTAGATTAGTCAACACATCGTCATGATTATCTGGGTCATGAAGATCTTTTTTGTACAGTTCTTCCGTGTATTCCTGCCACCTCTTCTTAATATCTTCTGCTTCTGTTAGGTCCAGACCATTTCTCTCCTTTATTGAGCCCATCTTTGCATGAAATGTTCCCTTGGTATCTCTAAATTTCTTGAAGAGATCTCTAGTCTTTCTCATTCTATTCTTTTCCTCTATTTCTTTACATTGATTGCTGAAGGCTTTCTTATCTCTTCTTACTATTCTTTGGAACTCTGCATTCAGATGCTTATATCTTTCCTTTTCTCCTTTGCTTTTCACTTCTCTTCTTTTCACAGCTATTTGTAAGGCCTCCCCAGACAGCCATTTTGCCTTTTTGCATTTCTTTTCCATGGGGATGGTCTTGGTCATTTATTTACTTAGTCATTTTTAGACCCCTGAAAATTAAGCCTTTCATACAAAGAACATCATACTGCATTCTTCATCTGATGCTGAACTTTAAAAAGTCATGCTTTAATTTAAGGGGCTATTCCATAAAAGAGTAAGTCGTTGAACAATCGAGGGGTTATTTTTTTTTCATATCAGGGGACCAAATTTTATAATGGACGCTTCAGCTCTCATTCCAGATGATGCTTCAAGTCAATCCACTGGAAGACTGTGGAAAAGTACCTCCAGCAACTATTCTCAAAGAGAAGGTTTATGTCAGCACCGCTTACATCATCTGCACTCAGAACCTTTGTGTCAGCAGCATAAATGTTGGCATGTCAGCATCTCTATTTTATACCCGCCAAAATGTGTACAGTTTAATTAGACCAAAGACACGGAATGGTTTGTTGATAGCTCAACCTGGACATAATGTCTTCCTAAGGGAGACATTCCTTTCCCACCTGGGGGACCATAAAATATGACAGTGAAAAGCCAGCACCTCATGGCTTGCCCTTTACAGGAAACTATTCTCAGAAAGTAACAACCACTCCTGAATCCAGTGGAATATTTACGAGCGTCCCCAGTTGCACAGGGGTAAAGAATCCACCTGCCAGTGCAGGAGAAACAAGAGATGTGGGTTCAACCCCTGGATCAGGAAGAAGGGGTCTTCCTTCCCTGGAGGAGGAAATGGCAACCCACTCCAGTGTTCTTGCCTGGAGAATTACATGGACAGAGGAGCCTGGTGGGCTACAGTCCATGGGGTCACAAAGAGTCAGACACAACTGAGTGCCTGAGCATGCATGCATCAGTGGAATATTTATGGTGAGTGGGGATAATTTATCTAGACACTGCCAGACATCTGTGCTCTGCCATCACCAACTCCAGCCTTGCACTCTAAATTCTCCCCTTGGCAGGTGGATCTTGCCTCCAGGGTCAATTTAAATGTGAAAAAGATTTCTGTGGAGAGAACTAGCCAACAGATCCATAGACCAGCCTTTCAGTCCACTTTCAGGCTGGACCAGACAGGCCCTTCCAGGGAAGAGCAAGTTCCTTTGAAGGAAAGGTAGACCCAGAAACAGCAGAAGGCTTAAGGACACACACAAAACTCTCTCTTTCTCTGCCCGAAAGGTCCTGTGTTCTGGCTCCAGTTGTTTTTAATTGCTAAGTTATGTCTGACTTTTTTGTGACCCTGTGAACTGTAGCCTGCCAGGGCTCTTCTTATCCATGGAATTTTCCAGGCAGGAATATTGGAGTAGGTTGCCCTGTCCTTCTCCAGGGGATCTTCCTGACCCAAGGATTGAGCCCATATTTGCTGCATTGCAGGAGAATTTTTTCCCGCTGAGTCACCAGGGAAGCCCTATCTGGCTCCTATATAGGTGGAAAGCTTCTTGCTCAGCACTCCCAGTGTCTCAGTCCCTGGTAGCATTAAATGATTGCTTTAGGAAGCATCTCAAGTTCATCCTTGGAAAACTAGAAGGGATTTTGTTGGGGGTTGGGGAAGGCAACAGATATGTAGGCTGATGTCTTTTCAGCCACCAGGGGCAGAATTAAATCCAGTAAGTTTTAGAAAATATTAAATCATTTGAAACCCTTTCTTTGGAGAGATGGGTAGTGAGAATAAACAACAGAGGAGACTGAAAACTGTGCTCAGGCTTTTGAAGCAGAGACCAGATTTCTCTGTGATGATAACAACCAGAAACGAACTTCTGACAAAACAGAGTTGTCACCTCCCGCAAAGTTCCTTCCTGACCACTGACTGAGCTCCTGACTATAGATCTTTCTGCAGCAGAACTTCTTTACCTAAAAAGAGCAGTTACCTGCATTCTGAATGAAGTGTGTTCTGAAATACACACACACACACACACACACACACACACACACACTTAAAGCAATACTCTTCACTGTAGAGATCTAATAGGGTAGACAGTAAGTGTAAAAGATAGCTATCATAATGATTTAGAACAAGTGAGGGCTCTTGTCTTGATTTTTATCTATTTACTAAGAACTCTATTCACTAAGAAACAAGGACTCTGACAGTAGCCCAGAAAGGATTACAGAATTCGCAGCTTGGAGCTGCCAATGTTCTCAACCAGCAGCAGTTAATACTCCCCAAATGCCAAGGACATAACCGCACTAATTTTTTAAAGCATATAAGTCTTTCTTCAAGTTTGACCAATGTCTATTGCACATCTTAAAAATATACTTTTATAAACATAATTCTGGAAAAGCTAAAGTGATGGATATGAGAATCAGAGTAAAATCTGTTAGTTGTCATATGTAACTCTCTTAACACAGAGTCATAATTTTTACTTGCACTGTATCTTTTTGAAGGATCACAATTTGCTATACTGCTGTCACTACAGAGCAACCATGCTGGCTTTCTTAAGAATTATAAAGGGCATGCACACACACACACACAGCCTCTGAAGATGAAAGAAGGGAAGTCGTGTTTCTATCACAGGAAATTAGGGGCTACTGGACTTATATGCATACCAGAGCAAATGATCAGACAAGCCATTATAATACTGTATGTGTAACAGTGAACATAACTTTTTGGAGAACATCACGCTAACTATGATTATGTAGGGATTTTTGTTTTTAAGATGATATAAACAAAGCAGTTTTAATACCAGTAAGGTTTCTGGATCCATCATGTTGAACAGGCAACGTGGAACCACGGTTCTATCATTGTCCC
The DNA here is from genome assembly GCA_006408695.1 of Aepyceros melampus. NCBI lineage: Eukaryota > Metazoa > Chordata > Mammalia > Artiodactyla > Bovidae > Aepyceros > Aepyceros melampus. The sequence goes on along the minus strand of SJXQ01006648.1, from coordinate 74,832 downwards.
TTGCACGGACTCTCCATGATACCTTGAGAAAGTCACTCACCGTTTTTTTCTCAGTTTCTCCTCCATTAAAATCAGAGAATAATTCCTACTTGTCAACAATGCCCAGAGAGCCCTTGAGAAGCTTAGGATCAGGTTCTCAAACCCCAAGGATATTAGTATCACTTAAGGATGCTGCCTGGCATGTCTGTCTGGCTCACAGGATGCCCAGACCAGCCCCTGAAATGTGGGCAGTTTGTGATGAAAAATGGTCATGTCTGGCCCCCAGGAGGCTAGTGCTTATCCACAGCTGATTGGTACAGGCATAGGCACTTCATTCAAGTTCTTATCCCAGGACATCAGATGGAAAGATGGAAAGGCACACAAAAGTTAGAAACTATCCATCTAGAGACATTTTTAAAAACTGTGAAATGATAGAATAGATCTTAGGGCAACACTCTCAGCCCTTCCCCACACACATTGGAGGGGATTCCTCACTGAGCCTGTCGTATCACAGCTGGGGCGGCTGTACACAACAGGGGCCCAGCCCTCCACCCCTTTGGCATGCTCCATTCTACAGCATGCCACCCTGCCTAAGGCCGACCAGAGGCTCCCAAGAATCCTGCCTACTGATAACCCAGGAGCCCCGTGGTTGGACCACGTTATGGTAGGTGGCCTGCTGTGGGAATCACCCTTGCCTGCTGGCGCAGCATTTCTTTTGTGGAATTGTAGGTGCCTGGACTGCCAGGGCGGGGCTGACACACTGACGTGGGAGCTCTGCACACTCTATCAGTCCCTGTCAGAGTGCATCTCTAGTGGTAAGAAAGCTCATTTTATGAGACTTCTGTTTCATACGTATGTTTATGTAATTTATATACGCTGCTGTTGCTGCTGCTAAGTCGCTTCAGTCGTGTCCGACTCTGTGCGACCCCATAGACGGCAGCCACCAGGCTCCCCCATCCCTGGGATTCTCCAGGCAAGAACACTGGAGTGGGTTGCCATTTCCTTCTCCAATGCATATATAATTTACATAATATAAATGTTTATATAATATGCAGAGATGTCATATGAATGTTTGTTATAAATTTGTATTTATATATAGGTATATATTCCCTTGTAGCTCAGCTGGTAAAGAAACCGCCTGCAATGCAGGAGACCTGGGTTCGATCCCTGGATTGGGAAGATCCCCTGGAGAAGGGAAAGACTACTCACTCCAGTATTCTGGCCTAGAGAATTCCATGGACTGAATAGTCCTTGTGGTCGCAAAGAGTCGGACACGACCGAGTGACTTTCACTTTCATGTAATACATTGGGCTTTTCAGGTGGCACAATGGTACACAATCAGCCTGCCAAAGCAGGAGACACAGGTTCAATCCCTGGGTCAGGAGATTCCTCTGGAGGAGGAAATGGCAACCCACTCCAACATTCTTGCCTGGGAAATTTCATGGACAGAGGAGCCTGGCGGTCCATGGGGTTGCAAAGAGTCAGACACGACTGAGCACACAAACACACATATAATACATTTTTTATGTGGTCAGAGTAAAAGCTATGGCTATGGTCCTTGCTGAACCACTGCCTTCATCTAAAAATAGATTAATATCTGTAAGACCAGTGTTGGTAAGTTACAGTAGCAACCCATGATACAATGTAAACCTTATCTCCATGGAAACCATTTAGAAAAGGTAGAAACAAAGGAAAAACATGTATAGCGAGATGTTTATTTATAATTCCACTGGCATCATTTCATTCACAATCCATTCCTCAGGAGTCTAATGAAACAGACACATCCTCTCTTTTGAAACTGTGCAGAGGTGGACACCCTAAGTTCAAAACAGACAAATAGTAAACACAGACAGGTCACCCAGGTTTCAGCTCACAACTGCATCTCTTATCCAAATCCAGTGTCACCTAAGGGCCCATTCAGACATCTGAGTCCATCACTGGCGCAAAGATCTCAAAGTCTGACCTTCACATGTCACGCCTCCACCACATATACCATTTTGCCTGACTTTTTTTAAAATTCAGCTTTATTTTATTTTTAATATAAATTTATTTATTTTAATTGGAGGTTAATTACTTTACAATATTATATTGATTTTGCCATACATCAACGTGAATCTGACTTTTAAAAATTTCTATCATTTTATTGATCAATCATTGACATGAAAAACTGAATCATTTCTATCAGATCTTTTCATTCCTATAGGAAATAAATTCATCAAGATGAGTAGAAAACGTCAAAATTCCAAATAATTTTTAATTTGAGTGACTCCTAGAAATGCCCAGTCTATTTTTAAGTCTTCCTTAATCCATTGAGTCAGTCGTGCTGAGAGTCAGCATGTTAGCGCTGTCAGTGCCTGGTCAGGCCTAAAAGAAGCAAATTCTGTGACTCGGGGCTAAGAGGAGAGTTTTAATGCATGAAAGGCTGTCAAGTAGCTCATGATTCCTTCCAGTGTATGGCTGCTCATTATAAGAGCGTCCGTCCCGCTTAAAAATCCACCCACGACTTACTGTCAGATACTCTGCCTTCAATTAAAGGTTATTCTCCCTGATGTGTTTCCAAACGGGTGCTGCTCTTTTTCAAAACTGCAGACTTATCAACAAGAATGAGGAAATAGACTTGATCATCAGATTCTTTGACAGGTCACACCACTCAGCCCTTTATTTTTTTCTTTGAGGCGCCACAACCTTTTGACGTCGGTGCTGTCTGCTTGTGTTTATGACATCAATCACCATGTACCTGTTAGGGTAAAGACACGGCCCTGCAGGGGGAGCATCACCAGTCAGATCCCTGGTTGGTTATGTCAGTGTGAGGAATATTTGGGGAGTCCTGGAGAGCAGTGGAAAGTGGGAGACTCTGGGATGCGTTCTCAAGGTCAGAATCTGTGCAAAGCTCCAGTGCTGAGTGTTTTCCTGCACATTTTTTATATTCAACCTAAGCCAGAATTTTATTTTTAAGACCGGAGCATTTCGCAAACCAAGTGACTCAATGAAGGGTATTTTTCACTGTTTTGCTCTCAAATCTGATGCATCCACAATGATTCAGTATTTAATTCTGAACTTACTTGGTATTTTTAGGAGAGGATCAGTCTTACAAAGAAAATGATATAAAGAATGGAAAGATGCAAGGATTGGCTTGTGACTGCCAAGAGCTTTTTTTCAGAGAGGGCAACTATTGGGTTGTCTGTTGACTTTGTTTCAAATTTTTGAGCACAGCCACAAGGTCTTTCATGATTTGTCTCTTATCTCCCATTGTTGCTTAGTTAAAACATACCCAGGAACTTCCCTTGTAGTCCATGGCTAAGAAGCCACCTGCCAAAGCAGGGGACGTGGGCTTGATTCCCGGTCTGGGGAGATTCCACATGCCGTGGGGCAACTAAACCCATGTACCACAACTACTGAGCCTGCTCCCTAGAGCCTCTTCTCTGGTGCAAGAGTCGTGCTGGACTGCAGCACGCCAGGCCTACCTGTCCTTCACCATCTCCCAGAGCTTGCTCAAACTCATGTCCATTGAGTCGGTGATGCCATCCAATCATCTCATCCTTTGTCATCCCCTTCTCCTCCTGCCTTATATCCTCCCAGCATCAGAGGAGCCACCGCAATAAGAAGCCATGCTCCTCAACTCAGCACAATGAGTCCCCACTCAGCACAATTAGAAAAAGACATTGCGCAACAACAAAGACCCAGCACAGCCAATAAATAAATAACATGCTCTGCACCCTATCATCTAGCCAGTCATTTTCAGTCTGCAGTCACCTTCAAGTGCCATGCTCCAGGTATCAGCGAGTAAGCAGGCACACCTGGGGGAGCCCCCTGAGCTGTGGTGGAACATCCACAACTGCATCAAAGCTGGGCTTTGGGAACTATCTGCAAACAACACTACACACAGAGTCACATAAATACACCGACACTATGCTCATAATTCAACTCGGTCATGCAATTTTAAACTTGCCCCACTGCTGGCCCATTGTCCCTGGGTGGCTTTTAAAAATCAGCCGTGATCTCTTGTCAATAGCACCTTCTGTGTAAGTTATTGGTCTTCATTTGTTAAATGTCAACATTCAAAATAGATCAGAATTTTCACAAATTTGTTTTGGTATTTCTTCAGTTTTCAATGATCCAGGACCTTCGATAGCTGGACTCGGCCACAAGCTCTCCACTCTCCTTTCATTACACCCCTAACCCTAACCCTGTATGGTTCTTAACATTCCCTTCTTCCTTTGCTGTTCTTAAAACGCAGGTTTGCTGACCTCCGGCCCTGAGGCAGAAATAGCGACCCCCTCCTCTTTGTTCTTCATCCAGTGTTCTTGCCTGAAGAATCCCAGGGATAGGGGAGCCTGGTGGGCTGCCATCTGTGGGGTCACACAGAGTCGGACACGACTGAAGCGACTTAGCAGCAGCAGCAGCAGCAAGATGCTGTTACTCACAGCCCTTGTTCCGTGCTTCATATGCTTGTGTCTGTCCCTCCATTCACTGTGGGAACCCAGAGGCAGTGTGATGTGACCTTTGTTAAGCTCAACAGTGTTTAATTCTGCTCCACAGACCTGCTGGTGCCCAGGGCTTGCTGGGCAAGGTGGTTGGTTGCTGTCATTCAGAGTTGTACGCACTTCTCGCCCCTTTTAAGGTGTGTACTGACCAAGAGCCAGGTTCATTTATGCCCACCAAGTTTTACAGTTCTGGTAAGTATGCAATTTCATTAAATACTGAGCAAATACAAAGTGAGTGCCACAGAAATGAACATTTTATTCTTGTGAAATATATCCTGAAAGTTTTGGGAAAAACAGATGAAGGCGAGTCACACACATACACACACACACACACACAGAGATCTGTCAAATAAATAATGAGAAATACCACTGTCCACAGCTGAGGGGATTCAAACATCAGAGGGATTCTGTACTCAGACTGACTGCAAGTATCTCTGAGTCTTTGTTCCATCTTAAAGAAATCACAGTTGGAAAGGATAATGCATGAAGGCCTGATTGTTTTCAAGAACAGGATGGGTATCCAAACAATATTTCCAGACTGGGAAAAAAAGTCTTGGCTTTACATTGACAAATTGGCAACTTAACTCAAGTTATTATGAAATGTTTAAGAAATATACACTAAAGTTTTCTGTTCTTTAACCTGTTTTTAAACATGAACTAATAGATTCTTGATAAAAAGTCTTCCATTTAGCTTTTCCCTGCCGTTATGAGTTTGGGTAAAATCTGAGGCAGGGTTAAACCTAAGGAGGTGGTCCCTCCCTGACAGTAAACCTGAAACGTGATTCGAGGTGTTGCCTGCGGCTCTGAGTCACTCGTGGAGCATGTTGAACAAACCAGGGCCGAGAGGTGGACACAGAAAGCCTGTTGATTTGGGTCCTTGAGAGTTTATCCCAAGACTGGGCCCCACGCTCCATCCGGGACAGCATCTTTTCTTCTGATTAAGTTCACTCAAGGAGATCCAACCAGTCCATTCTGAAGGAGATCAACCCTGGGATTTCTTTGGAAGGAATGATGCTAAAACTGAAGCTCCAGTACTTTGGCCACCTCATGCGAAGAGTTAGCTCATTGGAAAAGACTCTGATGCTGGGAGGGGTTGGGGGCAGGAGGAGAAGGGGACGACCAAGGATGAGATGCTGGATGGCATCACCCACTCAATGGACGTGAGTCTGAGTGAACTCCGGGAGTTGGTGATGGACAGGGAGGCCTGGCGTGCTGCGATTCATGGGGTCACAAAGAGTTGGACACAACTGCGCAACTGAACTGAACTGAAGTTCACTCAAGGCAGGTTTGTTTGTTTGTTTGGTTTTTCCCCACATGTAAACAAAGAGTTCAATAGTACAAAAAATGAAACACACCACCACTTTATATATTATCGTTACTGTAGTAGTTGCTAGCTGACTCAGCACATACTGCTGGACTCCCGCTCTGAGCCAGGCCATGAGGCTGTGAACAACGGCCAGGCTCTTGGGGGACTCATAGGCTAGCGCCTGGACAGCTGGCATGCACGGTAACTCTACCTTTTTATTTAACCCATGTTAATGTTCACATCATAATACAGTTGTGTTCATTACGTATTAACAACTGGTAGAATCAACATGGACACCACGGGAAATTAGAACATTTTCAAGGGAACAGCCATGCCCCTAGAGTTGAATAACTACAGGCTCTACATCAGACTTCAGGGCCACTGTCAAATTCAGAGTCTGGTATGGGAGGAACTTCGGAGACTTAATAAGTGTGGTGACTCCTTATGTCAGCCTGATATAAATACACAGAGGCCTCGTTTGGCTTGCTAGACCACCATTGTTGGCTCAACGGACATGAGTTTGAGCAAACTCTGGGAGATAGTGAAGGACAGGGAAGCCTGGAGTGCTGCAGTCCTTGGTGTCACAAAAAGTCAGACACCAACTAGCAACTGAACAACAGGCCACCCAGAGGAGCAAGACCCCTGCCGGGTGAAGGCGCCAGGTGGATTCCCATCAATTGGAGCTGTGTCACCATCGTGCGTCACCACTAGACAGTAGTAAGATTTGGTTCCTGGGAGGTGAGCCCGGAATGGCCCCATCCTAGGCACCCCCTGGGGAAGGATTGTGCACATCAAGGTCACATGCCAGGTGTTTCTGTTGCTGGGGACACAAAGCTGACAGTCACCTGACTGGTGGAAAACCAGGATTAACACCAATGTCTTGAGTCTTTTCAGAGAGTTTCATATTTTAATCAACTAATAAAAAAAGATAAGACAGATTCTTGATCTTTGAACATCAATAGCAGGAGAAAATTGAATTCTTAGTTATGAATGGCCCAAGGGCGATACACCCATATCAAACCTAGCTCGGTCTGCGGTAGCAGCAGACCCTGTTCTGCCTCTGTTCCTCAAAGAGTAATCACTCTGATCTGGAGGGAATTTTATTTTTCTTCTTCCCAACTTAATTTCTGCTGTTGCTTAGGAGGTTAGTGGTGGTGGTTGTTCAGTCACTCAGTCGTGTCCAGCTCTTTGCAACCCCATGAACTACAGCACGCCAGACTTTCCTGTCCTTCACTATCTCCCACAGTTTGCCCAAACTCATGTCCATTGAGTCAATGATGCCATCCAACCATCCCATCCTCTGTTGCCCCCTTCTCCTGCCTTCAATCTTTCCCAGCATCAGGGTCCTTTCCAATGACTTGGCTCTTTGCATCCAAGAGACATTCAAAGTATTGGAGCTTCAGCTTCAACATCAGCCCTTCCAATGAATATTCAGGGTTGATGCCCTTTTGGATTAACTGGTTTGATCTCCTTGTAGTCCAAGGGACTCTCAAGAGTCTTCTCCAGCACTACAATTTGAAAGCATCAGTTCTTCAGTGCTCAACTTTCTTTAAGGCCCAATTCTCACATCTGTACATGACTATTGGAAAAACCATAGCTTTGACCAGATGGACCTTTGCTGGCAAAGTAATGTCTCTGCTTTTTAATACACTGTCTAGGTATATTATAGCTTTCCTTCCAAGAAGTGAATGCCTTTTAATTTTATGGCTGCAGTCACTGTCTGCAGTGATTTTGCAGCCCATGAAAATAAAATCTGTCACTGTTTCCACTGTTTCCCCACCTATTGCCATGAAGTGATGGGACCGGTTGCCATGATCTTAGTTTTTTGAATGTTGAGTTTAGTATCTTAGTTAAACCTGTGCTTTATAACAGATACTAGAACATGTCTTATTCAAAAACGTCAGATGAAACAAACATCACCAACTTGGGTCTGCTCCTGTAAACTTCAATTTTCAGAAGCTTTCAGCATCAATTACCTCCAAAAACAAAGCCTCCACCGGCCTCCTGATAATGCTCTGAGCGTCGGATCATCAGTCGTGGGCCTGTTTATGCTTCACAGCAAAATCTAATTTCTTGTAGTTACCACTGAGAGTTAGGCTGCCGTAATCAATTGAATTTCAAAAGAAAATGAGCATCTCAGAAGTAAACATGGACTTATTAAAACAAACTTCCAATCAAAATTCCAACAGCAAAGGGACACTGTAATTCAGTTCATGCAAGACATGCTAGTCAGCAGTTTTAAAGATGTTTTCCAGAATATGGTGAGATCTCTCCATTAGAGGAAAAAAATGGAATAGAATACAAATCATACAATATTAATAACTTGCTCTACTTTACAGCTGAGTAATAAAGTTATTTATCCTGCCAGAGGCACTTTGTGGCATTACAGTGGAAGGGGAGTAGGAGACAGGCGGCCAGGCGTGTGCTGTTTACAAATGGCTGGCATGTGGCCACCCCTGCAAGGCTCAGAAGAGGCCGTGGCCCAGCAGAGACCTGGGCTGACACCTGTACTCAGCACACAGTGGAAGAGGCAATCGTACACCAATCCCTGCCCTAGCTTCTGGAAAAAACCCACGGCAAAAATTACACTTTAGATTAATTAATCTGGACATAGACCATCTAGTTGCCACACTGCAAATTTCTCTCTCTCCCAGATCAAATATACTCTTTCAAGATTAGTTTATTTTTTATTGAATTATAGTTTATTTTTTTTAATTAAATTTCCATGTTATGTTAGTTTCAAGCATACAGCAAAGTGATTTAGTTTATATACATATATATAAGCCCAACCAGGTCTTCTGTAGTGGCTCACTGGTAAAGAAGACTCGAGTTTGATCCCTGCATCGGGAAGATCCCTGGAGACAGAAATGGCAACCCTCTCTATTATTCTTGCTGGGAAAATCCCATGGACAGAGGAGCCTGGCAACCTATAGTCCATGGGGTCGCAGAAGAGTTGGACACAATTTAGCAACTAAACAACAACAAATATATATATATATATATAATATATATATTTAACTCAGGTTCTTTTCCATTGTAGAGTATTACAAGATGATGAGTATAGTTCCCTGTGATGTACAGTTGGACCTTGTTGCCTATTTTACCTGTATTTTATATACAGTTGTGTTAAATATATTCTTCAAGAGTTACATTACACATTACATCTAGCTCCTCTTACATTAATAGAAATTATGCTCTCAACCCTGCTACCGCCATATACTTATAGTTTTTTCTTTCATTATGCACTGTTTTACATTATATATTTATTTCGTATTAGGTTTCCCATACCCTGTTCTAAGTTCAAAGATCAACACTGATGAGGTGTTTGTAAACAAAGAAATCCAGTGCCAAAGAGTCATCTGATATCAATGGTCATAACAGAGTCATTTTCCATGACCAGATCTAGGATATGCCAACTGAAGGAAGTGTGGCATAAATAATTCAAAATAGCAGATAACTGAGTCATTTACATTTCACTCTGAAACATACTGAGGCTGGCCACAAGTTAACACCACCACCCACTGCAGACCACCCAGCAGGCGAGGGGCGTGTGCTGCAATGAGAGAAAGGGTGAGCCGGGCATGGGAAACCCTTATCATACTTTGTCTACCTGACTTTCATCCCCTGCTTCCTTTACAGCATCCTAACACCCTCCTGGGAAATCACCCTCCCTCATCACCTGCAATCCTGTGGGGAGCGCGAATCCAGGAATCACCGGAAGCCCTTCAACTAACTTCCTGGTAAAACTTCCTGGCACGGCTGAGGCCTGGTACATCAAGAACACTTGGCCAATCAGATCCTCTTTGTGAGAACTTCGAATTTCAGGCCATGCCATACAAAGGCAGAAAAGAAAAAGAACATTCCAAAGATGCCACATACAAGGAGTGTCCTTCAGAGCCACCTTCTGAGACCCTCTAGAGATTCGTGGGTCCCATGAGTTCCAAACTGCACTGTTGTGACCTACCTGTGAAGTGAAGGGAAGGCGTTAGTAGCTCAGCCACGTTTGACTCTTTGCTACCCAAGGAGTGCAGCCTTCCAGGGGCCCCTGGACATGGGATTCTCTAGCCAAGAGACACTGGAGTGGGTAGCCATTCTCTTCTCCAGGGATCTTTCTGATCCAAGGGTAGAACCTGGGTCTTCCATATTGTGGGCAGATTCTTTACCATCTGAGCCACCAGGGAAGTTTCTAAAGAATTCATTTAAAATATAACTTAATAATCTGTTGCTTACAGCCAACACACTCTAACAACTATGTCAGGCCAATGCTTCCTGGAGAAACACAGAAATGGAAAACCAAGACACAGAAACAGTATACCCCAAGGGGAGAGTCTGAGAGGATGCCAGGACTCGGGGCCTGGAGAAGGCTCCGAAGTGAGGGGAAGGTGGCTGTGATGCAAAATTGGAGACAAGGAGGGGCAGAGGAAGATGACTTGAGGAATGAATAAAAGGACAGGAATCATAGACAGGAGCAGGTGTGCCAGGAAGGTCCCTGACTCTGAAACCTCTGAGATGGCCTGGCTCCCAGGGGAGTCCAATTCCCAAGAGCAGGTATTCCCAAGAGCGCCCACTGTCTATTCCCCTGGAATATTGCTGCTTTAACAGGCCCCCTGTGCTGTTCCAGAGCCTTCAGAAGGGCAGCACAGTGGTTATGACGTGAAATCTCAGGTCCGCCTTCCTACGCAAAAATTCCAGTTCCACCACTTACCCTTACATTTTTCTAACTATAAGCCAAGTGCAAATTACCTCAGAGGGTTTTGATGAGGTTTCAACAGGATCATCCAGCATAGTACTCAGCCCAGTACTATTCAGACGTGTCAGTCACAAGTCTTGGGGACCACGTCAGAGCCTCCCAGCGCCCACCTCCCAACAGCCCGCACTGCAGGATGAGCAGTGCCCACTCCCCAACTCGCCATCCCAGGCGCTGCACCAAACTTCCCAGCCAGTCACTGCAGGGGCCTCCTGACAGCCTGCAAGTGAGAGGGAGTCGAAGCCCCTGGGACAAACTCTTATCAAGGGGATAGGATGAGCAGGAGCCAGGCAGGCAAACCCCTCCTTCCTGCATCCTGGACCCTCAAAGGTCCAACTTATCCTTCGGACCTGTCAGTGGGTGGGGGAGGTTCCTAGAAGACCAGTTGTGTCTGTCAGGCTCCCGAAGAGTAGAAGCCATGGGGCGCTGTATCACAACCCACCATACATCATTTTCTGCAGAGCGTCCTTCTTCCCAAGGCTCTGACACCCCTGGACTTGCTCCTCCCAAGTCAACTTCCAGTGTTAAAATTCCTGCTTGCTTCAGTATCTAAGCCACCAGGGAAGCCCAAGAATACTGGAGTCAGTAGCTTATCCCTTCTCCAGTGGGTCTTCCTGACCCAGGAATCAATCCAAGTTCTCCTGCATTGCAGACAGACTCTTTACCAGGCGAGCTAATCTACCTGCAATGCAGGAGAACCTGGTTTGATTCCTGGGTTGGGAAAATCCCCTGGAGAAGGGAACAGCTACCCACTCCAGTATTCTGGCCTGGAGAATTCCAAGGACAGAAGAGTCTGGCAAGCTACAGTCCATAGCATCACAGAGTCAGACACGACTGATCGATTTTCACTCTCAATCTTGGTAGCTAACTCAATCTAAGGTAACAACTGTCTACTGTTACTTGAACTAGCTTGATTGGGCCTCCACTACTTGAAACCACAGGAGCCAGAATCAAACAATGAGGCAGAGTATATGCTGTAATTTCAAATTGAAATGAAATGAAATGAAGTCGCTCAGTCATGTCCGACTCTTTGCGACCCCATGGACTGTAGCCTAACCAGGCTCCTCCGTCCATGGGATTCTCCAGACAAGAATACTGGAGTGGGCTGCCATTTCCTTCTCCAGGGGATCTTCCCGATCCAGGGATTGAACCCAGGTCTCCCACGTTGCAGGCAGAGAAAGAGGCGAATTACTCTGGCTCAGAGCTCAGACCTAAAGATTTATTTTGAAGTTTGAAGGTACAGAGTATATGCTGTAATTTCAAATTGAAATGAAATGAAATGAAGTCGCTCAGTCATGTCCGACTCTTTGCGACCCCATGGACTGTAGCCTAACCAGGCTCCTCCGTCCATGGGATTCTCCAGACAAGAATACTGGAGTGGGCTGCCATTTCCTTCTCCAGGGGATCTTCCCAATCCAGGGATTGAACCCAGGTCTCCCACGTTGCAGGCAGAGAAATAGGCGAATTACTCTGGCTCAGAGCTCAGACCTAAAGATTTATTTTGAAGTTTGAAGGTAATTTTGAAGAATAAAAGTAAATAATTTTTAAGTCAGTTTGCTAATACATAATGTACAGTAAGATGCTTTATATAATGCAATGATTTTTCAAATGTATGTTTATCTATTGGGTTTCCCAAGTGATTCAGTGGTTAAAAAAAAAAAATCTGCTTGCCAATACAGGAGATGCAAGTTTGATACCTGAGTCAGGAAGATCCCCTGGAGAAGAAAATGGCAACCCAGTCCAATATTCTTGCCTGGGAAATCTTATGGACAGAGGGGCCTGGTGGGATACAGTCCATGAGGTGGCGAAAGAAACAGACACCACTTAGCAACTAAAACAACGTTTCACATCCAGGTGAGAATCTTAGAGAAACATACCTTTAATAAGGAAAACATTTATTTGTTCTTCACTCCCCATCTCCCGCCCTTGAGGAAACTTTCTTAGGCCATTTACCTGCCCCCCCCCCAAAAAAAAACTGTTGCTCAGAGCCTTATTCTATTGAAAAGAAACATTTTAAAGATGATAGTTTCATGGAAGATGTTATAAAGTGTGTTTAATAATGCTCTAATATTATAATGGTTTATGGGAGAGTTCATAAAGTTATATGTCACAAGTCTGTTTTAAAAGACAGAAACACATGTTAAGGCCAAAAGGAAATAAAGATGCTGACAATGGTGGTTGGTGGTTGGTAAGTGAATCTTAGAGTGCAGAAAGGTGTGGACCCTGGATCCAGTCAGAACAGGCTCAAACCCTAGTTCACTTCTTCCTAACCTCAGGTCCTGAGCCACGTTACCTTCCAGCCATTGGGTTTAGTCTTCTTGTGTGATATAATAGCTATAGGAATAATTTAGGAGAGACACAGTTTCAGTGTAAAGGTTCACAGAGGTTTAGGGTGGGATAAGTATACTGGAGTGGGTTGCCATGCCAGTATTCTTGCCTGGAGAATCCCACGGACAGAGGAGCCTGGCTGACTACCGTCCATGGGATCGCAAAGAGTTGGACACAGCTGAGCGAAGAACACAGGGATAGGATTAGGAAGCATAATAGAACCCACCTCAGAGGACCACTGTGAGGAACACATGAGGCTTTTCTCATCTCAGGAAACCTTAATGTCATTCACCTAGCTGCTCACCTTCAGTTTCACTGTCCACACCTTTCCCTCACCCCACAGCCAGTCCATCACGGTTTCCATGAGCGTGTCCTCCACCACGTACCCTGCTTGCCTCTCTCCTCTGCCTCCAGCACTGCTACTGCTAAGTCACTTCAGTCGTGTCAGACTCTGTGCGACCCCATAGACAGCAGCCCACCAGGCTCCCGCATACCCATCCCTGGGATTCTCCAGGCAAGAACAATGGAGCGGGTTGCCATTTCCTTCTCCAATGCATGAAAGTGAAAAGTGAAAGGGAAGTCACTCAGTCGTGTCCGACCCTCAGCAACCCCATGGACTGCAGCCTTCCAGGCTCCTCTGTCCATGGGATTTTCCAGGCAAGAGTACTGGAGTGGGGTGCCACTGGGTCTCTTTAAATGCTGCCTCCTTAGGCTTACCACCTCTCCTCACTAGACCCCACATCATCACTCTTTATTCCTTGTGTGCTAAGTCGCCTCAGTCATGTCCAACTCTTTGGGATCCTGTGGACTGTGGTCCACCAGGCTCCTCTGTCCATGGGATTCTCCAGGCAACAATCCTGGACTGGGTTGCCATTTCTCCTCCAGGGAGCTTCCAGACACAGGGATCAAACCCATGGCCCCTGTGTCTTCTGTATTGACAGGTGGGTTCTTTACCACTAATGCCCCTCGGAAGCCCAACCAGTCCATTCTAAAGGAGATCAGCCCTGGGATTTCTTTGGAAGGAATGATGCTAAAGCTGAAACTCCAGTACTTTGGCCACCTCATGCGAAGATTTGACTCATTGGAAAAGACACTGATGCTGGGGGGGATTGGGGTCAGGAGGAGAAGGGAATGACAGAGGATGAGATGGCTGGATGGCATCATGGACTTGATGGACATGAGTTTGAGTGAACTCCAGAAGTTGGTGATGGACAGGGAGGCCTGGCGTGCTGCGATTCAAGGGGTCGCAAAGAGTCGGACAAGACTGAGCGACTGAACTGAACTGTATGATATATAATTTCATGAGCTGACTGAACTGTCTACAACCCCCTGTTTCTTTGTTGCCTATTTACTTCATTGGAATACAAGACCCATGGAAGCAGAGATGTTGTCCATTTGTTTACCACTGTCCTCCCTGTGCTGAATTAAAGAATGAAGGAGTGAGGGAGTGACCATGTCCAGTGCTTAGCACGGTATCTTTCTCCCCCAGCATTTCCTGGAGTCTTCTTCAGAGATCTTGAATCACTTTTATAATGGGAACAAAGGAAGCTACTTTTTCTCTGATGAAGCCATGTTGTGCCTTTAAAAATATTCATCTGTCCTAAAACTAAGTCTTTGGAAAATTCCTTTCTCTATTGTTCTCTCATGCAATGTTTGGATTTCAAAATGAGACCTAGTTTCTACAATACAGTAATAGGAGCAGAACACAGTTAAGTGTGCCCAGAGTCTAAGCAGAGTGCGCAGAATGTCAGCTGGCTGGGGTGGACAGCATCAGGGCGGGTGGCCAGAAGGGCAGAGTCACAGAGACCAGATGTCCACAGACAAGGAGCTGGCTTCCAGACTGAGAACTGTGGACAAGGAAAAGAGCCTTATGCTGACGACGCAGATACAGGATTTTGTAAATGAGGGCAGCGCTCTTCAAACTCAATGAAGCAGGAAGGCACCTTAGTCAGCACGGTGGGCTGCAAGGCCAGCTCTGGGCGGGCAAGTCTTCCCCCACGCGAGGCAAGCAAGTCAGCTGCTCCAAAAGCAACAGAGAGTGACTGAGCCCTTCTTCAGAAGGTCGTCTGGCCTTGTCTGGGCTGCGATGTCCCATGTTGAAATTGTTCCTATCAATTCTTCGAGTGACACTCAACTAATGATATTAGGCGATGCTACGGCAGGTGAGTCCAGACTTTCTCAGGGTCATTACTCAGATCCCCGTTGGCTCACTGGGGGAGCCCTGGACAGGCTTCTGGTTTCCCTTCATTAGTGCTGCCTTTGCCAGCCACCAGGGTCCCTTGACTTGGATTTAGGGTCAGGATTGGGAGAAAAGACTAAACTGGAGATTTCCATGAGGCCCAACTTCAGCACTCATGGTCAAGGAACCGTGCCTCTTGGCTAGGGCTCCACCAGAGAATGAGGCCAGTGGGGGCCTGCAGCCATGCTCTCAGTCACTGAAATAACTCCCCATCCAAGCCTGAGTGATCTATAAAAGCCCACAGGAGCCCCAGAAGCAAAGAGAGAGCTGGTTGTCTGCCAGGGAACACTAAGCTTCACTCCCAGGCACCATGCACACCGTCTATTGCCAGCCCCCAGTGGAGTGAGTGCTGGTCCCAGTTGTGCAAACCCCAGCAGGACCCAAATCCTGCCAAAGCAATTAACTTACATCAAAGAAGCACACTCGAAATGAAAACAAAGGGATTTTAAAAGTTCAACTGTGAGTTAGAAAGTGCACAGCTGCTGGTACAAGTGGGTAAGCTGCTTTGAAATTGGTGTTGGGTTCATAATGGGATTTGATTACTTCCATGTGGTACTTAACAGGCTCATGAAACTCCACTAATAGGAAAGAAATACATTTTAAATGTTGCTTGACAGAAAAAATAACACTTTACTAAGGAATGCAAAAAGAAATTTTTTGGCAACTTAAGTGTATTATCTCAGAATATTGATTTAAAACTGTTCTAATAATATAGAAGAGCTTAAATGACCATTTGCTATTAATATGTATCCAGTTTATTATGTTGGAGCATTTTCTTGCTTGTAAGAAACTATTTTAGACTTTTAAATAAATTTCAATATTACCATAGCCCGCCAGGCTCCTCTATCCATGGAATTTTCCCAGCTAGAATACTGTAAGAGGTTGCCATTTCCTTCTCCAGGGGAGGAAACTCTTGACCTGAAACAAATACACTGCCAGGTATTTCTCCAGTGAACGTGGGTTTAATCGGAATCAGCAGAGAATTGCAATTCAAGGTCTGAAACTATGATGAGCAGCATGAGCCCCTCCTCTAATTCCCAGTAAGGGAAGATGAAACCTTTAATAGAGAGGAAAGGAACGTATGAGAGCTTAAGCAATGCGTCCCCTCCAGGAAAGAGGAGTCTTTCTCCTACCCGTTGTGCTATGTGCCATCACAGGGTGTGAGAGCTCCCCCTGCTGGTCTCCCCACTCTATTTAATTGAGATTCCTCTTTATTATACAAAACCTTCCAGCAAAATATTTAAGAGATTTCCAAGACTCCTAGAGCTAGACATCGTCTACTGTCTGGATTAATCTCTAACATCTGGACCCTTCTGTCTCTGAATTGTGGCTGAGACATTCTGTTCTGTCTGGACTCGGTGACATAAACATGAAGCATTACTCAACAGCATGGTTTTGTTGCTAACATCTTAGACCCTTGGTTCAGCTCCTGGCTAAGCCCCTGATCACCTTTGTGACAATGAGCAAATTACTTAACCTTTCTGTGACTTTTCCTCCTCTGTGAAATACAATACTACCTAAGGTTTGGAACCCAAACAAACAAAGACCCCGTCAACAGAGTCATCAAGTTAAAACATGTATCTAAGACTTGCATTTATAACATCCACACACCCTAGGCTACCTTTCCAGACCATTAGCTCCTAGTGATTTGTACCAGCTTCCCCTCCTTCCAATCAGCTCTGTTCTGACCAACAGCTGGCACAAAACACTCCATAAGTGTGGACCAA
This sequence comes from Aepyceros melampus, assembly GCA_006408695.1. Classification (NCBI taxonomy): domain Eukaryota; kingdom Metazoa; phylum Chordata; class Mammalia; order Artiodactyla; family Bovidae; genus Aepyceros; species Aepyceros melampus. The sequence goes on along the minus strand of SJXQ01006648.1, from coordinate 58,022 downwards.
CACTAGGTGCTCCTCTAGAGTCCTTAAGAAAAAACTCTTTGCAACAGACCACACTGGGGCCCCAAGTCACACTGAAACTAGAGACGGGTCCAAGGTGGGCAACATCAACAGCCTCTCGGGAGATGTTATTTTGATCAATGTGTGCCTCATCGTTTGGACCACACAGTTAAATCCCTTAGAAACAGAGATGGCTCTACTTTCTCAGTGCTACTGTATGCAACCCTGGAGGAGGAAATGGCAACCCACTTCAGTACTCTTGCCTGGAGAATCCCACAGACAGAGGAGCCTGGCGGGCTACAGTCCATGGGGTCACAAAGAGTCGAACACGACTGAAGTGACTTAGCATGCACACTGCGCACAAGACTTTGTCATCTACAACATGATATCATTTAATTTTTGTCTTTATATTTGCATTGTGGGAGAAACAAAAATGTCAGCCAATTTCTGATGCCAGCTCTCTTTGAGAATAGATAATTCCACTCCTCAAGTTCCTCCACTAATGATATTTTTCAATTCTTTGTATCTCCACTAATGATATTTTTCAGTTCTTTGTATGAGGGGCTGGTGGATACAAAATGATTTCATATTCAATTCTATTCCTATTCAATATTTTTATCAGAGCTACAGTCTTGATAAAAAGTCAGTATCTAAAATGCAGCAAAGTTTAAATTCATTTTTTTGGTTTTACCTTTCTATTGAAGTATGAGAAACGTAAGGAAAAATGCACACATAATAACTATACAGATTGGTATATTTTCACAAACTGCAAACAGCACCCAGATAAAAAAATAGAACATGGGCAACATTTTGCACTTCCTTCCTGTCACCATCCCCTCCACAATGATAATAACCACCCCAACTTGCAACCTCACTGACATGGTTTTGCCTGTATTTGTCTCTATAGGATAGAGTCACAGAGGATATAATCTGTCATATCTGACATTTCATTCAGTATTCTGCTTGTGAGAATCAGTTCTATTGCTATGTGTAGTTATAAATGGTTCCTGATCATTACTATATAGAAGCCCATTTTATAAACACACTACCACTTACTTATGACTTTTAGTGGCAGTTTGATGGGCAGCCTGAGGCTGTTATGAATAGTCTATGTCTTTCAATGCGCATGTGTGCACTTCATTGGGCATCCACCTAAGAATTCAAGTGCTGGACCACAGGTGTTCTCTTTAACAGCTACTAACAACTGGCTTTCCAAAGTGATTACACCAACTTACATCCTGTTGTTAGTGAAGAGGCATTCCAGTTCCTCCACAACTCAACCAGCACTTGGTACTTTCCATTTTTTAATTGCAGCCATTCTCATAAGGGGATTTTAGCTCATCTCTGACTTACTCTCTAACCTAGCCTTCCCTGTGGCAGTGAGGTATAGCACACTGCTTGGCAACAATACAGAATCACTCTGGAGGACAGTCTTAGCACAGTGATATGACCTACAAATAACAAATCTCACCCCCAAAGCCTGGAAAATCTCTTGAGGAGGAGATAAAGAATTAGGACACACACTGCACAGCAGGACGTCCTGCAGGAGACTTGGGGCAGCCTCTCCCAACCCCATCATCAGGCCAGCCTCCCTTTCTTCCTCAGGACTCCCCCTCTGCTGTCCTCATCACTGGACTCTCCCTGCCTTTCTTCTAGCCTTTATGACTTTGGGGCTCTCTCCTCATCCTTCGGAGAAGGCAATGGCACCCCACTCCAGTACTCTTGCCTGGAAAATCCCATGGAGGGAGGAGCCTGGTGGGCTGCAGTTCATGGGGTCGCTAAGAGTCGGGCACAACCGAGCAACTTCACTTTCACTTTTCACTTTCATGCACTGGAGAAGGAAATGGTAGCCCACTCCAGTGTTCTTGCTTGGAGAATCCCAGGAACAGGGGAGCCTGGTGGGCTGCCATCTATGGGGTCGCACAGAGTTGGACATGACTGAAGTGACTTAGCAGCAGCAGCAACTGCCCCATCCTTCTTCCCCTGGACAGCACTTCATGTTCAAGACGAAAAACCCAGTTCCTCCTCCTTTAAGGTGAGAGGAACAGTAGATCATGAACATTATCCCTGGGCATTGCCCCATGATACCTGTGTGGTGGGAATTTGACATGACACCTGTACCACGCTGGCAGTCAGGCCTGGAGACCCCTTTCCATGACCATTCCATGCTCAGATGGGCAGAGAGCCAAAACCAGTATCCAAAGGCCTTCTCACTCTTTTGCAAAGTCCTAGATCCTCAAAAAGAGATTGTGCTGGGGGTCCCTGAGGAGAATGAGAGGAATACTGCTTGTGAAAAGTGGCCACTTAGAGAAGAGACTGCCTTCCTAGGTGGGGGAAGAGGACCTAACAGAGGGCTGTGAAGGGCAGCCCCTGGGTCTGGGCTCCCTGGCCATGTGGAAAGGAGGAAGGCAGGGAGGAGGAAGTGCCAGGAGAGGAAGTGCATAGGAGGAAGTGCTGGAGGGGAAGTGCATAAGAGGAAGTGCTGGAGAGGAAGTGTGGGAGAGGAAGTGCTGGAGAGGAAGCATGGGGTGGGGAAGGGCTGAAGGAAGAAGTGTTGGGGGAGGAATTGAGATGTGTATAAGA
>SJXQ01006648.1:11441-54612 GCA_006408695.1 Aepyceros melampus | reverse complement strand
GGGAGCAACTGTGGGGAAGAAGAAGGGCCAGAGGAAGAAGTGTGGAAGAGGAAGTCCTGGGGGGAAGCATGAGAGGGGAAGTGTGGGAGAGGAAGTCCTGAAGGAGGAAATGCTGGTGAGGAAGAGGAAAGGCCAGAATGAAGACATGCAGGAGAGGAGGTGCAAGAGAAAGAAATGTGGGAAGGAGGAAGCACCAGAGGAGGAAGTTCAGAAGGAGGACGTGCAGGAAGGCAGAAGTGCAGGGAGGAGGAAGTGCTGGAGAAAGAAGGCCTGCTAGTCCACAGGAAAAGCTTTTGTTCAAGCGGGAAGAGGCATGTCCCCCTCCACCAGATACAGGCCAAAAGCTCTCTTCAGAAGGACCCAAAGGGAATCTGGGGCCTCCCCAGTATTCCTGGAAATCTGAAAATACTGGAGTCAGTCTTTTCTATTTGATTTAAATGCCATAAGAACTGGGATGTTTCCTGTATGCTTGAGTTTATTTCCACACCTGTCACACCTGAATTATATATAGTTCATTTTCAAAATAAATCTATTTTTGATTAATGAAACTATAAAATTGAAACTGCAAAATAAAAGATTATTACTCCCATGTGGGTCTAAACAAGTAGATTTTTATTTAACCCATGTGAGCATTAGAATAAAATATAAAGTTTAGATATAATCCTGTATAATTTTATATGATATTTTATGTAAGCTATAATGCTCCTCACATAAAACATGAGGTATTCAAGATTATAATAAGTAAATATCTGACATTTCCAAGTATTCATGTGAGCTTGTCATTTTTTCTCTTTGTTACTCTGCTTTTTAGATGCTATTTTTTTCACAAGGTAAGCAGAAATACCTGAAATATTACTACTGTTGTATTAACACATACCCTGAACTATTGGCAAGTGTCTGCAACTGAAATGTTTATTTTTGAACACACAGCAGTGCTCTGTTTTCATTACACTAAAAAAATGGTACTTGAATAATACACAGCCCGACTTTGAGAGAGCCAAATTAATCATGATTAAAATTGAAATTAACTTTAAATGTTATTGTGAGACACTACAGTCCAAGTCAGAAACACCCAGAAAAAAAATTGTAATATTATTCTCATTTAACCTAGAGTAGGTATGGTTTTCTAATAGTTTTTTTTTTTAATAGAATAAAAGCCTGGATAATAAAACAAGTATTTCTTAAAAACTTACAATACCCTTTTATTGTAATAATAATAATAGTATCATAAAAATCTGATACCTCAACTATGCTGTAGATTTTTAGATGCCTTTCCTTTGAAGTGTTTGAAGTACTTGAAAATGGATTATCTTAACACATTCCATTTTCTAGAATGATAAAAATGCAAATATGACTATCCCCAATGCATAAACAAACGAGCACAAAATTTAATAGATTTCTCAAGACCATGGTTGGCCATTAAATTATTCATATGCGTGTATACTTTAATGCTTCTATGCTTTTTTCTTTTATCATAGGATTTTTTTCTTTATTCTCTCTTCTTCATAATGCTTTCTAAAATCTAAGACTAAACTGAAATGTTACCCCTTCCATCAAGCCCTCAGGTAGAAATATCTGACATGGCTGTGTTTTATTCACCAATTCCAATTTCTTTAATAATTGACTCTCATCCCTTTTGATTTTGAATAGTTTTCTTAAATTATGCTTAAAAACAAACCCAAAGGGCTTCTCTGGTGGCTCAGCAGTAAAGAATCCACCTGCAGTGTAGGAGATACAGTTTCAATCTCTGGGTCAGGAAGATCCTCTGGGGAAGGAAAGGCAACCTGCTCCAGTATTCCTACCTGGGAAATTCCATGGACAGAGGAGCCTGGCAGGCTATAGTCCATGGGGTTGCCAAAGAATCAGACTCGACTTAGCCACTGAAAACACAGAATGAAACAAACCAAAAACAAATAGAAAATACACCAGAATTGTTAACCATGATTATGTGTGGGAGTTCACTATGCATAACTTCAACTTTCTATTTTCCAGATTTTCCCTAAAGTTCATAGAGTTTATGATTGGAAAAAGCAAAACAAAAACAATCAAATGGGGGAAATGTTTTATGAGCTATCCCTTTAACTTAAAGCTGGGAAAAGACACTGATCCAAGGCTAGAATATAGAATAGACATCATAGAAGGGGATAGATGCCTTTGGATAGAGGAGGGACTGAAAAATCCCACCCCTCTCCCAAGATTTTCCCTCCTTCACATGTTATATCTAGACATGACTCTCCTCCCCAGGAAGCTGGAGAGACACAGAGCAGCCACTGGAACCCGTGTCTTAGTTTCAAGAAAGTATAAGACAAAAGACCAGATGGACAGGTGGCATTTGAGAACACTAGTCTCTCTTCCTTAAAGGAAATAGAGAGGAAGGGGTCACTTGGAACCTCCTTGGGAGAAGGAAGAATCTCCTTGAGAAAACCTCCTTGGGCTTCTCTTGTGGCTCAGCTGGTTCTGCCTGCACTGTGGGAGACCTGGGTTTGATCCCTGGGCAGGGAAGATCCCCTGGGTTCAATTCCTGGGTTGGGAGAAGGGAAAGGCTACCCACTTCAGTATTCCGGCCTGGAGAACTCCATGGACTGTATGCAGTTGCAAAGAGTCAGACATGACTGAGTGACTTTTCAGTTTCACTTTGGGAGAAGTAAGAGGTGGTGATGAGTCAGTCCATCTCCGGAGGCTAGAGCCCAGCTGAAGTCTCCTTGTGAACTGAGCGCAGCCTCAGGCCCACATCCGGGCACCTCTTTCTATCTACAGTCTCCACTGTGGGGCAGGAGTTGGAAAACTTCAGGCCTGTGAGCCTGATCCGGCCTGCCACCTGCTTTTGTAAAGAACGTTTTGTTTGAATCCAGTCATGCCTATCTGTTTATGTATCTTCCTCAGGTGCTTTCACAACATGAGCCAAAGACTGTCTGGTGGCAAAGCTGGAAATATTTACCAGTCGGCCCTTTCTAGCAAAAGCTGGCCACCTCTGCTCTGAGGTGTGGACCTCACTGTGTGCTGGAACAGGGTGCTGGGCCTTTGGAAGTTGCAGCTCAGGAAAGGCAGAGAGCACAGACCCAAGTGACAAGGCTGCGTGCCTTGCCTCTTACTCTGCTAGACTCATGGGGTGGTAAGGCGTCTGGGACTTGAGACTGACTGAACCATGGGTCCAGCTACAGCTTCCTGCCAGAGAACAAGGGAGAATACATTCCAGAGGACGGCAACAGCCTTCATCACCCGCAGTGCTTGTTTGGTCCCCTTGTCTTAACTTGAATCTTTTAAAAGTAGCATCTATCCTCATGCGTGTCACATCATAGGCAAATGATCACATTTTTCTCCACCCAAGAAATGTATTTTTTCTGTTTCCAAGCCAACTTTTGAGTAAAATTTTTCAGATATAACGTTGACAAGGTACAATCTGGTGTGAGGTTGAGGAGCTGCAGAGAAAGTTGTGCCAAAGCTGAGACAGACCAGATTCATACTGGAACACGCAAAGGCATGAGCAGGCTGATCAAGATGAACACATTTCTTCCCAAACAGCATCATGATGTTGGAGGGTGACGTCAGGAGTGTGCCAGTGAGTCCACAGGTGGGAAAAATGTCATCCAAAATTCTGTTTTGTGAAAGCAGTCCTTAAACACAAAAGAGTTTGAGACCCATTAAAAAAAATACTGATTATATGCAAAATATTCTGTAAGGCTCCAGACAAGCTCCATTTAGAAAGGAAAAATAAGTGTATATAAAAATATCTAGCAAAGAGTCACAGGACCCATAGGGGATTTTACGGTCCATTTGCTCTACCACCTTATGAGATTAGAAGTAGAAAACGTATCTAAGCCCATCTTTTGCCAGGATGGCTCCCCTAGCAAGTTCCACTGCCTTCTTGGACTCAATTCTGAGTGTCTGGGGCCATGTGCTCTCCTTGTCCTTCTCTTAGAGGCAATAAAAAGTCCTGTGGGAGAATTGCCCAGCACCCTGGTGGAAAAGGTAATGGAGCAAGGAATGGGGAAGAGAAGACTGGTCCTCACTCTGCTATTTCTCAACCATCAGAACCCACATGATTCCCCAGATGCATTCAGCTGGTGTATCCTTCCTACTAGACACAAGCCAGTGCTGTGGGGAAAATAAAGATGCTGGAGACAGAGCCTGAGCCTCTAGGAGTTTATGGGCAAACAGGAGCAGCTGCAGGAGGAAGGAACATGCTCTGGGAGGTGCAGTCACAGCCCACAAGTGCAATGGTGGAGGAGGGACCTCCAAGCTGGTGTGGAAGGCCAAGTCAGAGGGGAAGTGTCACAAGTGTGAAGAACAGAGGCAGCGAAGGAGATGAAAAGGAATGACTCAGGGTCAGATTCAGCTAGAATATGCCATCACAGGGGAGCAGTGCATGGTCAGTTAGGCAAGATAGCCAGGACCCAGACTAGAAAACAAATGAGTGTGGTGTTACACAGGGAGCAAAGTAAGGGCCTCTGAGAAGTGAGGCAGGGGTGATCTGATCAAGGAAAGACTTCAGAAGGATTATTCACATGGTGGTTTGTAGACTGGAGTTGGGGTAGTTTTCAGTTCAGTTCAGTTCAGTCTCTCAGTTGTGTCTGTCTCTTTGCAAATCCCTGGACTACAGCTCGTCAGGATTCCCTGTCCATCACCAACACTCAGAACTTCCACACCTTCATGTCCACTGAGTCAATGATGTCATCCAACTATCTCATCCTCCGTTGTCCCCTTCTCCCGTCTTCAGTCTTTCCCAACATCAGAGTCTTTTCCAGTGAGTCAGTTCCCTGCATCAGGTGGCCAAAATACTGAAGCTTCAGTTGCAGCATAAATCCTTCCAATGAATATTCAGCACTGATTTCCTTTAGGATTTACTGGTTGGATCTCCTTGCAGTCCAAGGGACTCTCAAGAGTCTTCTCTAACACCACAGCTCAAAAGCATCAATTCTTCGGTGCTCAACTTTCTTTATGGACCAACTCTCACATCCATACATGACTACTGGATAAAACATAGCTTTGACTAGATGGACCTTTGTCAGCAAAGTAATGTCTCTGCTTTTTAATAAGCTGTCTAGGTTGGTCATAGCTTTTATTGCAAGGAGTAAGCACATTTTAATTTCATGCTACAGTCACCATCTGCGTGATTTTAGAGACCAAGAAAATAAAGTCTGTCACTGTTTCCATTGTTTCCCCATCTACTTGCCATGAAGAGATGGGACAAGATGCCATGATTTAGCTTTTTGAATGTTGAGTTTTAAGCCAGTTTTTTCACTCTCCTGTTTCACTTTCATCAAGAGTTTCTTTTGTTCCTTTTCACTTTCTGCCATTAGGATTGTGTCATCTGCATATCTGAGCAATCTTCATTCCAGTTTGTGCTTGATTCTGCTTGTGTTTGATTCCACCTTGTGTTTCATCGAGTCCAGGATTTTGCATGATGTACTCTGCATATAAGTTAAATAAACAGGGTGACAATTTACAGCCTTGACATATTCCTTTCCCAATTTGGAACCAGTCTCTTGTTGCTTGTCTCGTTCTAACTGTTGCTTCTTGACCTGCATAGAGATTTCTCAAGAGGAGGTCAGGTGGTCTGATATTTCCATCACTTAAATAATTTTCCAAAGTTTGTTGAGATAAACACAGTCAAAGGCTTTAGCATAGTTAATGAAGTAGAAGAATATGTTTTCCTGGAATTCTCTTGCATTTTCTATGATCCAGTGGCTTTTGGTAATTTGATTTCCTAGTTCCTCTGCCTCTTCTAAATCCTGCTTGAACATCTGGAAGTTCTTGGCTCACATACTATTGAAACCTGGTTTGGAGAATTTTGAGCATTACTTTGCTAGTGTGTGAGATGAGTGCAATTGTGTGGTAGTTTGAACATTCTTTGGCATTGCCTTTCTTTGGGATTGGAATGAAAACTGACCTTTTCCAGTCTTGTGGCCACTGCTGAGTTTTCCAAATTTGCTGGCATATTGAGTGCAGCACTCTAACAGCATCATCTTCTAGAATTTGAAATAGCTCAACTGAAATTCCATCATCTCCTCTAACTTTGTTCATAGTGATGCTTCCTAAGACCCACTTGACTTTGCACTCCAAGATGTCTGGCTTTAGGTGAGCAATCAGACCATTCTGGTTATCTGGGTTAGGAAGATTTTTTTGTATAGTCTCCTGTGTATTCTTGCCACCTTTTCTTCTGCTTCTGTTAGGTCCACACCATTTCTGTCCTTTATTGAGCCCATCTTTGCATGACATGTTCTCTTGGTATCTCGAATTTTCTTGAAGAAATCTCTAGTCTTTCCCATTCTATTTTTTTCCCTCTATTTCTTTGCATTGATCACTGAGGAAGGGTTTCTTATCTCTCCTTGCTATTCTTTGGAACTCTGCATTCAGATGAGTATATCTTTCCTTTTCTCCTTTGCCTTTAGCTTCTCTTCTTTTCTTAGCTATTTGTAAGGCCTCCTCAGACAACCATTTTGCCTTTTTGCATCTCTTTTTCTTGGGGATGGTTTTAATCACTGCCTACTGTACAATGTTATGAACCTCCATCCACAGTTCTTCAGGCACTCTAGCAGATCTAATCCCTTGAATCTATTTGTCACTTCTTCCACTGTAAAATCATCAGGGATATGATTCAGGTTATACCTGAATGGTCTCATGGTTTTCCATATTTTCTTCAATTTAAGTCTGAATTTGGAAATAAGGAGTTCGTGATCTGAGCCACAGTCAGCTCTGGGTCTTGTTTTTGCTGACTTTGTAGAGGTTCTCCATCTTTGGCTGCAAAGAACATAATCAATCTGATTTCAGTATTGACTATCTCGTGATGTCCATGTGTAGGGTCTTCTCTTGTCTTGCTGGAAGAGGGTGTTTTCTGTGGCCAGTGTAGTCTCCTGGAAAAACTCTGTTAGCCTTTGTCCTGCTTCATTTTGTACTCCAAGACCAAATTTGCCTGTTACTCCAGTTATCTCTTGACTTCCTTCCTACTTTTGCATTCCAGGCCCTATGATGGAAAGGGCATCTTTTTTTTTCATGCTAGTTCTAGAAGGTCTTGTAGGTCTCATAGAACCATTCAACTTCAGCTTCTTCAGCATTACTGGTTGGGGCATAGACTTGGATTACTATGATATTGAATGGTTTGTCTTGGAAAAGAACAGAGATCATTCTGTCATTTTTGAGATTGCATCCAAGTATGCATTTAGATTCTTTTGTTGACTACAAATGGGTTATTCCATTTCTTTTGAGGGATTCTTGCCCACAGTAGTAGATATAATGGTCATCTGAATTAAATTCACCCATTCCAGTCCGTTTCAGTTCACTGATTCCTAAAATGTCAATGTTCACTCTTGCCATCCCCTGTTTGACCATTTCTAACTTATCTTGATTCATGGACCTAACATTCCAAGTTTCTATACAATATTTCTCTATATAGCATTGGACTTAACTTCCACCACCAGTCACATCCACAACTGGGTGTTTCCCCTCTGGCTCTGTCCCTTCATTCTTTCTGGAGTTATTTCTCCACTCTCCTCCAGTAGCATCTCGAGCACCTACTGACGGGCAGTTCATCTTTCAGTGTCATATCTTTTTGCCTTTTCATACTGTTCATAGGATCCTCAAGGAAAGAATAGTGAAGTGGTTTGCCATTCCCTTCTCCAGTGGGCCACATTCTGTCAGAACTCTCCACCATGACCCATCCATCTTGGGTGGCCCCACAGGGCATGGCTCATAGTTTCACTGAGTTAGACAAGGCTGTGGTCCATGTGATCAGTTTGACTAGTTTTCTGTGATTGTGGTTTTCATTCTGTCAGCCCTCTGACATAAGGATAAGAGGCTGATGGAAGCTTCTTGACAGACTGACTGTGGGGGAAACTGGGTCTTTTCTGATGAGCTCAGCAAATCTTTAATCCAATTTTCTGTTGATGGGTGGGGCTGTGTTCCCTCCCTGTTGTTTGACCTGAGACCAAACTGTGGTGAAGGTAATGAAGATAATGGGGACCTCCTTCAAATGGTCCTGTGCATGCACTGCAACACTCAGTACCCCCGACCCTGCAGCAGGCCATTGCAGACCCATTTCTTCACAGACACTCCTGGGCAGTCACAGGCACGTCTGACTCAGTCTCTTGAGGGGTCACTGCTCCTTTCTCCCAGGTCCTGGTGTGCACACAAGGTTTTGTTTGTGCCCCTCAAGAATCTGTTTCCCTAGTCCTGTGTAGTTAGTTCTGTAATCAAATCCCACTGGCCTCCAAAGTCAAATTCCCTGGGGGTTCTCAGTCCCTTTACCAGATCCTCAGATTGGAAAATTTGTTGTGGGGCCTAGAACTTTCTTAACAGTGCAGGAATTTCTTTGGTTTAATTGTTCTGCAGTTTGTGGGCCATCTGCTCAGTGGCTCTATGGTGGGCTTAATGGCAACCTCCTCCACGAGGGCTTATGTCACAGGCTCTGTGACTCAGGTAACTGCACCCAGAGCCCCTGTCCCTGTAGCTAGCCACTGCTGAACCATACCTCCACAGGAGACTCAAATAGGCCTGGCTCAGTAGTGGGGTCTCTGAGTCCTGGTGCGCACAAGTTTTTGTTTGAGCCCTCCAAGCATCTCTGGCAGCTATGGGGTTTAATTCTAAATGCGATTTTGCCCTTCCTACCATCTTGCTGGGGCTTCAACTTTGCCCTTGGATGTGAGGTATCTTTTTTTGGTGGGATCCAACATTCTCCTGTTGATAGTTGTTCAGTAGCAAGTTGTAATTTTAGAGTTTTCACAGGAGAAGATTAAATCCCACTGACCTTCAAAGTCAAATTCCCTGGTGGCTCTCAGTCCCTTTGCCGGATTCCCAGGTTGGGAAATCTGTTATGGGCCCTAGAACTTTTGCAAAAGTGCAAGAACTTCTTTGGTATAATTGTTCTCCAGTTTGTAGGGGTAGGAATACTAGTTAGAAACTGGTTAGGAAGCTAGGACAAGAAATGATCAAAGAGCAAATTCAAGAAATTCTTTGCCTTATGTTGAACATGATCCAATCATTTATATTGAAAATGCCATTAATCAAAAAGTAATGAAGCCAAAAATATAACACTTTTGAAGACAGAACAAAAAACATTTGAAATTGAAAATAACAAGAAATACATTTGAATTTTAGCCATTTGATTTGATGTTTGTAAAGATGTTTAACCACTTTGTAAGCTACGACAGGCAGTAAATCTGAAACCCTGAGAAGGGTGCAGCAGTGTCCTGGATATGAAGAGATGCTGATGGAGAGAAAATTACTATCCCTCTCACGCTCCTGATGGATCAGATGGCAAAGAATCTGTCTGCAATGCAGGAGCCATAGGAGACTTGATTCGATCCTTGGGTTGGAAGATCCCCTGGAGGAAGGTATGACAACTCACTTCAATATTCTTGCCTGGAGAATACCTGGGAAAGAGGAGCCTGGAGGGCTGCAGTCCATGGGACGGCAAAGAGTTGGATTCGACTGAAGTGACTTAGCATGCACTCACCACTCCTTAACTGAAGGATGATTGCTTTACAATATTGTGTTGGTTTCTGCCATTCATCAGCAAGAACCAGCCATAGATATACACATGATCCCTCCCTCTTAAACCTCCCTCCCACCTCCCACCCTTTCCCACCTCTCTAGGTTGCCACAGAGCACCAGGTTTGACTCCCTGAGTCAGACAGCAAATTTCCACTGGCCACCTATTTTACATATAGTAGTATATATATTCCTATGCTACTCTCTCCACTCATCCTACCCTCTCCTTCCCCCACTGTGTTCACAAGTCTGTTCTCTATGTCAAAGTCTCCATTGCTACCCTGCAAATAGGTTCATCAGTACCATCTTTCTAGATTCCATATTTGTACATATAGGAGACAGGGATCAAGACCATCCTCATGGAAAAGAAACGCAAAAAAGAAAAATGGCTGTCTGGGGAGGCCTTACAAATAGCTGTGAAAAGAAGAGAGATGAAAAGCAAAGGAGAATAGGAAAGATTTAAGCATCTGAATGCAGAATTCCAAAGACTAGCAAGAAGAGATAAGAAAGCCTTCTTCAGCAATCAATGTAAAGAAATAGAGGAAAACAACAGAATGGGAAATACTAGAGATCTCTTCAAGAAAATCAGAGATACTAAGGGAACATTTCATGCAAAGATGGGTTCAATAAAGGACAGAAATGGTCTGGACCTAACAGAAGCAGAAGATATTAAGAAGAGGTGGCAAGAATTCACAGAAGAACTGTACAAAAAGATCTTCACAACCCAGATAATCTGATGGTGTGATCACTAGAGTCGCAAAGAGTCGGACACGACTGAGCGACTGAACTGAACTGAACTGATATGCTTGTTTTTCTCTTTCTGACTTACTTTAATCTCTATAATAGGCTCCAGGTTCATCCACCCCACTAGAACTGACTCAAATGTATTCCTTCTTATGGCTGAGTAATATTCCATTGTATATATGTATCACAGCTTCTTTATCGGTTTATCTGTCATCGGACATCTAGGTTGCGTCCATGTCTTGTGTGTGTGGATGCTAAGTGGTTCCAGTCATGTCTGACTCTGTGCAGCCTTATGAACTGTAGACCCCATGCTTTTCTGTCTGTGAAATTCTCAAGGAAAGAATACTGGAGTGAGTTGCCATGTCCTCCTCCAGGGGATCCTCCTGACCCAAGGATCAAACCTGTGTCTCTTGTGGCTCTTGCATTGCAGGCAGATTCTTAAACACTGAAACACCAGGGGAGCGCCTTCCATGTCCTAGTTATTGTAAACAGTGTTGCAATGAACATTGGGGTACATATGTCTGTTTCAATTATGGTTTTCTCAGGCACAGTATGTGATTGTTGGGTCATATGGTGGTCTTATTCCTAGTTTTATAAGGAATCTCCATACCATCTTCCATAGTGGCTGTATCTATTTACATTCCCACCAACAGTGCAAGAGAGTTCCCTTTTCTCCACACCCTCTCCATCATTTATTATTTGTAGGTATTTTTATGATGGCCCTTCTAACCAGTGTGAGGTGACACCTCCTTGTAGTTTTGATTTGTATTTCTCTAATAATGAGTGATGTTGAGCATCTTTTCATGTGCTATCCATCTGTATGGCTTCTTTGGAGAAATTTCTATTTAGGTCTTCAGCCAACTTTTTGATTGGGTTGTTTGTTTTTCTGGTATTGAGTGCATGAGCTGCTTGTATATTTTGGATACTAACCCTAGGATTCTTGCCTGGAGAATTCCAAAGGAGCATGACGTGCTACAGTCCATGGGATCACAAAGAATTGGACATGACTGAGTAACTAACACTTCCACTTCTGACTATTTTTTCAGTCCTTCAAACTTGAAATAGGTTAGAGGGGCTTCTAGGCTCACTTTTCCTGATTTTAACTGAGAAGGTAGTCTATTTCATTTATTTATTTTACCTTATCAAACTACTTTTTGCATATAATAAGATGCACCAATTTTAAGTTTGGTAAATTTGGCAAATTATGCATCTGTACAATCATCATCAAAATTAAGATACAGACTATTCCTATCACCATCCTGTCCCCAAAGTCCCTCCTAACTCTTCAGTCAACTCCAGTCTACCCAAGCAGCGGCTGACCGGACCCTGACACTATGGATTTAGTTTCACCTGTTGTAAAACTTCATGGAAATGCAATCATACTCATATATCCTTTTCTGCCTGGCTTCTTTTGCTCAGAATGTTTTTGAGATTCATCATTGTTGTTGCATATATAGTTTTTTTCTTTTTAAATTACTGAATATGATCTCTGAATATTCCACACGTTGTTTATCCGTTCATCTGTACGTGAGTGGATGCTTGTTTTTTTCCATCTTGGTGCTATTACAAAAAAGTTGTTATGACCATAATTTACAGACTCTTTGTGGGCATAGATTTTCACTTCTCTTGAGTAAACACCTAAGCCTGACTTATATGGAAATTTATGTTTAAGTTTACAGGAAACTGAAAAACTGTTTTCCAAAGTTGTTGTAGTATTTAACATTCCAACAGCAGTGTGGGAGAGTTCCAGTTGCTCTGCACCCTTTCCAACACTTGATATTGTCAACCCAATCTTAACATTCTGGTAGACCTGGGTTCACTTCCTGGGTCAGGAAGATCCCCTGGAGAAAGGAATGGCAACCCACTCCAGTATTCTTGCCTGGACAATTCCATGGACAGAGAAGCCTAGCAGCCTCCAATCCATGGGGTCGCAGAGTCGGACATGACTGAGTGACTAACACACACACAGGTTTGTAGTAATGTTTCACTGCAGCTTTATTTTGCATTTTACTAATCATTAATGGTATGTTCATGTCTTTATCTTCCTATCCTAACTATATGTGTGTGTGTGTGTGTGTGTGTGTGTGTGTGTGTGTATTCCAATGGTCATGTACGGATGAGACAGTTGGACTGTGAAGAAAGCTGAGCGCTGAAGAATTGATGTTTTTGAACTGTGGTGTTGGAGAAGACTCTTGAGAGTTCCTTGGACTGCAAGGAGATCCAACCAGTCCATTCTGAAGGAGATCAGCCCTGGGATTTCTTTGGAAGGAATGATGCTAAAGCTGAAACTCCAGTACTTTGGCCACCTTATGCGAAGAGTTGACTCACTGGAAAAAACTCTGATGCTTAGCGCTGAAGAATTGATGCTTTTGAACTGTGGTGTTGGAGAAGACTCTTGAGAGTTCCTTGGACTGCAAGGAGATCCAACCAGTCCATTCTGAAGGAGATCAGCCCTGGGATTTCTTTGGAAGGAATGATGCTAAAGCTGAAACTCCAGTACTTTGGCCACCTTATGCGAAGAGTTGACTCACTGGAAAAAACTCTGATGCTGGGAGGGATTGGGGGCAGAAGGAGAAGGGGACGACAGAGGATGAGATGGCTGGATGGCATCACTGACTCGATAGACGTGAGTTTGAGTGAACTCCAGGAGTTGGTGATGGAGAGGGAGGCCTGACGTGCTGCGATTCACAGGGTCGCAAAGAGTCGGGCACGACTGAGTGACTGAACTGAACTGATACACATATACATATATAGTGTATATTCAAAAAACTATATATAGTGTACATTCAAAAGACTAAGATCATGGCATCTGGTCCCATCAGTTCATGGCAAATAGATGGGGAAAAAATGGACACGGTCATAGACTTTATTTTCTTGGGCTCCAGAGTCACTGTAGATAGTGATTAAAAGACAGAAATTAAAAGATACTTGCTCCTTGGAAGAAAAATTATGATAAACCTAGATAGCATATGAAAAAGCAGAGACATTACTTTGCCATCAAAGGTCCATATAGTCAAAGTCAAAAACCAAAAGACTATGGTTTTCCCAGTAGTCATGTATGGATCTGAAGAGTTGGACCATAAAGAAGGCTGAGCACCAAAGAACTGATGCTTTCAAACTATGATGTTGGAGATCTTGAGAGTCCGTTGGACTTAAAGGAGATCCAACCAGTCAATCCTAATGGAAATCCTGAATATTCATTGGAAGGAATGATGCTGAAGCTGAAACTCCAATACTTTGGCCACCTGATCTGAAGAGTCAACTCATTGAAAAAGACCCTGATGCTGGGAAAGATTGAGGGTAGAGGAGAAGGGGACAACAGAGGATGAGATGCTTGGATGGCATCATTGACTCAATGGACATGAGTTTGAACAAACTCCAGAAGATTAGGGAAGCCTGGCTTGCTGCAGTCCATGGGCTCGCAAAGATTTGGACACAACTGAGTGACTGAACAACAACATAGTGTGTGTGTGTGTGTGTGAAGTGCATATTCAAATCTTGCCTACTTTTTATTGCCATTTGTCTTATTTTTAAGTTTTGAGAGTTCTTCAGCTCTCTGTGAATTCTGGATATGTCCTTTTTTGGGTGTATGTGTTAGAGATATTTTTCTCCTGATACGTCTTGTGTTTTCATTTTCTTAGTGGTTCATTTATAAGTTCAGAAAGTTTTGATTTTAACAAATTCCAATTTATAAGTTTTTATGGATGGGGTGCTAAAAAGCCTCTTGATGAAAGTGAAAGAGGAGAGAGAAAAAGTTGGCTTAAATCTCAACATTCAGAAAACAAAGATCATGGCATCCGGTCCCATCATTTCATGGGAAATAGATGGGGAAACAGTGGAAACAGTGTCAGACTTTATATTTTTGGGCTCCAAAATCACTGCAGATGGTGACTGCAGCCATGAAATTAAAAGATGCTTACTCCTTAGAAGAAAAGTTATGACCAACCTAGATAGTATATTCAAAAGCAGAAACATTACTTTGCTGACTAAGGTCCATCTAGTCAAGGCTATGGTTTTTCCTGTGGTCATGTATGGATGTGAGAGTTGGACTGTGAAGAAGGCTGAGTGCCGAAGAATTGATGCTTTTGAACTGCGGTGTTGAAGACTCTTGAGAGTCCCTTGGACTGCAAGGAGATCAACCCTGGGATTTCTTTGGAAGGAATGATGCTAAAGCTGAAACTCCAATACTTTGGCCGCCTCACGTGAAGAGTTGACTCATTGGAAAAGACCCTGATGCTGGGAGGGATTGGGGGCAGGAGGAGAAGGGGACGACCGAGGATGAGATGGCTGGATGGCGTCACTGACTCCATGGGCGTGGGTCTGAGGAACTCCAGGAGTTGGTGATGGACAGGGAGGCCTGGCATGCTGCAATTCACGGGGTCGCAAAGAGTTGGACATGACTGAGTGACTGAAGTGAACTGATGGATGGGGTTATGGTCTCTCTACAAAATTTTGGCCTGCCCTCAAATCTCGAAAAAGCCCTACATTTTCTTCTAGAAGTTTTATAAGTTTAGGTTTTACTCTAGGCCATTGACCCACTTTGAGTTTATTTTTGCGTACAGTCTGAGTAGTGTCCAAGATTCTTAATTTTTTTTTCTCTATTTCAATATCCAGGTGTCCCAGCACTACCTAATGACAGTTCTGTTATTTCCTCATCAAATTACCTTGACACTTTTGTCAAAGATCAATGGATTCTGTAAATGTTGGCTTATTTCCTAACTCCCTTTTTCGTCCCAACTTATTTGTTTATTCTTATACCAAGGTCACAATCTTGATTATTTAGCTCTGATGTAATGCTTTAAAATCAGGAAATGGAAGCCCTCCAAATTTATTTTTCTTTTTAAGTAGTATTTTGTCAATTCTAGGACAAATGTATTTCCATATATCCATTAGAATCACTTTCAGTTTCTACAAAGAAGTCCTGGGGCTTCCATTGTATCTAGAGATCAATTTGGGGAGAAATGATACCTTAACAATACGATTTTTCTAGTTACAGAATATCCTTTTTTTTAATTCTCTAAATCTTTTACAATTTTCAATGTATGTATTTTACACATGTTTTGTTAAATTTATCCCCCAGTATTTCGTGCTCGCTTCGGCAGCACATATACTATCCCTCAGTATTTCAAACAGCCTGCCTTAGAAGTTATCTACTGGAGAAGGCAATCTTCCATTACTTATTAATTTTATTAGCTTAATTCCCAGAACAACAATTTATTCAAACTGATGGTAGTGGAGGAGGGGTGGTACTGGGGGAAAGGTCATTCCCACGGGAAGCATTTTTCTGTTACAAGATAATTCCCTGCCTATATGAGAAAAAAAGATCTCTGGATGAAAGCTCACTCCACCCACTTATCAGAAGGTCAATACACACACATCAAGGGAGACTGCAGATGTGAGCAAGTGTAGACGTCAATAATGAAGCTACTTACTAAGGAAATTAGGTCTTTAAAGCTGAAAGCAGATCTTTTATGGATTACCCAGTCTACAGATCGAATGGGAGTTACCACTAAAAAATTATCTGATTTGGACACTTTGAACTTTTTTTCTAGGGCTAGATATTTCTTTTCACAAAATTTCCATATTTCATTTTGAACTGGTGATCACATTTGTGCAATTAAAGAACACTTGTAGAAGACTAAAGATTAAGAGAAATGTTTATCAGCAGAACTTTACTTAAATGCACAAAATTCTCTTGAAAACATTTTCAGGAAATGTAACCACCTCACTAATCTTTTTGCTTTCCACAGAAAGATATTGATGATAAAGAGGAAACTATGGTAAAGAGGAACCATAGATACTGTATTATTCCTCTCACCAAATTCCCTGATGGGCAAATTATAGATTTTCCTTCATTTAAAAAGTAGATTATTCAAGATTCTTGAAAGAATTATATTACAAATATAACAATACCACATTAACTTACACAGTGCTCCTTCTGCAATATCAATGATTTCCTCTTAACTATTAAATTAGATAAAGAAGGATTAGGTGTTATTATCAAATCATGAAACCAACCCTAGAGACAATGCAGAGAGCAATCTGAAATGTTATACAGAGACCTGGGTATGTGCTGTTGTTTTTTTTTCCTTCCCTTTCTTCTTTCTTTCCCTCTCTTCTTTCCTTCCCTCTTTCTCTCTTTTAAATTTTGGGCTTTCAAAGAAAAACCCAGAAGCCACAAATATTTAAGAAATACCAACAACAATTATATTAACTGCTCTGTTTCAGGAATAAACATTGCAACTCTATAACTTCATACTCTTCCAAGGTCAATATTACTGTCCCCATCTTACAAAGAAACAAGTTCATGGAGCCTAGTGGCATGCCCAAGATCACATGGCCAACTGTGGAAACAGGACTCCAATCACAAACCAGCTCTGTCACACACAGCTGCCTCTAAAAGCAAAATATTTCATTAATTCAACAAGTGAAAAAGTTGGTTTAAAACTCAGCATTAAAAAAATGAAGATCATGGCATCTGGTCCCATCACTTCATGGCAAATAGATGGGAAACAATGGAAACAGTGAGAGACTTAATTTTGGGGGGCTCCAAAATCACTGCAGATGGTGATTGCAGCCATGAAATTAAAAGACGCTTACTCCTTGGAAGGAAAGTTATGACCAACCTAGACAGCATATTCAAAAGCAGAGACATTACTTTGCTGACAAAGGTCCATCCAGTCAAAGCTATGGCTTTTCCAGTAGTCATGTATGGACGTGAGAGTTAGACAATAAAGAAAGCTGAGCACTGAAGAACTGATGCTTTTGAACTGTGGTGTTGGAGAATCCTCATGAGAGTCCCTTGGGCTGCAAAAGGCTTAAACCAGTCCACCCTGAAGGAAATCAGTCCTGAATAGTCATTAGAAGGATTGATGCTGAAGCTGAAACTCCAATACTTTGGCCACCTAATGGGAGCAACTGACTCATTTGAAGAGATCCTGATGCTGGGAAAGATTGAAGGCAAGATGAGAAGGGGATGACAGAGGATGAGATGGTTGGATGGCATCACTGACTTGATGGATTTGAGCAAGCTCCGGGAGTTGGTGATGGACAGGGAAGCCTGGCACTCTCCAGTTCATGAGGTAGCAAAGAGTCGGACATGACTGAGCAAGTGAACTGAATTCAACCATAGGGTGAATAAAAAGGGAGACTCTAGCGTGGAGTTTCACAAGTCTTCCAACCCGCATCTATTTAGGAACCCACACATACAGAAAAGGCAGTCGGGCATCACAAAAGTGCACAGAGCTGAGGCTGGGAGTTACTAAATCAGATTGTCACAAAGTCAAAGGAAAATCTTTAAACCTGTTCCTTTCTTTCTTTCTTAAAAAAAAAAAACAAAAACAAAAAAACAAAAACGTGTTTCTTTATAAGTAAATGCAGATATTAGACTTATGCTTCTAAAGTCTATTCCAACTCTAGATTTTACCCCCCCCAAAAAAAAAAATGTGCCTATTATTACAAGGGTAATATTCTTTCCTCTTTTGAGTCTTACATGAGTAATCTTTTCAACTCATACCAGAGTCTTTGGAAATATCAGAGACGTATAAAGAAGCTAGAGTCCAGGCAGGTTCCCCTCTTTCCTGGGTGACCTCTGTGGGCTGAGCCTCCAGGAGACACTCCCAGCAGCTCCTTCCCCTGAGGCTGAGGTGACCACAGAAGGTGGGCATGAAAGTGGCCCCCATCACTACTTCTGGTTTCCTGTTGACCAGGAGAGCCCAGGGGAGACGGCATGTCCACAGCCCAAGGAGGTTTGGAACCTAAACGGTGTGGCTGCTGCCTCACACTGAAGCCTGTCACCACCATCACCAGCACCCCTGGCCTAAGTTCAAATCCCCAACTGAGACCATGAACATCAGCGGTTACCAACTCAGTAGCAGCCTAGCCCACCACTCCACAGGGGCACCCAGAAGATACCCCAAGCATCTTTTCACCTGTTCTCTGCTGTTAAAAATGTCCAATGAGACCACCTCAACACCCCCCATAGCCTTCTTGAGCAAGAAAAGAAAGGGGGGCATAAAAAACGAATGACTAGTGCTTAACCAAAACAAATAGGGTCATTCCAAAGAGGCTGTCACTCCATCTGTGATCCAGATTTTGAAGAGCTGAAATGTTTAAACCAAAAGTACAATCCATAGGGTTGCAAAGAGTCGGACACAACTGAAGTGACTTGGCAGAACATACAGAAATGTGAACAAGAGTGACAAAGATAGCTCCAGTTGGCAAGCCTACAACACCCCCATCAATCAGTGAGGTGAGACTCATGAAGAAGTTCAGATAAGCTAGGAAGAAATAGATGCTCCATCTTCTCTACACATCTGATTGTACTGCAAATGATTTTGTGACTTCATAACAATTTCAGAATTCTAGTTTCATTATAAAAAGCTGCTGCTGCTAATTCACTTCAGTCGTGTCCACTCTGTGAAACCCGAGACGGCAGCCCACCAGGCTCCCCCGTCCCTGGGATTCTCCAGGCAAGAACACTGGAGTGGGTTGCCATTTCCTTCTCCAATGCATGAAAGTGAAAAGTGAAAGTGAAGTTGCTCAGTCATGTCTGACTCTTAGTGACCCCATGGACTGCAGCCTACCAGGCTCGTCCATCCATGGCATTTTTAAGGCAAGAATACAGGAGTGGGGTGCCATTGCCTTCTCCATAATAAGCTAAAAAAGGACAAACAAAACAAGGAACCACCCTCTCCACAAAGTCAAGTTCAGCTCAGATGCTTTTCTGAGTATATAACATACTCACGCCTTTCTTAGGCTTGTAAACACATGTTCTGAAGGTTAAAGGAATTTGGGTGACAACTTATCCACCTCTGAAGAGTTCCATAACATTTCCATTTAATGAAATCTTTAGATAAGTGAGTTCTTAGTTTCAATTTGGTTGTTAACATGGAGGAAAAAGAAAAACTCACATCACAGAAGCACTACAATCAGAAAATTAAACATTAAGGGGAAAAGCAATTTCTTAAAGCATAGCCTTTTATGTCAATTAGAATTTTGGTCTGAAATGTAAAATAGAAAAAGTGAGCTGCGCTGTGAACTGCCAAGGAATTGCCTTTATTCTGCCAAATGCTCCAGATGCTTTTCTTACAGGAATACTTCCATGTCTCACTCGCACTTATTTCCACACATCCAACTCAGCCAGGCACGGAAACAGGTAGTCTGATAATCCACCAAATGTGATTTTTAAATGACTCCATCTTATCTCAAAGTTCAAACCAAGCAGGACCAGTAGGGCCATGTACTTCCCTTTCTTTTTTTTAAACCTCATATTTGGAACTTCTGTTAAATCAGTTTAAAACCAGTTAATGACATTTGTTACTAAGTGACCCAAGAAACCAGGAAGAAAAAAAATTATGATCTAGGCTTGTCAAACAAAGCATTAAATACTTAGTAAACATTTCAATATTAATCTTTGTACTGTCATACAAGTGATTACCTTGAAAGCTGTTTGTCTTGTGGAAGACATCTTATTTCAGAAACAGGTCCAGTAATAGCTATACCATAGTTTATGCATCTTGTTCCAAGGTGTCACTGCTAAATGTCTTTTTATTCAGTGGCCATTCATTGAGTGTTTCTACACTGTGGCATCTTGGGAAGCCTGCATTCTCTCAGGATAAAAGCCTATAGAGGCAACAAGGGTGCAAACAAAGGGGTGGGTGGGAGACAAATTCCAGAAGGAGAATCAACAGAATTTTTTGTCAAAGCGGTGTGTGTGTGCTGTGACTCAGTTGTGTCCGACTATTTGCAGCCCCTAGAGACTGTAGCCCACCAGGCTCCTCTGTCTATGGGACTTGCCAGCAGGAATACTGGCATGAGCTGCCATTTCCTCCTCCAGGGCATCTTTCTGACCCAGGGATGGAACTCACATCTCCTTTGTCTCCGGTATTGCAGACAGATTCTTTACCACTGAGCTACCAGGGAAGCCTACTGTCAAACCAGATAATGTGATGAATGAATATTCTGACACAGCTCCTGGTTTCCAGTTTGTTGAGAGGGTCAGGTGATGCCATTCAATGGGATTAGGCATATCGGGGAGCATAGAGGCTACCCAGCTCCGTGTCACCCCAGCATGAGTTCCAAGGAGCAGCCTGTACAGAGAGGCACATGTGGGAGGCAACCACAGTCAGACGGCACTGTGGGTCTTCCAAAATGGAAACCTTTGACCCAGCTTCAGAGCCAGTCAGCATGAACGCTGGCTGGCAGCAAGTGCCCGGGGTGCTGAGGAAGCCTCCTTCTCAGACAGGCCCCTAGCCTTGGACGACAGCACTGCACACACTGGCCCCACTGTGCAGGCTGATGCTTTCGAGTCCCTCTGACTCTCAAAAGGCACTCACAGGTTCAAGGGCAAACACAGGGGACTGAGAGCCTGGGGCTTGGGTGCCCCCTGAACTCTTGCCTCTGCAGCATCTGAGGGAAGACAGTCTTGTCCTTTCTACACTATCTGTGACATTAGCGCCACACTCACTGTTGATTACAAGAGTCTGAAATATCCCCTCTCGTTTCTGGACGTGGAAACAGATAACATGAGGGGTAATGGGTTGAAGTGAATGCTAGAGGATAAAGGGAAATGTCCAACTTCTACTGATGTCAACGAGAACTCATTTCCTATCTTATTTATAGTATGTGTCTGTGGGGTGCATTCTGAAAGGATGAATGGTTGAACAAGACTGCAGCCCTGTAACTCCAGTGACCCCATTTTAACTTCACAGTGTAAAGGTACCTACAGGTTAGAATTTTGAAAGATGAGTATTTATTTAGTGGAAGATTCATCTTCCTGATTCTGGCTGTCAGAAAACAATGGTAAGAAGGCCACCAAGTTCATAGAATTGATTACAGACACATTTTTAAATAGTGTTAACTGTTAAACAGCCTTCTACTGAGATATGAAGCAAATGTCTATTTGGAGGATTTTAAGTTAAAATTTCCTGCCTTCAGTAACAATCAGTGCTGATAGTGTCCTAAAGTAAATTCAGATCATCTCCTAATCCTGACTAAAGGCTTCAGCTCTGCCCCAAATGCCAACTTTTTCTTGGCAGAGAAGGGAAACCAGTTGAAAGTTATTCAGTAAGTAATAAAGGGCTATTTTGTACATTTGTTACAGTCACAATAAGGGAATTTTTCTATCCTGTCAATATCAGTATGTCTACTTGGTAGTTTTTATAGTTAGAATTACAATAAAATAATAAGTAAAGCTTACCATGTTTCTTTTGATCTATGAACTTGGGAAATGTAGATAAGGTCAGATGATCTCCATTGAGAGAAATGCTGCACAATGTCTGCAGTGACCACGCATTTAGATTTTTTCTAGAATGCTAGCACTTACTATACAGAGGTGTCTTGAATACGTTCCTGGCATGTGAGCTTCACTCTAATCCGCCCAAGAAACTCACAAAGTAGACATTGTTACCGACAGAGACCAGAGACCCCGAGGATTCACATGGCCCTTGCAAAGCCACACAGCCAACTTTGACAATGTTCCACAGGGACCCAAGTCCATCTGGCTTCCAAGCCAGCTCTCCCCAGCAAGCAAAATGCCTCCTTGCCTTTAATTTTCCCCCTTTGGGGCTTTTCCTTGAATGTCCCTTCCCCTTCCCGACAAGAGTGAAATCATCCACTCAGGGATCTCAGACACCCTCAGGGTCCTAAGGTGAGCTGTCAGGCCTTATTTGGTTCACATCATCCACCACTTCGCTGTTTATTCCTTCTCCCTCTAACCTCTTCCTTTTCTCAAGCTGAGAGTAGAACAAGCAAGCTATTTGAATCCCAATAAAATATGTTTCATACTATTTGAGAAGAACATATTTATATATTCCTTGCTTGTGCTGAATATACACTCAGATTATAAAAATAGTGGGATGCTAACTATCAGAGCAAAATTAATAAACGCAGCCTTCCTGTGTGAAGTCAGGTCCACACTGGCTCTCTAATCTCTGCCATTGGTAACCTATTTTTAAAATGCTCTTCCTGTACGCGAGACAGCAAAAGAGACACAGATGTATAGAACAGTCTTTTGGACTCTGTGGGAGAGGGAGAGGGTAGGATGATTTGGGAGAGTGGCAGTGTAACATGTATGATATCATAAGTGAAACGAATCGCCAGTCTAGGTTCAATGCAGGATGCAGGATGCTTGGGGCTGATGCACGGGGATAATCCAGAGAGATGGTGTGGGGCAGGAGGGGGGAGGTGGGGGTCGGGATTGGGAGTTCATGTATACTCGTGGCTGAATCATGTCGATGTATAGCAAAACACATACAGTATTCTAAAGCAAAACAAACTAAAAAATAAAAATTAATTTAAAAACAACAAAAAAATAAATAAATAAAAATGCTCTTCCAATTAATCCCGCATATTCATGGGGATAATCCCAAGGAGAGGATCATCCTTCTCTGCTCAGAGTAATCAGCCTGACTCTTCAGTGAGTCACAATCCAAGGGCCTAAACTCAACCGAGAGAGGCCACCCTGCCTGTCGTCACTTTTCCCCTGGCTGAGGTTTCCTTTGGCCCCGGACACAAAGTTCGCCTGCTCTGTGAGC
Source organism: Aepyceros melampus (assembly GCA_006408695.1). Classification (NCBI taxonomy): domain Eukaryota; kingdom Metazoa; phylum Chordata; class Mammalia; order Artiodactyla; family Bovidae; genus Aepyceros; species Aepyceros melampus. The sequence continues at coordinate 31,846 of SJXQ01006648.1, read as the reverse complement.
ATGTGAGGCTTAAAATAAGGAATGTGTTTTATTATAAATCTCTTCTGTGAACTCTCTCCCATATTAGATTTTGCATCTTGAGGAAATGCAGACTCCATCCTGACGCTTTCCCTCTACTGAGAATCTCTATCCTCGTAAGACTGCCTGCCTTCTGACCTTTGGGGAAAAGCAAACCTATTTTCTGTCACCAGAACATGTCCCTTCCTCCCTTAGGATGGTAATTGCTTGTATGCCTTGCTCTCTCCCTAAACAATTCATCCCAAGGTCAGGCAGTTACAATCCTGTTCATTCACCATCGCAGCTGTGATCTGTTTCTTTCCTCTCACCGAGTTTCTCATTTACGCACAATATGATTTCATCCCAATTTCATTCTTGAAAGTGAAAGTGTTAGTTGCTCAGTCGTGTCTGACTCTGAGACCCTGCAGACTGTAGCTCACCAGTCTCCTCTGTCCATGGAGTCCTCCAGGCAGGAATACTGGAGTGGGTTGCTATTCCTTTCTCCAGGGGATCTTCCTGACCCAGGGATTGAACCTGGGTCTCCTGCATTGCAGGCAGATTCTTTACTGCCTGAGCCACCCTGGAAGCCCTAATTTCAATCTTAACCACAGTTTATTCTTTGTTCTGTCATCCACTCTTCACCTGCCTCTGCAGATCCGCACAGCCACACTGCAAGGTAATGCTTTTCCTCACCTTCAACCCCACTGTCCTGTGGCATCTTGAGCAGCCTCCTCACTGGCACCTCACAGCTGCATTTTTCTTAATAAAAAAAAATTGTTGTTAAAAGAGTAGCCCTACTAAAGTGAAAAACATCTGTTCCATCCATTATTCATGTTGCATTCATTTATATCAAAAGTACTTTTAAATCTTTGCATTAGAGAAAAGTGAAAGAGAGCCATAAACAGCTAGCTCACATATAACACATGGGAGCTGCCCTCCAATCATCCCTGACAAAAATAACTGCCTGTGTAAATAAGATTTCACCCTGCAAACACAACATTTATTTTAGAGGATAAAAAGGGAATAATGTTGATCTCATACAATAACCATAAGAAAGTCTAATCATAGAAAAACAGCAAAGTCATTTGTTCCAGCTCTTTAAAAATAGTTTAATCATGCAAAATCAACATAATGTACTCTAACATAAGGCCAGAATGTTAACCGAGATGAAGTGGGTTTTAGTCATTTTACAGGACGTATATTTGGCACTAGTTATTAAAAATAATTGAAGGGACTCTAAACATATAGTTTCAGAATCGATCTTTTTAAACACAGCAGTAAACAAGAGAAACTATTGCTCTTTATACATTTTTGGCATAACACTGCCATACAGTTACAGGATTATAAAATAAGTGTTTCATAGTACCAGACATATCCAGAAACTGGTTACAGCTCCTACCACATACACATGGTATTGGTGCGGAAGGCCCCCGCTGCTGAAGAGCCAGCGCTCACGCCGGGAGGAAAGCACCCATCTTCCTAAGAATCATACCCATCCTGCTGAAATACTCAAAATACAAAGGGCACTAAGGTTTCCCATTTGAAATGGTGATTGGACCCGGTTGGCCATCTGTCTTACCAGTTTGCACAAAAGAAGAATGGAGAGCTCACTGAGGAGACAGGCAAACCAACTTTTCACAAAGAGGAAAACAAAAGGCTTGTAAAAGGACCTAACGCTTGGTCGTTTGTTGCTCTTCATTGTGATGGTTCGGGAGACACAGTTTCTTTGCCATAGGCAACCTATCACTGCCTCTCCTCCTCGGGTCTACAGCCAGCCCCTCCACTTAACCCAGTGAAAGGAATTAAGCCTGGTTCCGGATCGCGTGATTATTTCTCTCCGTCTGTACAAGGTCTCAGTCTACCGCGGAACAAGCGGAATGCAGGCTTCAAAGGAGAGCAGGAAGGGGGCTGTTTCCAGACAGGTACTGACCCCCTCGGCACGTGTGACTCAGGGCACCTGCCCGCTGGAAAGTTCTGCAGGCCCTGCCTCATCTCGTCCTCACTGCGCAGACTACAGTCGGTTACATCTTCGTTTCGGCAGGGAGTCCCTGCCTTCTAATTTTGTGTTTTAATCCTGTTTTCCTCTCCTCCACGTAACACTGAACCCAACAGCAACGACAAGTGTTCATCTGAGCAGTGAGCGCAGGACTGGGATGCTACTTAGGACCAGAGGTTATCACACAACTAATCTCTCTAGTTAATGTTAACTCTTCCACAAACTCCATTATAATTTAAAAATGAAAATAGGATAAACTTTATAACTTCCATATATTTTACATATTAAAATATATAAGGTTTCTGTTTTGTTATATATATATAAAGGTCTTTTAGCATAACAAGACAACACTGGTGCCTTTTCCCTTTCATTTCATCTTTACATTGAACCATTTTATGAAGACTATTATACAGAGGCCTCTGAAAGAACAACCCAAGCTATAATTGATTAGAGATCAGAAGTTTTGAACTGGCGGGGAGGGGTAGGCAGAACTGGTATTTCAGTGTTTCCTGAGATACATTTAGTTGTAATCTACACAGCAGGTATCCAATTGCTCACAATTTTCTAAACAACTACAAAATGGGGGAAAATGAACTATCACAGGTACTTTTATGAAAACTGACACCCACTGAAACAGTGTATGGAGTCATGGAGTCCCAGGGGGCCCCCACTCCTCAGAAGTCAGCAATCGCAGAGCCAGACCCCGGTCACTCAGAGGAGGTTCCGGGGACCCTTCCTCCACTGAAGGGGCTGCCCCCAGGGTCGGCTCCCCTTCACCCAGATGGTTCTCAGCCAACTCCCCTTCTCTGAACTCAACCTCCAGGCAGAGTTTGGACCATAAAACAAAGCCATTAATTGTACCCTCCACACAAACATGTTAATTCAAACATGTTATTCATTTCCCACAAATAACTAAAACAATAAACTTCTCAACAAAAGAAGAAAAAAAGCAGATGACAAAAAAAATATTTTCTCCAACCTAAGGTAAAAAGCAAGAACAGTACTGTTTAAATGTCCCTAATAAAACTACAGCATAAAGTCCAAATTAATTTCAGATTCCTCCAAACATGTATTGGAATTAAACTTTTAAATCATTTTTCTAATTCCATTTTCTACATCCATCTGCATCTAAAAACAAAAGACAGATAAATATTACCTGTAGAAACTGTGAGATGTTTATAGTGAAAATTACAGCATGTAGCAAAATTAAGGAGAAGCATAAATAAATGTAACCATGTAGCTAATCTTTCTTACTGTAAAGGCCTTTTGTCAAATATAACACGTTTGAACACTGTGGCTAAGTATACTCACTTTTGAACTCATGTTACTGATACAAATGGAAATGTCTCCAAAATGAAAAAGCACCAACCAAAGTAAATTTCACTAAAATAACTGATCTTCGTGGTTTTGAATGTCCCTTATGGCAAGATTTTATAATGGAGTAAAAATTTAAACTTCTGAATGAAAGCCTGATCACATTAGTTAAGGCACATCTGGAAACCCCCAGGCATTCATTTGTTTATAACTATATTATTATCAACTTCAGTAATTAGGAATTTCTAAAATACAGTCTGTCCCCCAGCACAGTCTGCTGGGTGGGATGGAACATGGGAGGAGGCAGGGTATACTCACTCTTACCCTAGAGATACCCACACAGATCTGCTCGTGGAACAAACAGAATTCAGAGGTAAAAGACATCAACACATGTGCACGCCTAACTTTCTATATTCTACTTACCCATGCCATCTTTCTCTACAACTACACCTACATTTGAAATGATTTCCAGTGTGTCTAACTCCAGCTTACCTTACATTTAACAGAAATACCCCAGAAGAAAACAAAGTGGATATTTTTAAAGTGGGAAACAAAATAGAAATCTTCAAAATTATTTCTATAACAAAGAATCCTCGCTCACCCCAAATAAACTTGAGAGCTCACAGATGCAATTAGAACCAAACAAGATCAAGACTGTCCTTTCCTCAGGTTAGAAAACAAAGCTTTTATAAAAGTCTCAATTATAGAAAGACAAAATAAAAGGGTGATTTAGTTGCTCAGTAGATAAAAATCAACCATAACTATACTATAAACTAGGGAAATTTAACTTTAAACAGTTAACCAAATAGTCTCTCTCCATCGGGTCAATCAATTTTTGATCACTTTGATATGGATGTTTACTTACTAAAATGATTTTTTAAAGAGTGACTCGGATGTAACACTGTATTGTTTTCCTTTTTTACCAGATCATTCTTTCTGTCAGATTAAAGTATAAAAACTAGAAGCAAAGTAGATAATTATATAAACATAACATTTATATTTTTAAGACTTGGTAAAAAAAAAAAAAAATCTTGGAACTTCTCTGCTAACTCCTGAGTTACAAGTTCTGTTTTCTCCTTGAAGCTGAGAAAAAGCTTTCTATCACAACTAAAATTCAAAATAAAGCTATATCATATAATTTTGAACTGAGAACTGGACCTGACTTAGAGAAAGCAGACATATTTTCAGTTGTCATTATTCTTTTCTGTTTCTTGTAAGATTGAGCACGAGAATGTATAATGGTATAATATTCTTAATGTTATAAACTTTTTCTCTACTGTACAGAAATATATCTTATCATTATATATCACTTTATAGTATTTCAAAATATTTTCACATATATTATCTCCTTTGGGATATGAATGCACAAAATATTAGAAATATACTAGACTAACCAAGCAGTATAACATCTATTTGTCATGAAACGCAAATTAGTATTTTATCAATAGCCAATACTGAGTATCCTCACAGTCCATGGTACAATGATAAAGTCTATAGAATTGCAAAAATTCAATAGTTTCTAGCTATTTGGCCATGCTCCACCGCATTTTTATAATAGCTTCTCGGTAAGTTTCTGCAAGCACATAGTAGTTTTTTAAAATACAACACATCAGAGTCAAACCCAGAGGGCTGTTTCATGTCTAGCACACACATAAAGACACACCTATAGGTCTTATTTTAAAACCACTGAATGTACAAAATATTCTTAATAGAAAAAAATTTAGGTGTTTGTAATTTTTATCTGCAGAAGGAATGGCACTCTCTCACTCTTTCCACTGAAGAATTCTCTCATAAGTTATTTACAGACTAAATGTAGAACTGATACTGTTACATGTGAATATATCTTTCAAAACCAGCATGGTAGAAAAAGGCCCCTATTTTAAATGAAAGCCAGGCAGTTTTTCCCTTGAGACTAAATATTCTCAAATTAAATGGTACAGTCTAGTCAAATCCCTAGTTAGGAATATTCTAAAAGTTAAATTATCCAATGAAACATTTTTACTTCTTAGGTCTCTGATATACTACTAGCTTCTAAGTAATTCTGATTATACCCATTTTAGTATCAGTTTGCTGCTTATTCATATTTTAATATCTGGTCACAAAATTTTAACATTATGTACTTAGAAAGTGGTGTGAACACTTGATCATGTATGCAAAATTGGTAAGATATTTCCAATGTATTATATTTCTACAATTCAGCCCAATGTGACAACCTACTCTCATGCCCTAATCCTGCAAAATTGCTTATTGAGCTCGATGAGGCCATTAAACAAAGAATGGGGCCATGAAAGAAATCTTTTTTTACATTAAAGTAAAAAAAGAAACTGAAATCCAAAAGCAGAATTGTTTCCCAAATCCTAATGCTCACTTCAAAAAACAAAAGAAACATAAAACTGGTGTATTATGAGAAATTATAATGAGAAAATATTCTATATTTATTGGAATACATATATTATACACATGACTAACATTCTGACTAAATAAGTCAGATTTGAGAAACAGTGATGTTTTATGTAAATTTCAAGGCAATAAAATCCTCCTAAAAGCATACTGTTGGTGTGTTTATTTTCTAGAAATCCTTTGCTAAAAATCCTCTGATCAATAAAGGGAACAGAAGATGATATGATATGATTAAAAAACAGGACATAGTAAAAATAGTAAAAATTCTTTAGGGGTTAAACTGAATACATCTTCCCTTAAAAGCCTAAGAAACACACAGAGGCAATTTCTTTCTAAATGAAATTAAGTTTTAAAAAAAGGTCTATTAATTACTTTCACTATATTTGTAGAATGCTGAAGTTTTCACCACAGTGTTTGTTTTCTAATGTGTAATAATAATTAGTAACAATATTATAGGAAAGAAAGCTATTTGCTCTTACCCAATTTTGACACATTCTGTGCTTACTAAAACTGAATACATAGGATATCAAATCTACTCTCAATTTCAAGGTCTGACAACTGAGATACAGCAAATTGTATTTTTTTTAAAGATACCCTGTGGGCTAAGCAATATGAACTTCACAGTCCACATAACACTGAGATAGTCATGGTTTCAGGACCACTGCCTTGTTGCCAGTACAAAATGCATGCGTTTTAAAAATGAATAATTTCTTCTCTTATTTTTTAATTCTGTAGTCATTTGCATTCAGACACAAGCACCAAATTTATATGGAACAGCCATAAAAGGCAAGATTTTCTTCTTGTACTTTTGCATCAAAATTTGTTTTTAAGCATGTTAATACAGAAAAACATGTTTATTATTTTAAACAAAGCAAATTCTTGAAATCGTACAGTTGACAGTCTCTTCCATCCACTGCAAATGTCACTGTAGGAGACCATCTGAATGTCTAGATGTCAACACTAGAAACGCAGGTGCCGGCCGACACACGTGGCTGATGAGAATGAGGCTAAGGGTGGAGAGAGAGGACCGGGAAAGACAGCGGGACTGACAAGCAGGGGAGGGTGATTCCAAGTCCCCAAGAACATCCATCCTCCTTACCAGAACCTGAAAGTAAACACGCTGAGGTGCTGTTAAAAAAAAAAAAATTCAAATTCCTTTCTGAGTACCTCAAAGAAGACCACATTTTTTTCTTGCAGCTTAAACACAGGAACCTTTAAATCTGGCAAAGGTGTGGCCACATAATGAAATTATCCTCTCAATTTCTTCCAGGTATAGTACAGTCTACTCCAAGAACTGATTCCCATCTCAGCTCTATCAAACACTCCATGATTACTTCCAGATACACTGAAAATAATTTAAAAGGAATTGTGTACAGGATGCAAAAACTCACATCCCCAGAGTGTTACAGGATCACTCACTAACTGGGTCTCGTCTTCAGACTTCTTTTAAAATATTAAATTCACAGCCATCCAGACTAAAAATCAGGTGACCACAGAAAAATCATCAACCGCCGGCTGCGCTGGGAACCGCGGCCTCTGCTCCCCTGGACGTGTCTCGGCCTCCCCTCCCGGGGGTGCACAGGCACGGGGGCCTTCTGATAATTCACGGCAACGCGGCGTCATCGTGGGAACCCGCAGCGCCTGGACTTCCACCGTCTTGGTTCTGCTTGTCCCCCGCCTCATCCTTCTCCGACGGAGACGCACTCTCCTTTTGCTCCTCGGGGTCAGTAACTGTCTCTTCTGCCCGAGGACTGGAATCGTCCGCAACCTCGTCCTGGCCTGGGTCTCCGGGCTGGGCAGCCTCGCTGCCTGGCTCCGCACTGGGCTTGTCCGTCTCTTCCCCCGACTCCTTGGAGGCCCCTTTTTTGTCTGCAGCTGCTTTACTGGTCCCATGCGCGGCCGAGGCGGCGTTTTTGGCGTCTTTGGGTTTTTTGTGCATAGACGTCTGGCCGTGCTGCCCCGCGGTGGGCGGGCCGGGGGGCTTCTGGGCTTTGCTGCCCTCGGGCTGTGCCTTCCTCGGGGGTCCCCAGATAAAATTCTCTGAGGGCGTGTAATGTTTCTGGGCAAACCGTAGGAGCTTTCTCCTCTCTCTTCTGTCTCTGATTGTGTACACGAAATACTCCAGCGCGCTCTGTTTAATATTGGGAATAGTATTTTCCACCAGAGCCTCATGAAGGATAAATTTTACCAGAGGAGATTTGAAACTTTCATATCCAAGCTCGCCAAGGCTTTTCAGAATACGAGTGATCCTCAGATAGTTGTGCTGAGACCTGGAAGCAGGTTGAATAAAATGAAGGAAGAATATTAGGCGGGGGAAGAAGCCTGGGAATGAAAACTACGGGGAAAGTACTTTTGATGGAAGTGTAAACCATGAAAACATGCCTTGTAATGACTTTGCTAAATGGCGCATTAGACTCCATGAAGAAGCGTAAAAAGAAGGTATTAAACCTCTGTGCCTCAGTGTAATGCCAGTCAGTCTATACAAAACTCAAGTACAGAAAATAAATTCTCCCTGGTTTGTTAGTTCTTCACATTTGAAAAACATTTAGATTCAAAACGTATCTCCACGGATGTTGAATTATTATTTATAAAATACAGTGAGGATGAATATCGACTACACAAAGGTATCATTCTTGTCACAGGTAAACAGTGCTGGGCATTAGCTACCAGCTGAATGTACGATTTCCAGGGTCAGCTGGTCAGCAGAATCCACCATAAGAACCAACTCAGAAGGGAAGCAGCAAAAGCCATTCTATTTGGCTAGAACAATTCCGACAAAGGATGCCAAACTGACTTATTTAGCACAGCAGAGTGCGTGGGCTTTGGAGTCAGAACTGAGCTCACATACTGGCTCTCCACGTGCAGCTGCGTGAAATGATGGCATCTCGAAGGCTCAGTATCCCAGTCTGCAGATGGGGAAAAGGGCCCACACCTCCCTGAGTTTGTAAGAATCAAATGAGCTGACCTATAAGCTGAGAATGTGAAACTTAAATAGTAGACACTATTTAGCCATGTAAATGTTGGTACTGGTATACTAAGGACTGCCATGCTTGTACCTATCATAACATAATCACCCCAACTCTTTTCCATCTGTGACCTCTCTCACCTCATCTTTCCCTATCACAGAATTGACAATTTTGCCTTTAATGCCATTGATTCCAAAGATGCTTCTTTCCCCAGATTGCACTAATATCTGCTGTGTCTGAAAACTAAGGCCATTATCAGATGAAAGCCTTCCAAACCTATTCTGTCACAATTCATAATCTCACTTCCCTGACCTCACTCAGCCCAAGAGTTGCTTTATTACAAATACCTGGCTGTGTCCAAAAGGAATCATTAATACATGATTAATTTTCATGTATTAATCACATGTGTCATCAACAGCCCAGGTGAGTTATTCACCCAATACTGCCCCACAACCACCACTTATTCCTAACCTCCTTAAACCTCTTTACACTCAGGCATTGAACTTTCTACAAGCGTCACATATACCTGCCTTGGCTTCCACAAATGCTTGGTATTCACTTAGGAATAACTAGCAACTTATTTGGGAAAAGTGGAGGATGCTGAATTATTTGAGGAGTGGAAGGACCTGGTTCTAGGACCTTACAGTTTGAGAGTTAGTTTGGACCAAACTAAACAAATCTTGAATGATTCAGGCTCACCAAACATTGGAAAAGATAAGTACAACAGTATTCAATGTTTCCATCTTTCTGGCTGTTTACCAAAGTAGTGTTCTTTTAATAGTCAACTCTTTGAAGGCCAAAGGATAAAACATAGCACAGATAATGCTTCAGTTTTACGAATCAAGTACCAGTCTTTTGAGACAATATCAGTTTGAGTGAAGTTAAGACAAAGTGCCATTATCAGCAGGACCAACCTGGTAGTTAGATTAGGGTAGCATCTGCATAGCCTGGCATCCCTGGTGGCTCAGACAGTAAAGAAACTGCCTACAATGAGAGAGACCCAGGTTTGATCCCTGGGTCTGGAAGATCCCCTGTAGAAGGGCATGACTGCACATTCCAGTATTCTTGCCTGCAGAATTCCATGGACAGAAGAGCCTGGAAGGCTATAGTCCATGGGGTTGCAAAGAGTCAGACACAACTAAGCAACTAACACTTTCACTTTTGCTACATAGTCTAATAACTTGGTAGTGAAATCCCAACGTCTGCTTCCTAAGTCTATGAGAAAGAGAGGCATGGTAAAATGGAATAATATTTTCCTTTAAAAAACCAAAGAGGAGTTCTATGACACAACAAAATTTACTATATTGGCAAGTAGCTCAATTTCACATATCCAATCCAAGATGAATGACCAAGATAAAATTTTCTGTATCAACACATTCTCCAATTTAAAAGTTTTCATAACAGTGGCAAAGAACAAACACTTGGGTTAAAGTGAATAAAGATCAGGATTATGGAACAGAATCATAAAAGAAAGAAACTCTGTGTTTCAGTATGATTTGAAACAAATGTCACAAGAAATACAAAACAGCCCCACTCTCCTAATGTTGTGAGTAGACTCTGGGGTGGCTTAGCAGATCAAAGAGAGAAACTGGGCTTGCAGCCAGAGGTGAGGGCAATGGGAAAGGCTGAAATATTTTACCTCTTTTAGTCATGGTCCTTGTTCACTATACTTTATTTCACTTGACTTTCTTTTAATGTTTTCCTCTGCTGGACTACTATAAACACACTGAATTCCCTGCTTACTGTAAAAGACTTAAGATACTATGCAGATTAAAACACACAAAAAAGCTGTACCCATGGAAAGGAAAACTGGTGGTGGAAAGAAGGAAAGAGGACAGGGCGGGAAGGGTCAGGTAACAGCTGGCTCCCCTCCAAGTCCCAAGCCAGAAAGTCATTTAACAAAAGTCTTCTGCTTCCAACCACCAGTTAAGAGTGGTGGAGACAATTAAACCCCAAGGAGGATTTAGGCAGACAAACCTGGTTTGCCCACCACTTTTTCATTCAACAAATATTTACTAAACAAGAGTGCTATTCCAACCAAGAAAAAAAAAAAAGTTGGAAATGGAGGTTCTCTCAAATGATATTCATGAGCATACAGAAGATGAGAAATCATCAGATCCTCTTCTGAGGCTGACTCTTGCCATTCTTCATGTCAACAGACTACCTGCACACAGCTGTCTTTGAGGGTATGACACAGTGCTTAGAAGCCGTGCACAGAGAGCTCGGGGAGAGCTCTCTGCATCGTTTCAGTATTAAGTGCTCTTTCAGTATGAGTGCCCCAGTATAAGTCGTCGCTTAGTCACTCAATCGTGCCTGACTCTTTGCGACTCCATGGACTGCAGCCCACCAGGCTCCTGCATCCATGGAATTCTCCAGGCAAGAATACTGGAGTGGGTTGCCATGTCCTTCTCCAAAGTGCTCTGTATAAATCAAATTTAACTTGAGTTATGAGTTAACAGGTCTTCTAGTCAAGATCATAAAGTTTTATGCCCACATCTTGAGTGTTTTACTGCAAGTCACCATTTTAATGGTGTGATTATAAATAATAAATAGAAGGCTCAAACAGCAATGCTTCTACTCATTTTACCAAAGCAAGATCAAAGTTATAGAAAAATACACACAAAAAATTAGTTTATCAATGTACAAAAATGCTGTTTGGTGTAAAGACATATTTCTTAGGTTAGTTTTAATTTTTTTTCTCTTGGTATTTGCCCCATTCAGCTAATTATAATGTGCTAAAAATGTTCTAAAGTTGTTGGTTTTATAGTCCAGTGCTCATAAGTCACCCTATAATTAAGGGGGAAAAAAAGGCCAGTTTGCATGCAAAGAAAATAATTTTTTTAATTGTGATATAAGTATTAATGAAAGTTATAAATATCCAAGCAAAAGAACACAGAAAATCGTTCCAGATAAACTGCTAAAATTTTCTTCACAGGTGTTTCAATTTATTAACAAAAACTGGGCTTCTGATTTTGACCTATAAGGCGATGATTCTAATTTTCTCTCTTTCTAAAATGTATGAGTACTTCTCAGTCTTATAAAGTGGTTTTTACAGTCAGTCCCCTACATACAAATGAGTTCGCTCCAAGAGCATATTCTAGGTCCATTTTGTTTGGAAGTCCAACAGAATTAGCCTAGATATCCAACTCACATAATTGGATATTTAGTTACTGTACTGTAATAGGTTTATAATACTTTTCACACAAGTAATACATAAAAATACACAAAAAAATAAAGAAAACATTTTTAATCTTACAGTACAGTACCTTGAAAAATACCACCTACACCACTGCTGCTTTTATGCTTGCTTCCAGATCTCCTGGGCTTGAAATAAAGATACTGTACTGCTGTACTCTGTATTGTTCAGTAAAGTACACAAAAGCACCTCCACTTGTAGAGGATGCACACAGGTGACAACGTACACCAGACCCATGAACTAACTTACAACATGGGACGTGTGAACGCATGTTTGCACCTTTGAAAGTTCACAGCCTGAAGGTTCATATGTAGGGGACTTACAGCATATGTCATAGGCTTAATTATGGATTTGATCTAAAAGGCACAGTGCCTGAGAAGCAGCCCGAGCTACCAGAAGCCTAGGAGAGGGGTCTAGAAAAGCCTGTACACACAACCACCACAAATGCTGAGAAACACGGTATAAACAGGGAGTGAGGCTACACTTGACCGTGGGCAGTAGAGTGGCTGCAGGAATAAACAGTTCCGAAACCAAGCAGCCATATTTCTACCTGGAATATCATTCTTGTTTTTGTTTTTTTTTTTGCTGTTGTTATTTTGTTTTGCTTTAGAATATAGAACAGGGAATAAAGTGCATTTCAGAGGAGCTTTTGAATTCAAATCCATGGGTCCATCTGCTTGTGGCTCTGTGTGCCACAGAGAATTCCAACCCAGAGAAAACCCATGCCTTGGGGACTCACTGCAGCGCCTCTACTTACTCATTCAGATGCTGAAACCTTTCCTGCCAGTTAATAGCCCGGGCAACGTTTCCAGTTTTATCTATCAGCTTTATTCCAAAAAACTCTAACATCATTTTATAAGCCAGGAGGAATCTTCTTATTGCTTCCTTTGTTTTCTTGAATTCCTAATGAAAAAAAGAAAAATTCAGCGGAGTGACTCAGAGTTACCAGGGCCATCAAACGGCATTAATTTGGTTAACTCGCATGAAATGAAATCAGCTTGCCTCACCTCAATTTCATAGGTAGTTAGTTCTTTAGCATAAAAGTTCAAGCCTTGTTCTCTCAGAGGGAAAAGCCTATGTATAGAGAAATAATATTTGTATATTAGTGATCTCTGGGACACACACGTGATTAAACAGGTTACGGTTCAAGAGAGCAGGCAACTGACCATTGGATGTAGGTGTGGTTGTGTTCCAGCTTCTCATAGTCCCCTTTCCACTTATTGAGAACTTCTTCAATGTAAACACCTGCAGAGGGAAAATTCAGAACATGAACCAGGTGTTAGAACATTATTGAAGGCATTTTGAGACTAAATCACTTAAGCTTTGTGTTAAAACTTGTTAAAACGTTAATAACGGCACGCAAGAGCAATGCCTTTATAAGAGAAAACCCTATGCCACAGACTCAGTGGTGAAATAAGCCTAATTGAAAAGAAAAACCATGGCACCTCAAATCGCAAAAAAACTCTATTGGACAGTTACTCCAAAGTAGAAGCTGGCAAACTATGGCCTGCCATCTGTTTTATAAATAAAGCTTTTCTAGAACACAGCCATGCATATCCATTCATGTATTATGTATTTAAACCAAGTAGTTGCAACAGATATGGTATGGCCCGCAGAGCTGAGTATATTTACTCAATGGCCCTGTACAAAGAAAGTTGGCCAGCCCCTGCCCTTGAGAGCCATTAAGTTCTTTAAATACTAGACCAAATAAAAATGAAATGTATCCCAGGCAAAAAGGAAGGAAGGGGACAAAGGTGGGAGGGAGAGAATGCAGAGAAAAGTCGGAAAAGGGGAAGGAAAGGGAGGAAAGAAAAAGCAAAGGCAAAGATGTTGAATGCTTCCTAGCGGCAGGACCGGTCCCACAGTGCAGCCAGCCCGCTGAATCTGCCCAGCACTATCTCAACCCAGCATTTCTGGAGCATTGCTCCTCCTGCTTGACTACTGAGAAAACAGTAAGATCTGCTCAGTCACACACCAGCAAAACCAGGAGCGGAACACAGGTCTTTATGGTCCTGAAACGTAAGCCCTCTTAATCACCACGTCCTGTCCTTCTCCTAGAAGAACTTATTCGGGCAAAATTCTGCTTCCCAAATCTGTCTAGGTCCTCACAATTAACTGTAGCCACTTAGTCAATTTTACAGACAAAGACACAACATAATACCATTCTAAACATAGCTCATCTCACTACTGTTTCCTCCAGAGGTCACTGGTTTGTATCAGAGAACCTCACGCTCAAGGTTTTTGGTAAAACATTGTTATTTTAATCCTCAGCCTATTGAAAACATTTACCCCTATAACTTCCCATTTGTTTCCCCTTCCATTTACCCTTCCTCCTACTTAACAAGTAAAATATTGGGCTGGCCAAAAAGTTCATTCAGTTGGGGAATATGTTTTTCAATACAGTCTTCGTGAAAATGAAAAATAGTCCTTTTATTTGTACTTAAAACCTAACAAACTTTTGGTCAACCCGATACACATCATTGTAGACTTATGCTTACTAACAAGGGTGGTGTGTGTGTGTGTTCACACATACTGGGGAGGAAAGCGTGCATTGATGTAATTTATATAATAAACTAGAATAACATTTTATGTGACCATACCTAAAACTTCTGACCTCCACTAGTCTTATAAGATTTCCAAATAAATTTTGTGATAAAGATTACCAAAAAAAAAAGATTCATTGCTTTAAGTTATTGCTCTAAATTACTACCTCAAAAATAAATTCACTGTTAGAAAAAAAAAAAAATTAAGTTAAATATTGTCATTATCTCTATCTTCAATGTGTTCAGTATTTGAAGGCATCCCTTTGGGTAAATTTTATCAAAGTCACATCAGAGTCAAATTAACAATCTACCACTGCATTTCTTCAAAAGTTTTTCTTACCCCAGGTCCTAAAAAGACAATTAATTAATCTTATTTCAATTAGTATATAAAGCAGTTTCCACTATTAGAAAATACAACAGAGCATTTTCGCCTAGAGGGTTCCTTCCAAATCGGGGCAGACTTCTGGGACACCAGAAAATAACTAAAGTCAAGTGGATCGGGCCATGTCAGCAATACACCCTACTTCCCAACTGGTTTGTCTGCCAGTGCCCAATGTAGGGAACTCCGTAGGCATTTCTTCAGGGAGTTAGTTCATCAAGAACTAACTTGATTCTGCTTTGCAACCCATGACCCTCATTCCCTGATTCACCCCACTGTGAATTTGGCTGAGTTTCCACTGAGAGCAAAGAGCTGCTGCCAGGGCCATCTGGTCACCTCACAGAGACAAGGGCTCTATGGAGAGCAGCCGTCTTTCCGGCTTGACCTGGATAAAGTGAGATTGCCCACCACGAACCACAGTCTGGGGCAGGGGGCAGTCAGGCATAGGTACCGTGGGGACTGCACCCTCTCACTATAGATTTAGCAAAGACCTTAGGAAGGCGCTGCAGAGCTGTGGAGGGCAGGCCTATCTGACAGAGTTGTGTGGAGACCTGCACTGTGCGTAGTTCCCTCCCTAAGATATCGAGACGCTGAAGTGAGGCTCCTCTAGCTTCCTGACCTTGAACCTGAAAACCAACAGGAAAGATGATCCCAACAGAAACATCACGTTCAATCATGTTCTATAGACTTTCGGGTTATGGCACAGTTAAAGGAACACTGAATTCTGGAACTGAGACCCTAGTCTATGATGGAGTGAACCAACCAACCAGTCATTCCAGCATCAAGATCCAGCGACTTCATCTTTAAATTGAGGAAACTGAATTTGTTTTCCCCAATGTTTCTTAATAATCTGATACCCTAGGGTTCTAGAAATCTTTTTTCCCCCTCATAGAAATGGCCCCCACTACCTTCCAGATAGGAGTCACCACTGTAAACAGGTGGTGGGAAGGAATTGATAATCCTCAGGTTACTCCTCCAGAATCTGCCAAATGGATGCCCACAGCTCAAGGGTCTAGACTCTGGGGACACGAGGGACTGCAGGGCAGAGTCAAGCCAGACAATGAACCAACACGCTGAGAATGGACCGAGCGGAGTAAACAAAGAATAGCTGGTGCTACTACTACTTCTATTTAAAGTTTGCTTTTTACCAAGGTAGCAGATTACTCACCATCGGGCTTAAATGGAATTTTATTCTTATAAAAACGAAGATTGCTCAAGTCATTTTGATATCGGATATCTTTGAAGTTCTGCTAAAGGAAAAAATAAATCAATCTCCAGCACATGGACATATGAAAAAGGCACAAGGACCTTCCTTGTACATTTGCTCATTGGCATCATAAAATAACAGAAACAGAAGGGAAATATTTTACAGTTTCAAAAAAAAAAATCATTCTATAGTCTTACTGGGTACTGGTGTCGGTATTTGTACAAATCCCTTGCAGCATAAAAACTTCTCTTTGGCTTCACAGGTGCTTCAGTGGAATCAGTCCCCTAAAATAAAAGGGGAAATTCTGTTTACATTTTGAGCAAGACATTTTCACCAAGGAACTTTCAGAACAAACTTGAAATAACAAGAACACATAAAGAAAGGCTGAACAGTGTCCAGCTATCCATTGAGTGAAGATATTTTAAATGTCCTTTTAATAATGCTTACTAGCAACATTTGTTGGCTCTCTCGTTTCCTGACTTGAAGCCAGTAACATTTGTTCTGAGGTGTTTTACCAAATAAAAAACTTTATTATTTACCCAAAGCCTTTAGAGGCCAAATATTATGGATCAGTATCTATTAGAAACAGAACTTACAATGAATTAAAGACCATAGGTTAGACAAGTGATTTTATAACAAAACTTATTTTAAAATATTTTACATAACATGAAAACTGTTAAGATAATAAGTCAATCCTACAAAGAAGATTGTCATCAATCTTGCAATGTTTAGCTGTACTTGGAAGTCAAGTAATATTTGTGAAGGGAAAGGGGGCTTTTAAAACAAACTAAATAGCTTTCCAAGCTCCATCCTTCACAGTATATAACAGGCACACAAAGGCATGAATAACCTTTGGTTAATTCAATGATAATACAATGTGACATAAGGTGTGTGTGCGTATGTGTTAGTCACTCAGTCGTGTCCCACTCTTTGTGATCCCTCGGACTGTGGCCTGTTCGACTCCTCTGTCCATGGAATTTTCCAGGCAAGACTACTCGGGTGGGTAGCCATTCTCTTTTCGAAGGTAGCAGATTTCAAACGTATACACAAAGTAGTATAATTCTCAGTTGGAATGAACTTCACATTGTAGTAACCTGTATGTGGTAGTTTACTTACACTTTTAAAATTCTAAACAAAATTCCCAGCCCCACAGCAATTTTTAAAGGATAAGCTAGAAGTCAATATAATCAGTTCTCATGCTCTTAACTCCACGTGCTATCATAATGTACAAGAACATGTTTTGGGTCCAGAGTCATGCAGAAGGGCAAAGAGACTGCTGAGGAAGATGAAACAGATGACAAAGCTGAAGTCTGAATATTCATTAAGAGGTTCGCCCACCTTTCTCATCAGCCCCCGCCCCCACTGGTGCTGACAGACCAGCATCCTCCAAGCAGTTTCTGAAGGACCATGAGTCTCACTGTTACTACAAGTACAGAGCGACTTACTTCAACTCCAAACTAGCTGATGTTTAACAATAGCTGCTCCTTACGTAAGCAAGGAAAAGCTTATATTCTGGTCCTCACCACATGTTTCAAAATAGCTCTGCCTAGCAGGTTTCTGGATCTCTTTAGCCTATGCTACAACCCCATGACTCATCATCCCAGAAGCATAAAGAAAGCACTTTTCCACTTACCAGGCACACATATTATTTCATTTGATTCTTATAACCCACCTGGAAGGCCATCAGGAGTGCTTCCATCTTAGAAACAAGGGAACCCAGGCTTGGAATAAAGTTCACTAACTATTGCTCAGAGCCCAGCGATAGGGCCAGACGGAGAACCCCAGGCTGGAGGCTCCAAGTCTAACTAATTGGGTCTGAATCCATTTCAGCTCCACCCAATGCGGAGGACTGTCATAGAAACCAGGGTGGAATATCAACAGTTCAAAACTAGGAGTCAGGACACTCGGACTGAGTCTTTAACTCAGCTGCTGACGTGTGAGGCTTTTAACTGCATCTTCATTTGATCATCTGCGAAATGAGGAGAATGACTCACGCCCTACCTATATTTCCCAGGGTTATGCTGAGAACGCTGCCTCCTCCAGGCTCTAAATGCGCCAGCCTGCCAGCATCACCGTGCTCCCTCCCCTTCCTGCTCCTACAGGCTCTCCTCCCCGCTCCTTTTCACCTGCTCAGCCACAGACTTTGTTCCTTAATATTTTATCACTAATTCTCGTGTCCCCAAAATTTCCCTGTCTTTCGGGTCATTGCCTTCAGCAACCATGCTGTAGCATCTCTAATCTTAAACATGCATCAACTAGGACTGACCCAAACTCCCCTCAATGACAGATCCATAGCTTTGCTCCGGTTTATAGCAAAACATTCCCAGAGAGTTGCCCACAGTCCCTGCCTGTCTCCCCTTCTTCACAACCCACCCCAATCAGGCTATCATCCTCTGCACGCCATCAAAATGGCTTTCATGAACATCACCTAACACATTCCCATCTCACTGAGCAGCTTTCCCAGTGCTCCACCCAGGTGACTTCCCAGCAGCACTGGGCCAACTGACATCTCTCCTCCTGAAACACTGTCACACGCCACACCTGCTCTGGTTTGCTTCTGCTCCATCTCACTGGTCGCCCCTGGGCAGCCTCATCTTTGACTTCTCTCCCTCACATGGTCTCCATGGAGCAGTGCCCAGGGCCTGTCCACATTTCTCATGCTCCCTGATGACCCCAAATCTTCCCATGACTTTAAATACCTCCATTCTTACATGCTGTGGAGAAAGCAATGGCACCCCACTCCGGTACTCTTGCCTGGAAAATCCCAAGGATGGAGGAACCTGGTGGGCTGCAGTCCATGGGGTCGCTAAGAGTCGGACATGACTGAGCGACTTCACTTTCACTTTCATGCATTTGAGAAGGAAATGGCAACCCACTCCAGTGTTCTTGCCTGGAGAATCCCAGGGATGGGGGAGCCTGGTGGGCTGCCGTCTATGAGGTCGCACAGAGTAGGATACGACTGAAGCGACTTAGCAGCAGCAGCAGCTTACATGCTGACGATTCCAGTCCTGGACTGAGGCTTTACTCATAATGAACTACTCATCAACTCCCCTTGGATGTCTTATAGGATATTAAACTCAAAGGGATTCTTGATTTAACCTCTGATGCTGCTTGCTACCTTAGACTTCCCCATCTCGGTTAATGGCACAGTCATTTGTCAAATATTCACTTGGACTAGGAATACAGCAACAGAGCTGGTGAAAAGTAGTTTTTCTACTTTTTAGCAGTCTAAAAAGTAGACTGGGTTAGACTTTAAAGGTAGCTCCATTAGTTCTTGCAAATGACCATGGAGAGTAGGGAGCAGGCAAGGTGGACATTCAAAAGCAGCATTAAAGAGTAGACATTACATGGTGATCTTGACAAGAAAAATTAACCATTAAAGGGGAAGAAAAGATTGAAGCCATCTACCATTTACTGGGGTTGTGATTAACTGATTGAAACATGAATTATAAAACTGTTTCACATGGATGGACCAGGTTAGTTGGACTGAATCTGAGCAGGTTTTTGTTTTTTTTGTGTTTGTTTGTTTTTTTTTTTTTTTGACATCCCAAACTTCACTGAGATACAAGTGGAAGGGAAAAACAATGAATTTGCAAGGCAAGACAACCAGCAGCAGGGGCAAAGAGACAATCAGGTCTTGGGTTCTGCCACAGGTGACAGGCAGACTTGGGTCTGCACCCCTCTTTCCCTGAATGATCTTGGGCAAACTTCTCTTTCTAGGCCTCAGTTTTCTCTAAAACGGGAGTTCAAAAGAGCAAATGCCACCACAGTCCACTCCAAAAATTGCAGTTGGAAAGAACATGTGTATAGCATAGAGCCTGCACAGTTTGCTGCTGACCCAAACAGATGATTGTCAAGATGGATGAGTCAGTCTTTCTGTAAAATATACCTTCTGATTCCTCTGCTAGAGCGGAGAGACCTTGGTCTCCACTTCCCAGCCTCTTCCCCTCATGGCTGAGGAGGGCCTGACCCAGTAACCCTGCCTGTTAGAGCTGAGCCAGGTGCCCTTCAGAGGCTTGGCCATGCAGGTCCTCCCTTCTAAAGTTTCCTGATTTTTCAGTCCCTCAGAGGTTAGAAGGGTTACTAACCTCTCCTCGGAACTAAAGTAGGCAGATGACTTCATATCTGGATCAACAAGTCTTCTGGGTGAAAAAAAAAGATGTTTGGACCATGCCCTGAACTCCTGGGTCAGAAGGCCTGACTTGGAACTCTGGCATTTTCACGTCGGATGGGGACCTTCCAGAGATTCCTGAAGGCTGGAGACCCCGCTGCAGGGAGAGGGCTCGCTGCCCCCACCTTATTCTGGGTGATTTTTTTTTTTTAACCAATAACACGCACTAGACGGGTTTTCACCATCCTCTATTCTCAGGCAGGTTACCCCCACCCTGCCTTCCATCACCCGGCTGC
>SJXQ01006648.1:0-10548 GCA_006408695.1 Aepyceros melampus | reverse complement strand
GGGCGGGGAGGAGCCCGCGGCCCCGGGGCCGCCGCCCGCGCCCGCGCCCGCCCATCGCTCCCGCCTCCCGGCCCGGCGCGCGCCGCTCCCGCCGCGCTGCCCCTCGGAAGGCCCTCTGCCCTTGGCCTCCGACCCGCCCCGGGCTTGGACCGGGGTCCGAGGAGGTGTCGCCGTCTGCGGGCGATTCCCGTCCGCACCTCGCCTCCTCTCCCGGCCGGTCCTGGAGGGAAAGATGGATTGGCCGCGGCAAGAATTCGCAGCTGCTGGGGACCGGGCAGCTCATCCACAGAAAACCCGAGCTACCGGGACTGCGTCTGGGCTGACGCTCCAGCGCCGCGGACACGGAAAGTCGAAGCTGTAGCCACCTCATCCAGGCAGCAAAAGCAGCGAGAACCACCAGACGCCCACATGCATCCGTGCACGGTTTCGCTAATACCCACTCTGCATCAGTGCTCGGGATAGAATAAAAAGTCAGGAACCCTGACCCCTTGTCTGTTCTGAAATGGGAGGGATAGCCAGGGAAAGGGTGTCATAGAAGTAATTAAAGCGGGCTTCCCTGGTGGCTCAGCTGGTAGAGAATCCGCCCGCAATGCGGCAGACCTGGGTTCGATCCCTGGCTTGGGAAGATCCCCTGGGTTCGATCCCTGGGTTGAGAGAAGGGAAAGGCCAGAAGTATTCTGGCCTGGAGAATCCCATCCATGGGGTCGCAAAGAGTCGAACACGACTGAGCCGCTTTCACTTTCACGTTCAAAGGTAAATCAGCACAGTCTGATAAAATAAATGGCTCCTGTTAACTTTGTATCATGACCTTCCGACTAGAGGCGGCCACGCCTGCACACCCTGTCTGCTCACCGTGGGCTGAAAAAAAAAAAAGTCCAATGTATAAGACAAAATTGCTGTGCTTGAAATAAACAGTTTCTGGAAATAGACCTGCCTTATGACCCAGCAATCCCACTGCTGGGCATACACACGAAGGAAACCAGAATTGAAAGAGACACGTGTACCCCAATGTTCATCACGGCACTGTTTATAATAGCCAGGACATGGAAGCAACCTAGATGTCCATCAGCAGATGAATGGATAAGAAAGCTGTGGTACACATACACAATGGAGTATTACTCAGCCATTAAAAAGAATACATTTGAATCAGTTCTAATGAGGTGGATGAAACTGGAGCTTATTATACAGAGTGAAGTAAGTCAGAAAGAAAAACACCAATACAGTATACTGACGCATATATATGGAATTTAGAAAGATGGTAATGATAACCCTGTATGTGAGACAGCAAAAGAGACACAGATGTATAGAACAGTCTTTTGGACTCTGTGGGAGAAGGAGAGGGTAGGATGAGTGGGAGAATGGCATTGAAACATGAATAATATCATGTAAGAAACGAATCACAAGTCTAGGTTCTATGCAGGAGACAGGATGCTTCGGGCTGGTGCACTGGGACAACCCAGAGAGATGGTATGGGGAGGGAGGCGGGAGGGGAGTTCAGGATTGGGAACATGTGTACGCCCGTGGTGGATTCATGTTCATGTATGGCAAAACCAATGCAGTATTGTAAAGTAAAATAAAGTAAAATTAAATAATAATAATAAGAAGAAGAAGAAATAAACAGTTTCTTTCTAAATGTTTCAAGATGCAGTAGGAGACTGCATCAAGAATGATGGGCAGCTCCTAGGGCGAGAAGAGGTGAACAGGATGCCCGTTCCACGCGGAAGTCAGGATGGCTTCTCTTCAAGCATTGCACCTGCGGCTCCACCCATAATCAGTTTTTGACCTTGGCCAGGTCACACAGCTACTTTAAACCTAAATTTCCTTGTCTATAAAATAGAACCTGATTCTCTCTTCTGCGTCCCTTGTAGCCCTGACTTACTATGATCCTTGAATGACCTGAAACTAATAAGTAATAGACACACAAACAGACCCGGTGCATAAAAAGACTTGCTGGCCATAGGGCTTAGTGAAGGAAAAATGGGCAGCACTAGGATCTGGGAGTTTGGCGTCGTCTTCCACTGGCAGAGGACCAGAACGAGGTGCAGAAGTGGTGTCCGTCTAGCCATGGGCATCCTAGGAAAGAAAGTGTAGTGTCAGTTGCTGCGCCTGGGTGCTCCAGCAAGTGGTTGAGATGTGTGTAAGTTAGAATTGGCCTCATGTTAGTTGCGCTCCTCCCATTGAGAGGTATAGTCTAACTCTCCACCTTTTGAATCAAGGCTGACCCTGTGGCTTGCTTTGGAAAACAGAATATGGAGGGTTTTCCAGAAAATCTGGTTTTTACAAGATTAAGGTATAAGGAACCTTGCACCTTCCCCTGAGGCCTTGGGAACCTACTCTTGTATAGCCCTGAACTGTCATTGAGGAAGTTCTCCCCCTTGAGACCACTGTGCCAGAAAGGCCACCCTGTCTTCTGGCCACCAGGGCCAGCTGAGGATCCTGCCTTCCAGGGTCCCCTGCTGCATCCTTATGGGTTTTATTAGATCCTCCAGACTTGCCCATCTGCCCGCTGGCCTCTTAGTGACCTCCACTGATGCCATGTGGAACAAAGGAACCACCCAGCAGAGTCTTGCTCAAATTCCTGACCCTCAAAATAGGAAAAACAGTAAAGGGAATACTATCTAAGTCACTGAATTTTGCAATAGCCTGTTACACAAATGATGGCACAATGAAAAACATCTGTAAAAGCCTGTATATATTTGTATATATAACTGCTGCAATTAAGTCTTACCTTTTCCACCACCTTTTGGCAAATGTATCAGTTTTTATGGGGCTATAGATTTTCTGCCATTGAGCAGTATATTTTCTAAAGAATGTAATTTACATGAACTATTGCCAAAAACCTTAAGTAGTGACTTTTAAAAGTTTGGAAGCAATGCTTGATCACATTGTATCCAATATATGTGTTTAAGAAAGTTAATTCTGGAGGTTTCTCATCTTTTAGGTTCTGTACCCAGGAATTACCCTACCTGAAAACCTAAATTTTTTCATTATTCCTAACTTTGACAGTATTTATTCATTGACTCCAAAGAAGCATGTCTTTGTTTCATAGGAAAAAATTCAACATCCGTTGCCATGCACATATTAATTTTTAATTGACATATATTAACTCTAATCAGTATTCACCCAGTGAATCTTCAAGAATATTGAGTTCAGTAATTAAATAAATATACATGTAATGAGAAGAAACTACTGTCACAATGGCCTATAACGTCTGACTCCGTGCCCCCAGAAGCTATCCTAAGCTCTCCAGATATTACAGCCATGTTCCAGTGTAACTTTTTCCCACCTTTTCACGGTTTCAGCTATGTCCTTGAAGGGTGAGGTGACAATCAAGGGGACCCACTACTTCAAGATCTAAATTTTTTTTACTAGAATCCGAGACATATGTGCCAAATTTTTTTTTTTAACAGTGAGTTTTGTCTTAGGAACTTTAATAGAGAAGGTTTATTGTTATACATTTCCTTTAAGAGCTTTTCAAATAAAAGGAAAAGGCAGACCAAAGGCCATTTTATCTAACCTCAGGAGTTAATGTCTCAGTAGCTCTTGGGAACTGAAGACCCATGGAGAAAAAAAAAAAATATATATATATATATATATATATGTTATTAAAAAAATCACTCTCTTTTAACAAAAGCAACTCCACTGCCATTATTTCCAAGGGGACACTTTTTGTTTTATTGTTTTAAGAGGAAAGATCTTCCCTGGTGGCTCAGATGGCAAAGGACCTGCCTGCAATCCAGGAGACCTGGGTTCAATCCCTGGGTGGGGAACAGTGCAGGGAGAAGAAACTGATATCCTTGGCAGACCTGGGAAGTTAGCTGCCCTGGCTGTGTCCATCACGTGTCCTCTGCAGCCATTTTCAGGCCGCTGGAGTGTTTGGCTAAAATCCCAAAGTATGAACACAACATATTCAAGGAGTCTAAGAAGCAGTGGATTCTATGATGCATCTTATTCTTGAGATATTTAGATGTGAAGAGCTGTACATTCTCTAATTCATGCATTATGATGGTTTGCTAAAAGAGAAGTTTAACATTTTTAAAGGACTCATTTATTTCTAAGAAACAGTTTACAATTCAAAGGCCGACTCTAGATCCATATCCAGTACTGAATATTTTCATAGCTTAAAGCCCTCTGTTCAATCACATGAAAATTATTAATAAAGCAAAAGTAAATGTTCATAGAATGTATGAGTGTTTAATTAGTGTATAATAAGATACCAGTGAAGGCAGGTTGAAATTAACCTGATAAGAATTTGGTAGTAAATCATCATTTGCATGAATATGCAAATAAATTCAGCCTGTAGACTAAAAATAGAGTCATGTTTAAATTTAAAAAGTAATAACATTTGTTCAATAACAGTGATTGGAGTCTCTAGTTAGCAAGTCAGCAGCTTTTAGACCTATACTTTGGGTTTTCTTTCAGACACTGTACTGAAAATAGAAATGAAAAAATCTTTTCTAGTTACACTTTAAGAAAACAAAACATTCAAAAATTTTTAAATAAAATTGGCATAAAAGCTATTAAATATAGGAATTTTTTTACCTCAATCAAAAAAGGAAAAGAAATTTTGCTTATCACCTCCAAAGTTATTTTTTATTTTCTGTGAATAAAAATAGATATGTAGCCCCATATTTCCTTTTTTCAATTATTACCATTAAGTATTTGTTATTATTTTATATAATTCTTGTTTGCAGAGTCAGACATGACTGAAGCGACTCAGCAGCAGCAGCAGCCCTTTAAATTTATCTGATCACCTAAAAACACTACAGTGACAGTAAGAAATGGGTATGTAAACACATTCTGGACTGTTTGCCAGCTTAAAAGGACGCTTGTTATTAAATGCACAGCTGGGGAATGTGTGATTCTTGTGGGTTCCTCAGAGCTCCTGCCCTTCTCTTTTACAGTTAACCATTCATCTTGTGAAAAGACTCCCCGAGGCAAGCTGTAGGGGTGGGTCTCCTCCAGGCTTCTCAAAGCCCAGATGCCCCTGGAGGACACAGCAGAACCAGCAGAGGTGCTGTCACTGAGCCAGGGACATGCAGAGAGGCTGCAGGGCGACCCAAAGGCGGGCATCCAGTCTAGGCCAGGCCTTGAAGGCAGCCGCAGTGCAGCAGAGGAACAAGTCTCGCTTCTGCCCAAAGATGAGTGTCTTCAAGTCTTCACCAACAGGAGATGGCTGTGCTGTTTGCGAGGTTAAAGAGTCACTTCTCCTAGACTGTCCACAACTCCACTGGAAGAGAACCTGGGCCTGAGTGTTGGTGGCAAGTTACCCTCCATCCAGACAGCCGTCTCCAGAGAGCCACAACAGTTTCTTCCAGGCTTCAGAGCTCACAGCCGCCTTTACATGAATGCCTGCTGCTTCTGCTGCTGAGTCACTTCAGTCATGTCCGACTCTGTGCGACCCCATAGACGGCAGCCCACCAGGCTCCCTAGATGAAGCCTAGGGAGTAGCTTTGTCTCAGTTTGAAACTTTGTTTTCCAACGGCTAATCGTGTACTCTGCCCAGTTTCCAAGACGGTTCTGATGACCCTCACTTCTTGATATTCAGGCCCTTGCAAAGTCTCCTCCCACGCCGGATGAGGACTGGCCATGTGCGGTCAGTAAAATACGGGGACAGGACAGCATGGAACTCCTGAGGCTAGGTCCCAAGAGGTGCTGGGCCTTGCGCCCTGACCTGTAGCACTTACCTGGGGGGAGGCCACCTGTCACGCCCTAATGACGCTTAAGCAGCCCTATGGAGAGGCCTACAAGGAGGGGAACAAGGGACCCCAGCCAAGAGGCAGCACAGACTTGTCAGCCATGTGAGCGAGCCTTCCTGGATTCTTGGCAAAGCAGAAACCACGAGGAAAAATAATAAGTGATTATTCTTTTAAGTCGCTCCATCCTGAGGTGATTTATTACAAATTGTTGGAGTAACTGGAGCACCGTTGCTGAGTCACACCAGTCCCCAGCTTCATTTATGCCGCAGACTTTTTCTGAGCGTCTGTTATATGCCAAGCCCTGTGCTAGGCTGGGAGCCAGGGGATGCTGTACACCCCTTGGGAACACAAATGAGGAGTAATACGTGACCACAGAAGATCTGAAGCAAAATGCTATGGGAGTCCAGAGAAGAGGTGCTGCTTGTCTTTCCTTCATCAATAACAATTATTCATTCCTTCAAAAAAAATGTATTGCATGCTTTCTGGGAATTAGTCACTGTGCTCTGTGATAGACACTGGTGGAAACATTCATTCCTGCTCTCAAGGCCAACATCACAGGCAGAGGAAACGTCACAAGAAAGTGGAAATGGGGTGGTTGAATTTGGCAGAGTGTGACTTCAGTGAGAGCAGTTTCTGCAGAATGGTGAAAACAGACAATAGAATAGAAAAAGGAAGTTGAGGCTGCTGGCATAGAATTTTTTTTCCCCTAAAACTATTAGTGGCAGAGGAACAGAATGAGGTCAACAGCTTGGTTCTCCTTCTGCCTGTAACCTGGTTCCATCTGCTCTGCGGGTTTCATCCCCATGCTGGTCTCTGTCTCTCTCGCTCACAGTCAGCAGGCTGAGATGATCAGAAAGGTCGATTGGCTCTTACTGTGAGAACTTCCCGGGAATGGGGGAGGGAAAACAGGCAGAGTCTGCAAGTCTGAGATGCCACCCCCAGCCCAGGCCCAGAATCTCTTAACTTGTCAGCATCACCCAGCTGACCTAGCTTGAGGGCATTTGCTCATTACCAGGGCTCTCAAAAGACTAGTCCCTAAACCCAGGAGGCCTGTTCTTCATTCTCACAACTGTAACTGACAGTTCCTAGTATATACCGGTGTCTGCCCACCAGGCCTGATGAGTGCTTCTCAGAATTCACAGGTTGACATTCATCCCCTAATGTGATGAGACTGGTGGGGGATTGGTATTGGGGGTTGATTAGGGCATGAGGGTGGAGCTGTTAGGAAAGAGATTAGTGCTCTTCTAAAGGAGACCCCTGGAGAAGGAAATGGCAACCCACTCCAGTGTTCTTGCCTGGAGAATCCCAGGGACGGGGGAAGCCTGGTGGGCTGCCGTCTATGGGGTCGCACAGAGTCGGACACGACTGATGCGACTTAGCAGCAGCAGCAGCAGCAGCAGCAGCAAAGGAGACCCCAGAGCGCTCTCTGGCACCTTCTGTCACATGAGGATACAGTAGAAGATGGAAGCTTATAAATCAGGAAGTAGACCCCCACCAGGTTTCAAACTACACCTTGATCTCAGACTTATTAGCTGCTAGAACTGTGAGAAATGAGTCTGCTGTTGAGGCCACTCAGTCAATGTAGTTTTGTCATAGCAGCCAGCACTTACAGAGGGAGTAAGCATGAATCAGAACAGGGACACTATGTATTGGATTCAAAGTCTGAAGCCTCTTCTTATGTGTGATGGGGGCACGGCGGGACACCTTCTGGTCCAGGCACTGTTCTGTTAGGCCCCCTGTGCCTCTGGGACTCTGGTTCTATCTGAAGAACCATCAGTGATCAATGATCCAGTGTTCATAGGTTGGATTACTCAGGGAGGCTATTCCAAGTCTCTAATGTGGGTGTGTGCTGAGTGGCTTCAGTCGTGTCTGACTCTTTGCGACCCTATGGACTATAACCCACCAGGCTCCTCTGTCCATGGGTTTCTCCAGGCAAGAATACTGGAATGCATTGCCATTTCCTCCTCCAGGGGATCTTCCCAAGCCAGGGATCCAACCCACATCTCCTGTGTCTCCTGCCTTGGCAGATGGGTTCTTTACCACTAGCACCACCAGGGAAGTCTCTAAAGACCCATTCAAACAGGCTCTAGCCACGCGGAATGCCTGCAGGAGGGCTGGAGGGCCCCTGCCCGGCCAGCTGCTGGGTTTAGGGAGCTCCAGGGTGGCTGGGAAAAGGCAGGACTCCTGGGGGTGGCGGTCATGACTGTCTCAGTTTTCAGCTCCTACAGACTGACTGTTAGCCTCTCTTGTGTATGTGAACACCTTGATTGGGACGGACTCCCTCAGAAATCTTCATCTTTGTGGTAATTGCTCATTTCAACCCAAAACTATTTAATGCTGAGTCAAAATGTAGTTCTCAGAGGAAAGCTCAGTTTCTAAGTTATCAAAGATACACTATTGTTGCCACAGGTATTATTTCTAATAAAAGGCAGCAAATTGCAATGGGTTCATATTTTTCTTCCTCAGAGCCCTTCACAGTAGGTGACATATTGCAGGCACTTTTAAATGCTCTCTGATGAATTATTAGGTTAATGAACAAACAAGACTAACCCAGTAACAGCATGTTCCTTCAAACTGATATCTATGACTGTCATCAAAACTTGTTAACAAGTAGAGTATTAATACAAAGATAGCTCACTGGTCTCCTTCTCATTGGGAACTCTTAGCAGTTCATGGATTTCAACAGTCATTCAATACCTTCACCACAATACATTCACACACTGTGATTGTAATGACATGATATCTTTGCCATTACAAAACACACAAAGGAGTGATTTTTGTTTTGAGTTTCAAAAGTATAACAAAATTAAACGAGGCATAAACATTTAATGTGTCTTGCTATAGGTTCAATCATTCAGAAATCCTAGGAGGGATCAAAGCCCAGTCTGACCCCAAGGACCAATGAACCACAACTGCCAAATATTTTTAAATGTATTTTTTAACTTTGAAATAATTAGTATGCCATCTTATCATTTCTCCTCCAAAAATAATGGCACAAATCATCACTTGTGACTAACCTCCTATTCATATAGCACTTATCTAGCAATCCATTTAAGAGGAAATTTTCTTCTCTAATTTCTTCTTTTATGTTTTGTAAGATAGAAGGAACCAAAAAAAAAGCTCAGAGTGTAATAGATTTCTGGGCTTGCACTTTGGAGTCATGGAAATCTATATGGAATAATTCCCAAGAGAGTATTTTCAAAGTTCTACCATAATAAGTAAAATGTCATTCCTAGGAATTTATAGTAGACACCAGTCAGCCTGCAGTGTCTTTAATCCCTGATACAGGAGTTTCTCAGAGAATATTAATTGATGGTGACAGAATATTACATGAACTGTTTTAAGGTGAGAAGAAGCAAACCTGGGTAAACTCAATAGAGGAAATCGATCTTGAAGTGTTAATTCCACTTATTAAGTCAGTTATATCCTAGAGTATTTCAGTAGTCCTTCAGAAGAATGTAAATGCTGTAACAGTTTTACAGTTTGGTTACAAAGACAGAGATGAAGATTGAGGTAGAAAATAGAATGTTGCAATCTCCTTCCTGCCAAGTCCTAGGGGACCTTGATTTAATTCCTCCCATTCTTCTTCCAAGGTTGTCGGTCTCTCCCTCTTTACTGGTGCTCTCTCTCTCTCTCTCTCTTTCTCTCTCTCTCTCTCTCTCTCTCTCTCTCTCTCTCACACACACACACACACACACACACAGGTCTTCCTTAACTTCAAAAAAAGTCATAAACTTAAGCAGATGCTGCTGTGGATACCATCCGGTCTTCACCTTCCATTCACTACCAAACCCCTCCACAAATGCCAAGTGATCTGCATGTTCCCAATCCTCATGATTCACTCCCTCCAAGGTGGTATTCCATTCCCCACCACTCCGCCAAAACTGGAAGAAGTCACTGCATAAGCTTTGAAATCTCTGTGACAAGTCATTCTGCTCTCTGCAGTGACCCCTGGTGTGACCTGCTCCATCTTTACCCGTGTTCAGGATCCCCCCTGTCCAGGCTCTCCTCACACCACCTCCCAACCTTTCCTTGGCTGCTGACTCTTTTCTCCTTATACGGACTCCCTTGAGAAAGTCATCAGCTGTCACAACATCAGCTCAAAAAATCTGACCTCTCTGCTGAAGGCCACCTATTCCTTCACCTTTGTCTTCTCATGAGGGTTCTATTGTTTCAAAAGTAGAGAAAGAAAGCTGGTTATTTAATTTTTTAAAATTTTTTCACAAGTTGAACTCTACCAATAACTTCTTCCTGAGTAAGTTACAGGTTTGTTTATGAAAACCAAAGACACAAATCTTCTAGGGAGAGGTATGACAGGTACACATGAGTTGAAGAAAAGGCTACATTTTGTGCCCCACTCACTGTCATTTGCACTGAACGTGTACTTCTCAAGAGGAGCAATGTAATAAACATGTAACTCATGTCACTGCGTGTATCACAATACCCTAACTGATATATTATGCACGATTGCCATGTCTCTAAACCCCAAGACCATCCTATACTTCTGTACCTTTGAGTGATGAGAATATAATCCTATGGGATACTTTCTACCATCTCAAATTCTCAGTGGCATTTATCTGAAGAACAAGTGTTGAGTATCAGGTGCTGTACTAGGGGCTGGGACACAAAGATGAATGACCCACAAGCCCTGTTCAAGACATCCTAATCTAAACTCATGACCTTTCTTTTCTGAAACCACAGTTCAGTCAGTTCAGTCATTCAGTTGTGTCTGACTCTTTGCAACCCCATGAATCGCAGCACGCCAGGACTCCCTGTCCATCACCAACTCCTGGAGTTCATTCAGACTCACATCCATTGAGTCCGTGATGCCATCCAGCCATCTCATCCT
>SJXQ01006647.1:132220-195031 GCA_006408695.1 Aepyceros melampus | reverse complement strand
CTGGAATCAAGACTGCTGGGAGAAATATCAATAATCTCAGATATGCAGATGACACCACCCTTATGGCAGAAAGTGAGGAGGAGCTAAAAAGCTTCTTGTTGAAAGTGAAAGAGGAGAGTGGAAAAGTTGGCTTAAAGCTCAACATTCAGAAAACTAAGATCATGGCATCTGGCCCCATCACTTCATGGGAAATAGATGGGGAAAGAGTAGAAACAGTGTCAGACTTTGTTTTTGGGGGCTCCAAAATCACTGCAGATGGTGACTGCAGCCATGAAATTAAAAGACACTTACTCCTTGGAAGAAAAGTTATGACCAACCTAGATAGTATATTCAAAAGCAGAGACATTACTTTGCCGACTAAGGTCCGTCTAGTCAAGGCTATGGTTTTTCCAGTGGTCATGTATGGATGTGAGACTTGGACTGTGAAAAAAGCTGAGCACCGAAGAATTGATGCTTTTGAACTGTGGTGTTGGAGAAGACTCTTGAGAGTCCCTTGGACTGCAAGGAGATCCAACCAGTCCATTCTTAAGGAGATCAACCCTGAGATTTCTTTGGAAGGAATGATGCTAAAACTGAAGCTCCAGTACTTTGGGCACCTTATGCGAAGAGTTGACTCATTGGAAAAGACCCTGATGCTGGGAGGGATTGGGGGCAGGAGGAGAAGGGGACGACTGAGGATGAGATGGCTGGATGGCATCGCAGACTCAATGGACGTGAGTCTGAGTGAACTCCGGGAGTTGGTGATGGACAGGGAGGCCTGGCATGCTGCGATTCATGGGGTCGCAAAGAGTCGGACACGACTGTGCGACTGAACTTGAACTTGAACTTGATGTTATATATAGACTTCCCTGGTGGCTCAGACAGTAAAGCATCTGCCTACAATGAGGGGGACCCAGGTTTGATCCCTGAGTCGGGAAGAAACCCTGGAGAAGGAAATGGCAACCCACTCTAGTATTCTTACCTAGAAAATCCCATGGATGGAGGAGCCTGGTAGACTATATACTCCATGGGGTCGCAAAGAGTTGGACACGACTGAGTGACTTCACTCACTTTCACTATGTTACATATAAAATATACATAGAGTTTTATACAGAGAAGGCAATGGCACCCCACTCCAGTACTCTTGCCTGGAAAATCCCATAGATGGAGGAGCCTGGTAGGCTGCAGTCCATGGGGTCGCTAAGAGTCAGACGCAACTGAGTGACTTCACTTTCATGCATTGGAGAAGGAAATGGCAACCCACTCCAGTGTTCCTGCCTGGAGAATCCCAGGGACGGGGGAGCCTGGTGGGCTGCCGTCTATGGGGTCGCACAGAGCCGGACAGGACTGAAGTGACTTAGCAGCAGCAGAGTTTTATATGTTAGAGTAACTCTAAGAGTTCTTAACACAAGGAAAAAATATTTTTGTCTATTTCTTTAATGTTCTATCTCCATGAGACAATGGATATTAAGCCTATTGTGGTCATCGTTTCATGATGTATGTAAGTCAAGTCATTATGCTGTATGCCTGAAGCTAATACAGTGCTATATGTCAGCTGTATCTCATGGAGTACCATCTATAAAAAATACTGAATCATTGTGCTGTACACCTGAAACTAATATAATATTGTAAATCCACCATACTTTCATTTTTTAAAAAGAGACATGAAAAAATAGAATGCTGAAAGCAGATTTTTAAAATAACTTGAAAGAGTATGTATTATTAAACAACTTTAGACACGTATACACAGTAAGCTGTCTCAACGGATGGACAGAGGGAAGATGGATGAGCAAATGCCTGATAGAGTGAATCTAGCAAAATGTTAACATTTGTGCTTCGAGGAGGTAATGTGTAGGTAATCACTATATAGTTCTTTCATCTTTTAAGTTTGGAATTTTTAGTGCAGTGTTGAAGGAAATATATAAACGTATTAAATGAAATAATGTTTAATATTTAAAACTTGGAAAAACTATGTCTCAATAAAACTAGAAAAAATATATATATATATCCCTCAAAAAAAAAAGATAGTGGAGGATGACAGAAGTCCCTCTGAGCCCTGCCATGGTCAAGTTCACCTGGTGTTCGCTCTGGCACATTAGGTGGCAAGGCTTAGTCAGACCAAGGCAGCCCATCACTGACATGATGGAGGCCTTTGTTCTAAGAGAAAGCAGCCCAGGGAAGAGCAGGCATTGAGTAAACCTGATGTTTCCGTCTCTCCCAACCTTTCGGGCTCTCCTGGGAAGAGGAAGCAGAGACACTCTGGTGGCCCGGAGAGAAATAGGACCAATGGGAGCTGGCAAGTTAGGCAGATCTTGACTCAGTATTGGTGGCTCAGAGGTTAAAGTGTCTGTCTTGCAATGCAGGAGACCTGGGTTCGATCCCTGGGTCGGGAAGATCCCCTGGAGAAGGAAATGGCAACCCACTCCAGTATTCTTGCCTGGAGAATCCCATGGACAGAGGAGCCTGGAGGGCTACAGTCCATGGGGTCGCAGAGAGTCGGATACGATTGAGCGACTTCACTTTACTCAGTATTAACTTCCTGGGAGGCAACTTTTGGAGGCAGAAAACTCACGGGCATGAGGGTGTGGGAGCAGCCACAGGATGGCCGGTGTGGGGCTGACCTTGAAGACCTTCAGTTCAGTTCAGTTCAGTTCAGTTCAGTCGCGCAGTTGTGTCCGACTTTTTGCGACCCCATGAATTGCAGCGCGCCAGGCCTCCCTGTCCATCACCAACTCCCGGAGTTCACTCAGACTCACATCCATCGAGTCCGTGATGCCATCCAGCCATCTCACCCTCTGTCGTCCCCTTCTCCTCCTGCCCCCAATCCCTCCCAGCATCAGGGTCTTTGCCAATGAGTCAACTCTTCGCATGAGGTGGCCAAAGTACTGGAGTTTCAGCTTTAGCATCATTCCTTCTAAAGAAATCCCAGGCCTGATCTCCTTCAGAATGGACTGGTTGGATCTCCTTGCAGTCCAAGGGACTCTCAAGAGTCTTCTCCAACACCACAGTTCAAAAGCATCAATTCTTCGGTGTTCAGCCTTCTTCACAGTCCAACTCTCACATCCATACATGACCACAGGGAAAACCATAGCCTTGACTAGACGGACCTTAGTCGGCAAAGTAATGTCTCTGCTTTTGAATATGCTATCTAAGTTGGTCATAACTTTTCTTCCAAAGAGTAAGCGTCTTTTAATTTCATGGCTGCAGTTACCATCTGCAGGGATTTTGGAGCCCCAAAAAATAAAGTCTGACAGTTTCCACTATTTCCCCATCTATTTCCCATGAAGTGACGGGACCGGATGCCATGATCTTCATTTTCTGAATGTTGAGCTTTAAGCCAACTTTTTCACTCTCCTCTTTCACTTTCATCAAGAGGCTTTTTAGCTCCTCTTCACTTTCTGCTTTGTTTCGTAGTCTAGGTATCTGTGAATCTAGGACTCCGCATTGCTTATTGTTATCAGATTCCATTACTATATGATCTTAAGAGTTTTAAAACTCAGTGCCTCAAAAATGCTAAAGTTTTATTATTCCCTAATTCCAGAACCTGAGAAATTTAGAATTATAAGGCTAGCTATGAGATGCAGTCATTTGTGTGGATCTCTTTGAAAGGTGTGTTGAGTACATGCTTTTCACCAGGTACTTTTTGGGGGCACTTTACATATATTATCTTATTTAATCCTCACAATGTACCTGTAAGTTATGTACATTTATTACCCCTATTTTTCAGATGAGGAAACTGAAGCACAGAGAGGTTAAGTGACTTATCCAAGACCACAGGAGTAGCATACAGTGGTCCTGTAATGAAAATCTAGGGTCCGTATTCATGGCCACTGCCTTAGGTGCCTTCCTGTATTATAAAAGGAATACACCCAGAAGGATGGAAGGGCTCTGGCCCAGCCCAGGGCTGAGTTATGGGTCCTCTGCTCAGCGGGACTGCACTGGCTGCTCCGAGTCCCAGCTCTCGGGGCTTCCCTTCCTTTCCCACCTTTCCAGGGAGTGTTCCCTCCACAATCTCAGGTCCTGAATTCCCCAGGCAAAGCCAGCCACATTCTTTGGGCTGGGGTCCAAGTTTATTTAAGAAGAGGAAAATGTTATTATGGAAATTACAACAGCTTTACGAAACAGAGCGTCGCTGTATCAATCCAGGACCACAAGAATGCTCATCAGCTTAATAGCTTCCTGTTGGGAGCCTTTCAAGCTACGACTGAAACTGGCAGGCATCGGGGCACGGGAATGGCGCCAAGCAACTGGGTGACACCGCACTCCACCCCCTGCCCTCGGGATGAGTGGCAGAGTCCCAGCAGAAGACCACAGGGGACCCCTCCCTGCCTGCTCCTGCCTGCATCCCTGCACAAGACTGCAGCTTGGGCTTCCCATTCTCAAGGGTGGAACCACAGTGGCGATGGTGGTGGTGGTGATGTGTGTGTCTCCAGGTAGCAAGCAGGGAGGAGAAGCCTGGGGCTCCTCCTTCCACCCACCCCATTTCACACCCACAGCCTGACTCAAGTACAAACGCAGTTGTGATCCTTAGACCTTCTTCCAAAGCCCATGTGGAGGGTCTGTGGCTAGGTCCCTGATAAGGACAGGCTTTAGGAAAGGGACTGCTTTCTTTAACTCCTAAGCCCAAGGAGAGAGAAAGCCAGGACTTAACTCTTTTTATCTTTAAAAAAAAAAAGGAGAAGAAAAGAAAACCATTAAAGTGAAATTCCTGGGGCTGAGAGCAGCCAGGAGTCTGGCACGTGTCTCCTCCTGGGTAATTATCTGGCATTTAGCACCTCTCTTCCCAGCACTTGTAATTAGCAGGGAAATTAAGATGCTGTCATCCTACCTCCCAGCTTCTCTCTGCTATGCCCAGAGGCCCAGGAGAGGCCCAGAGAGGGGAGGGTATCAGTACACCGAGAATTGAGACTAAAACTCAGGGAGGACTGAGAGGGGACATTTGACAGGAGAGCAATGGTGGGTCCTCGAGGGAGCACTTCCTGCCGCCTGCAGCCACAGCCATCCCTTTTGTCTGGATTTCTGGAGTGTATGCAAGGCGACTACGCTCTCTCCCCTGGGATGCTGTTACGGCTCTGATGAAACGACTCGGTTCCAGTGGAGTCTCATTCCCTTCACCAAGATTTTCACAGAGGCTTTTTGGTGTCCACCTCGGTGCTGGACCCTGAGATCAGGGATGAATTAGATCCATCTGGAGTTGTAGACGGTCCCCAGGGAAAGGACATGGCATTTGGTTGGGGTGGGAGTACAACCATAACACAAGGCTGAAAGTGACAAGCGTTGAGGGAGGCAGGATCAGTTATAGAATTTGGAGGGACTTACTGAAGATGTGAATTACTGAAATTCTAAATAATTTCAGACAGCAAGAGCAGAAGATTAAACCAAGCACATGGGCTCATCTAAGGGTCTCCGTGAGCTGCATACTCATGAAGCCAGCCCTGGCTCGACGGCAGTGTAGGTATTGCCAATTAAGAAAGATTTCTTTTTTTTTTTTCAAACTTTAAACTTTTTATTTTGTATTGGGGTATAGCTGATTAACAATGTTGTGATAGTTTCAGCTGAACAGTGAAGGGACTCAGCCACAGGTATACGTATATCCATTCTCCCCCCAACCACCTTCCCATCCAGGCTGGCACATAACACTGAGTAGAGCTCCATATGCTATACAGTAGGTCCTTGTTGGTTATCTGTTTTGAATATAGCAGTGGGTATATGACTTGCCCCAACCCCCTAACTACCCCTTTCCCTCTGGTAACCAGGAGTTCATTTTCTAAGTCTGTGAGTCTCTTCTGTTTTGTAAGTTCATTTGTATCATTTATTTTTAGATTCCATGTATAAGGAATACATATGGAATATTACTCAGCCATTAAAAAGAATGGAAAATGCCTTTGCGGCAACCTGGATAGACCTAGAGAGTGTCATAGTGAGTGGAGTAAGTCAGACAGAGAAGGGGAAATATCATATGACATCCTTTATACAAGTAAGAATTCTTAAAGGGTGCAGTATTTGAACTGATCTGGTTCAAGAAGTCAGCTTTGCTTAACAGGAAAATTACCTTTACTCTGTGTGGCCAGTTTTCTCATCCTTCAAGACTTCAGTCAATGCCCCCTCCTCCAGGAAGTCTTCCCTACTAACTCCATGCTGGAATAAGACTCTCTAGGCTCTCACAGCTCACCTCCTTCACCCCCTCCAAACCTGTGCTTCCCTAGACACCTCCCCTATTTCACTCCAGTACAGACGACCAGTTTATACATCTGCCTCTTCGGCTAGCTCACGTGCTCTCTAAAAACAGGTCTATGCCTTATTCCTGTTTGCATTCTTGGCAGCCCATGGAGGGCCTGGATAAGACAGGTGTTCAAAAAGTGATTGAAGAATGAATGAATGAACACCCCCAGAAGGAGCAACTTGAAAGAATACTTGATTGTGCTTAGGGAACACAAGGATGAATATTTATCCATGGGCCAAAAAGTTAAATTGGGATTTGATCAGAAAGGCCCTAAATGACAAGCCAAGGGAAGGGTTTGAGCTTTTACAGATGGATCTGGCTGCTCTAGAGAAGATGGCTGGGAGTGGAAGATGGGGGTGGGAGGGAAGGAGCTGTAAGCCAGGCGGAAAGAGCAGTCAGAAAGCTGTAACCATGATCCAAGCCAAAGGTCAGAGTGGCCTGGACCAGATAACAGCCATGGGAATGGAGAGAGGGGAAGAGCTGGATGGGAGCTTTGAAGCCCCAGCCACCCTGGTGGCAGCAACACTGGGTCACCAGCCAGCTATTCCAATTATTCATAGAAAATCAATCCCATTCCATGGAGACTCAGATAAAACTCATGCACAGTAATGGATGGAGAGCTTAGAGTGAGGAGATAAGAGGAGGCCCCGGGTGTGGGGTGATCAGGTGGGGCTTTGCAGGAGGGGAGGAATGGTAAGAGGTTATCAAAACAGCCCTCAAATAGCAAAGGCTCGGAGCCGGTCTGCCCAGCTGTGACTGCAGAGGGACACACAAGCTCACCCCCAGGCCTGCGAGACCCAGACCTAGTGGTCCTTGGGCATTAGTCCCAGCCGCAGGGGAGACTGATGAATCTTGCTACCCTGAGATGATATTGGAGGTCTGATACCCTCTATTAGGAGACCAGGGGCAAGGGGCATGGATGTGGAACAGGCGGGGTACCCTCTGGGGTCCCTTTCAGTCCCAGCTTTCTGGGATCCCGAGTCCATGAATCACCACTGTGGCATTTTGTCTGTAGGATCAGGGAAAGCACGGTCTGTTCTCCAGCACAGGGCAGACGGAGTAATGGAGCCTATTCACTCAAGCTGGGCCGCAAAGCCTGTGTCCCATCAGCCTCAGTCCCTCCCCCAACCCTGGAAAGGGATCCCCGAGCTTCCCTCCCTCTGAGAAGGGAGAGAGAATATGGGTGTGAGCGAGCTTTGCCCCAGGAAGAAAGGGAGACTGAGAAACAGTGGTGCTTCCCAGAGCAGAGAAGGTCCAGGAGGATCAGTGGGAGACGTAGAGAGAAACACTAAAAATAAACAACCAGTACTCACATAGTACCCACCACTGTGCCAGGCATTGTCCTGGATAATTTGCCTGAATTAGCCAGGTCAGTCTCACAATCCTCATTTTCTAGAAGAAGAAACCAAGGCTGAATTGAAGAAAAATTTCCATAAGTTCCCACAGCTGGAGATGCAGAGCTGGACACTTGAACCCAGGCAGTCAGGCTCCCTTCTATCTCTGCTCTGTAATGATCTTCTCTTTGCTAAGAGCTCGCTCTGTTCCAGGCACTGGTGTCACTTGGCCCCTGGGAGGGGTCATCATCCCCATTTTACAGATGAAGAAGCTGAGGCTCAAAGAAATCTGTTTATAAACCTCTTTCCCAGAAGTAGCAGAGCCGGGATATGACCTCACAGCTCCCTTGAGTCTTGCACCCCTACTCTAGCTCTGCAGGACAGGGGGTCTGTGCAGAAAGACCCTAAGAAAGCAAGTGAGGAGGCATCTCCAGGGGAGGGCAGGGCCCAAGGGGTCCCCTTCCCACCCTCTTCAGACAGCTTTTCCTCACAGCTGCGGATGGAGGCAGCCGGAGGTGCGCCCAAGAGTCCCCATCTGCCGACACTCAGGCCCAGGAGGAGATAGCACTTTTTATCTCTGGGGCGAGTTCAAGAGTTTATTCCCACCCGGGCCAGTGGGGAGCCTGGTGCCCATTCTTGGAGAGTGTCCAGTGACAGGACAGGAGGGGGCACTTGGTCTCCTTCCCTGCCGACACTCACTCCCCTCCACACCCCAGCATCACCCAAGGCCAGCAGGAAACATCTCGGACAGAGCGCTTGGGTGCAGGCGCTGGGTCTGGTGGACCCCAAGGCTGGTTCGGAGCAGTCAGGGGTGGCTGGTGGGAGGGGCAGAGCTCTGGGGTCAGGCACTTAGGGGATATAGGTGTGGTTCTGGCTTCGCCACCTTCTCACTGTGCCCCATCACACCGGGTGCTTTAAGCTCTGAGCTTCCGTTTCCTCCCTTGAAAACTGAATTAGCATTTCTATCTTAGAGAGTTCTCCTCAGGGTTAAAATAGCGAAGATATGTATTTCAGCCACCTGGCTCACAGCCTGACCAATAGCTGGGTCCCTAAGATCACCCCTCCTTTCTCATTTGCATAACATGAACTGACTCCAGTCACTGAAGCAAAGTCCAC
The DNA here is from genome assembly GCA_006408695.1 of Aepyceros melampus. Lineage (NCBI taxonomy): Eukaryota > Metazoa > Chordata > Mammalia > Artiodactyla > Bovidae > Aepyceros > Aepyceros melampus. Next base: position 186,379 of record SJXQ01006647.1, on the reverse strand, counting down.
TCCAGGATCCCAAAGACACAGGGAAGAGCTCAACCCCCTCCTCAGGGTTCCTGGGGCTCCCTTTGCCCTGCAGAGGACGGAGCACACTCTCAGGGCATTTGGGGCCCCCAGGGGCCTGCTAGCTACCTGTGTCCAGGCCTCATTTCCTGCCTCCAGCCCCCAGGTGACTCATTCTCCCTGAACAAAGCAGGCCCTATCTTCGTTCCCCAGCATAGCCTTCAAGGACTGGATCATCAGGGCCTCCTTTCTGAAGCCGCCCCCGGGCCCCTGAGGGAGATGAATCACTGGCTCCGCTCAGCTCCCACAGCTCTGAACTTACTCTGCTTTGTACTGTAGGTCCCGCTCCAATGATCTGCCCCCCAGCACACTGTGTGCTCCTGCAGGACAGCACTGGGATCCCCGTCTCCTCATAAAACGCCTGCCCGCCGTCAGATCTGTGCTCGGAAAATGTTATGTAATTAGTTAGTTAACTAATGAAAAAGCATGTCCCAGGACAGGAGCATCTCAGAGCTGGAGGAGCCTGTCGCCCCAAGGCCTCATTTTCTAGATGAAGAGGCCTGGAGGTCTGGAGGAGGCTGAGATCTGGGGCGGGAAGGACAGGCCCTGGGCCCCACAGTGAGATAAGAGCAGGACAGGCACTAAGAGGCTGCTCTCCACACCTGATCAAATGCAGGGTGGTCAGTTCCGGTTCACCGTTAGACAGACATCAACCTATAGGTGGCTCTCCACTGCCCCTTGAGGAAGTTCAAGCTCGTCATCGTGGCCTTCTCAGTCCCTTTGTGAAGTCGTCCCCATGCTCACTTCTGCTTGTGAGCCTGACTTGCTGTTCTCAGTGCCGGGAACACCTGCCCTCTGCCTGGCCGAAGCCTATAATCCTTCAGGTGTCCGCTTAGATGTCCCTTCTGCAGAAAATGCTCCCGTGTCCCCTGTGTCGCTCTTCTTTGGCCCCCTGTGATCCCATCTGTCATACGAGGCTCTGATTGTTTACATGCCTCTCGTCTAGTCAGAGACTGTTCATCTTGTACCCCTAGTGCCCCTGAATGAAGTATAAGGACTGGATATTTGGGGGGCTCCCCGGGGGGCTCAGTGGTAAAGAATCTGCCTACAATGCAGAAGACATGAGTTCTATCCCTGGGTGGGGAAGATTTCCTGGCAAAGGAAATGGCAACCAACTCCAGTATTCTTGCCTGGGAAGTCCCATAGATAGAGGAGTCTGGTGGGCCACAGTTTGTGGGGTTACAAAAGTGCCAGACACAACTTAGTGACGAAACAACAATATAAAGATTGGAACTCTGGACCCAGGCAGTCATTTTACTGATGGCAAGTTAACCCCAGGGCCTCGCGGGGGCTCGGGGGTGGGGAAGGCACTGACTTGGGAGGAGACAGAGAGCAGGGCGTGCTGTAGGACACCCCACAGGGGCAGAACGGAGAGTGTCGGCCATGGAGGCAGTCACGTTTCCCAGAACCCAGAGAACCCATGATTTGCCTGAGCCCTCCCTTCTGTTCTGGTGGGTTATTTTGGCCCAGTGACCTTTGTTATTTCAGGCAAATCCTTCCGTCACTGGGGAAGCATTTGGAAGGATGAACACCCTTGGAAAAAAGATCAGCCTGACCCATGTCCTGAGTGAGCCTTTACTACCCCAGAGGCCCGTCCTCTGGCAGGCCAAGCGAGGCCTGTTCTAGAAGGCTGGTGGGAAGGGCACCTGGCCACTGCTGGATGGAGAAAGGGAGGCCAGGGAAGCATGGCAGTTCAGATAACAGCGAAGACTCTGGGGAGAGGGAGAGCTGAGCCTTGGGGGTGAGTGGGTATTTACGGTAAAAAAGATCTGGAAGGAATGCCAGGCAGAGAACTTTAGGCTTCCCAGGAGTCCAGCCCCTTCACCACACATTCACTGCACTCCTCCTGCCTAGGCCCCACCTCAGAGAGCTTCCAGTTTGGTGAGGGAGAGGAAAAAGCAAGAGACACTCAGGGTCCAGTATGAGAAGGGGTGTGGCACGGAGGAACCCAGAGGGGCCTCTAACCCAGCCTCCTGGGGAAGTTGTAATTTAGCTGAAGATTGCACAACAAATGAAACCTGTTTTTATTTTCTTCTCTTTCTTCCTTTCTTCCATTCTCTCTCCCTCTTTCATCCTTTTTTCCTTCTTCCTTTCTTTCTTTTCTCCCTTTGTTTACTCATTCTTTGTTTCATTCAATTATTAAATGAGTCATCGTGAAAGAACAACTATGGCACACCCACTCCTCTTAGGCAGGGCTACTCGAGGTGAAGCGATCAGATGTGGCCTCTGCCCACAAGAAAGCTATGGTCTGCTGGGGAGACACGGGTAGAAATGGTCACACCATATATACAGGCACATACAAAACATCCCACAAACCATTGTCCTTCAGTAGCTCAGCTGTGTCTGACTTTTTACTGGTTTTTCCTGTGGTCATGTACCAATGTGAGAGTTGGACCATAAGGAAGGCTGAGCACTGAAGAATTGATGCTTTTGAACTGTGGTGTTGGAGAAGACTCTTGAGAGTCCCTTGGACTGCAAGGAGATCAATCCAGACAATCTTTAAGGAAATCAACCCTGAATACTCATTGGAAGGAATGGATGCTGAAGCTGACACTCCGATACTTTGGCCACCTGCTGCGAAGAACTGACTCATTGGAAAAGACCCTACAAACCATTAAGAGCTATGAAACAAAAGAAATATTTAGTGCCGTGAGAAAACTTAGCAGGCCTGAGACCTTGGGAAGAACAGGAGTGTTAAGGCAGAGACTGAAGCAGAGCATCCAGGGGAGAGCACACATAAAAGCTAAAAAGTGGAGGCGCGTCACATGTTTAAGAAAACAAGAAAGGTAGTGTAGACTGACCAGTCACTGCCTGGGACCCTGGCGTGGAGTCTAGAAGACTGCTGCTGTTTCGCTTCCTCCTTCTAAACCTCCAGCAAACCCTCTCTGTGCGCCTTGCACACCTAGGGTATGCAGCAGAGGGGATTCTGGGAAACGTAGTTCTGACTCCATAGAGTCAGAACATAGCTGACTCGATATGCTACAAAGGCAACACAGGTATGCAAGGGCCAGATCATACTGGGCCCTGTCAACTCTGGATGATATTTTACAAGAAGTGGGAAGTGATACTTGATTTTCAGCAGAGGGATGGAGAATGGCACGATCCATTCTATGTTTTTAAAAGTTCCTGTGGGAACCTCTCCGGTGGTCCAGTGGTTGGGATTTCGTCCTCCAATGCAGGGAGTGTGGGTTTGAACACTGGTTAGAGAGCTAGAAGTCTTCCCAGGTGACTCAATGGTAAAAAAAAAAAAAAAAAAAAATCCTTCTGCCAGTGCCGGAGACACAGAAGACTCGAGACTCAGGGTCAGTCCCTGGGTTGGGAAGATCCCCTGCAGGAGGAAATGGCAACCCACTCCAGGAGCTTGCCTGGAAAATCACATGGACGGAGAGCCTGCAGGCTAAAATCCATTGCGTTGCAAAGAGCTGGACACAGCTGAGCACAGCACAGCTCACAGGGAGCTAGGATCTCACATAACTCTCAGCTAAAAAGTCAAAACATAATGTAGAAGCAATGCTGTACCAAATTCAATAAAGACTTTAAAAATGATCCTTATTTTTTAAAAAATCTTTTAAAAACAGTTTCCTTTTGGCTGCTGTGTGAAGATTGACATAGCGAACAGAAAGACAGGAGCAGGGATTCTGGACAGAAGATTCCTGAAGGGATCCCAGCAAGAGAACATGGGGGTTTAGATTCGAGGGTGGGGGCCTTGTCAGCAGAGTTGGAGAGAAGCAGGTAAATCAGAGTGACTTTAGCGTGGAGGTAAGAGAGAGGAAAAATGATGACCAGGGATGACTTCCCCTGACTAGTAGCAGCGTTTACAACACTGGGAAGCATTAGGAGATGCAGGGTTTGGGTGACAGGGGTCTGATGGAAGATCAAGTTAAGGCTCTCAGAATCTGGAGGCTGAAAATCAGGACAGCATTCTGACCATGAGATGTACTTGAGAATAAATAGCACAGAGGTGGTATCCTTGGATGTGGACAAGGCCCACTGAGGGACGGGGTGCTGAGAGAGGAGAGAGGAACCTGGCACTACCACGGAATTTTAAGGCAAGATCCAATTTTCATTTTAGAAGGAGCTTTCTGACTGTCATGCAGACAGCCATGTGCAGGGTGATGCCAGAGATAAGAGAGACCGGATCTTGGTGACCAGCTGCAACTCAGGTAACTAAAATATCAGGTTTCTCTGCTTTAGGCTATATTGACTAAGCGAGGCAAAGTTATACAGGTTCTGATGATCCAAAGTTCTGATTTCCTGTTATTCATGATAGGTGGTGAGTGGTAAGACCAATTTCCAAAGCTGCACAAATAAAACCTAAATGATTCCATATTAGTTCCTTTACCGTTATTGTGTTGGTGGATGTAATCATTGAATGGCTTAAAAGATACAGTGAATTTGGAAAATTAAAGGATTCAGAATTCAGAGTTCATGGGAAGGAAGATCCTGTTGATTCCACCTCCACAGTCTCACTATTTATCTCTAGTTCTGTTTCTACTATGGCAGGCCACCCATCCTCCTTCTGCATCTGATTCACTGAACCAGTCTCCCAACTTGTGCCCAGACCCCTCTCCCTCTTTCCATCTTCTACACAGCATGGCTGACATGTCTAATTATAAATGCAACCATGTCACTCCAGCCAAAACCTCTCGCTGGCTCCCACTGCAGGATAATGTTCAGCCTCCTCCACCCTCATGGTTTCAGACCCTGCCTGATTCTGGGCCCTTTCTTTCCAGACTCAGTTCCTCCCCATGTCCTGAACTCCCCTCCCCAATTCCTATTTATTGCTCTACACCAGTCTTTCGCGTGCAAGAAACAGCCTCTCCAGAGCTCAGAACGAACCCTGCCCTCTCCCTAGGATAGGCTTTTGCAGGCATTGCTCCTTCTCCCCAGAACAGGCCAGTTTCATCCCTACATTCCCTTAATCTAGCAAATACTTACTTAGACTTCAGAATTTGTGTCTGGCTCTGCCACATCTGGGTACCAGTCCCCTCTGTCCCATAGCCTTCTGTGGGCTCCTGTCAGAGAATGGACTGCCTTGTATCATAATGCTTGTCTCTTTCTCCCCAAGTGAGACAGGGGCTCTTCCTTCTTCCCTTCCCTCCTTCCTTGTCTCTTTCTTCCCTCCTTCCCTCCTTTCTTTCTTTCTCTTTCTATCTATCTTTCTTTTTCCCAGTTTTCAAAGTCTTTTATTGGCAAGTATTTTAGGAAGGAAAGATTAATCCCACTGTTCTCAAATCCATGGAATGTAGAGCTGTACCCAAGGACACATTATGTGGTGTGAAAAGGCCGCTGCTTTGCTTCCCTGTTATTCATAGATTCAGCCAAAAGCAAAAAACTTGTAGTCACCAATTCTTCAGGCTTAAACCATAGGCTGATTTGTTTTTCAGCACTTTTGACTGCATCACTGCTCTGAATGATGTTCCTTCTGACTTGTACACAGAAGTCCCCTTGTACTGTGCTTGACTTGGATTCCACTGGTTTGGTCTCTGCAAGCATAAGTCACTCTGCCTTTGCCACGTTCAGTCCCTCCAGATCATGGCCACAGCTGACCCTGCGTTCAAGCGCTTCTCCACCTTGAGGAAGAGTGAGTGGTCTTTCAGGTCAATGCTGTGCTGCTTTAGAGGCTCCTCAGGGGCCTGAGGGAACTTCTTGGCCACGAGGCAGAATCCCTTCAGCTCTAAACACTTGCAGGTCTCTCCCTGCCTGGCCAAGCTACCTGCCCTCTGGCTGGATGGCAGTGAAGATGTGCTCCACATTGGTGGGGGGGTCCCAGAAACTAGCAGAGGTGGGTGATGGGGTGCACTACAGGGCCGGAGCCAAAGGCTATTTCTTTCTTTCTCTTTTTTTTTTTGGCTGTGCTGCATGGCATATGGAATCTTAGTTCCCTTACCAGGGATTGAACCCACATCCGCTGCACTGGAAGCATGCACTCTTAACCACAGGTCCACCAGAGAAGTCCCACAGCCATTTTTTATTCACTGCTATACCTCAGTGCCCAACACAGAACCTGGCATGTGGGAGCTGTTTTTTTTGTTTGTTTGTTTGTTTGTTTTTATGTTACTGATAATTAAAAAGAGACTTCCCAGGTGACACTAGAAGAACCCACTTGGCAATGAAAATGATGTAAGAGAGAGATGTGGGTTCAATCCCTGAGTCGGGAAGATCCCCTGAAGGAGGACATGGTGACCCTCTCCAGTATTCTTGGGCTTTCCTGGTGGTACAGATGGTAAAGACTCTGCCTGAAATGCAAGAGACCCAGGTTTGATCCCTGGGTCAAGAAGATCCTCTGGAGAAGGGTATGGCAACCACTCCAGTATTCTTGCCTGGAGAATTCCATGGACAGAGAAACATGGCTGACTACAGTCCTTGGAGGTTGCAATAAATTGGATACCACTGAGCAGCTAACTGTTTCTATAATTGAAAAGATCTCTAGAGAACTTAGGAAAAGTTTTGGACTAATCTCAATGAGGGTCAGAGAGAGCCCTGTGTACCCATATCCTCCCATGGAGCCCGCATTGCAAGAGGAAAACAGACAGGAACAACCTCCATATCCCAGTCCCTGAGCTCACCTCCATGACCTCAGCAGCGTGGGGATGCAGAGAGATCCTCCCCACCCCGCCCCTGGACAGAGGCCGCCGAGCTCTGTGCTGCTGCCATCCTCTTTCTGCACAGGCTGGGGAGTCCATCAGCGTGGCTGGGCCCACTCCATGCTGGACACCAAGGGCCAGCTTCACTTTCTCCACAGACCAGAGGACAGTCTGGGATCCTCCATCCCCCCTGCAGCAGCCAGACAGAGCCCCAGCTGGGCCCAAGGCCAGAGCATTAAGATGTTGTCTTTCTCAATCCCCCACAAACTCAACACTCAGTTTCTGCTGCAGGAAAACAAATCACCTTCCACTCTTGAGATGCCAGGAAACTGCAGTGATTCAGAGCTGTAGGGACCCTGAGAGAGCATCCAGTCTGCCCTCCTCATCCTCTGCTCCTCACTGCATTGTGCAAATGAAGGAACTGAAGCACAGAGATGGAGCAGGATTTTGAGCAGGTTCATGTTGACAGGAAGAGAGCTGGGGCCAAACACATGGGTTCTTTGCCTCCCAGCTTCATGACCTTTTCAACCCCCAAGCTGAATAAAGAGCTGGAATTGACATCTGCACCCTGGAGGAGCTTCTACAGCCTCACTGAGCTGACTCACCTCCCTTGACAGGGAGCTCAGCAGTCTAGAGAGCTCTCCAATTTAGAACCTTAGAAAGGGCTTCTCTACCCTGAGTCCTAACCTGCCTCGGGTCCACAGGGCCTGGAAAATTCATATGGAAGAGAAAATAGATGAGAATATTGTGTCCTTTGAAATTTTGGGGCCTGGGGAAGGCAGACTGGAAGCCCTCCTCCCTGCAAGAAAAACCATAGGTTGGGGCAGGAAGGGGCAGGGAGACCCCTTGCATGACATTTCCCAGAAGCCTGGGGAGAGGGATCACAGGTCAAGAACTTGGAGTTTGGAAGGTGGGGAGTTCTACCTTCTCAGCTGGTAAAACCAGTGGCCCCTCCTCTGTGACACCCTCAAATCTTGAGTAACGTGGTAGCAAAATTCTTAGGGCAATTATGTTTTTGTAGAAAAAGGAGAAGGACAAAATGTTGTGTGTGGGTCTAGTGGTTTAACACAACATGGAGGAAGTTGCCCTCTCCTGAGCAGGGGATGAGAAGTGTGACGAATTGTGGAACAGATGAGCAGTCTGAGGTTCAGAGCAAGTTTTCACCAAATCTCCCAGGAGCATGGCAGTGCCACGTGGCTTTAGGGTAACTCACAAAATCAGTGTCAGTCATTCTGTATTCCTTCCCTTGACAGAAATTGACTGAATGCTGGTGATGAGCATTAGTACTGGGGATATTGCTATTAACAGATCAGACATGGCATTAATATATTATCTGCCCTGGGTTCTTAGCTAATAGCTCTTAATGGGTGTTGCCTCTCCCCCTAAAGCTGCAAGTCACTCAATGGCTGGAACTTCTGCTTGCTTCCTCCCCCCACAAAACACCCTTCGAGATGAGCCTCTAGTGATCAGCTTAAGAATTCATGGGAAGGTACAATTTCATCAGCCACATTCACTCATCAGTCATGTAATCAGCTAAACAAACAAAGCAATTGCCCAACTCTTCTGTGCTCCCAGCGCCTGGAACTGAATCAGGCAGACCCAGAGGGGCTCAACTCTCAAGGTCATCAAATCTACCCTTCTGCCTCCAGACCGGGCTGAAGCTTAGGCTAGTATAGAGGAAGAACAAAAGTCTGGGAAGCAGAGAGGCAGATGGGAGCTGGATTCTGCCACAAGCCCACGCTGTGCTTAGCAGTAATGGAAATGTCCACTGGTGGTGGCGTGGTGTGTTTTAGTCACTAAGTTCTGTCTGACTGTTTTGCGTCCCCATGGACTGTAGCCCTCCAGGTTCCTTTGTGGAATTTCCCAGGCAAGAACACTGGGGTGGCTTGCCATTTCTTTCTCCAGGGGATCTTCCTGACCCAGGGGTTGAACCCACGTCTCCTACAGTGGCAGTGGACTCTTTACCACTAAGCCACCAGGGAGTTCTCCGGTAGGCAATCTGGAAACCCTTTCCCTTGTTTGATCCTCTCAACAACCTGCGAGTTAGGTAAGGCAGGTTCCATCATCCCTGTTTTACAAAGGAGGACCCTGAGGCTTGGAGAAGTCAAGTGATTTGCCCCAGGTCACAGGGCTGGAAAAGCGGTGGCGCCAGGGTTTGAAGCCGGGTCTGCCTGGCCCCAGCGGCCCCTTTCCCCCTTGCATGTACTATACCCTTGGGGTACATACTCCAGATGCCGCGGTGCTGGCTCCCACTGACAAGAGCCCCGGAGCTGAGCTGATGCATGGACTGATGACACAGCCTCCCTGCATCCGTGCCTGAGGGATCTGCTGGCTCTTCCAGCCCCAGCACCGCTGGCCAGTGACCAAGGAGAGCACAAGAAGGAGGAATGGGAGCTGAGGGGGTGGGCAAGGGGGCAGAGCAGAGAGAGACTCAGCACATCCATCAGCAGGGCCAGACCCCCACCCCCAGCTTTCAGCTGCTGTCTGATCTGCCCAAGTTCCCACACAGAAGTCAGCCCCTGACAACCTGTCAGTCACTGCTCCCCACCCCCACCCTGGGGTGGGGGGATGCTCCTTCCCAGGCTCCCTCAGCCTCAGGGCCTGCTAGGATCCAGCAAACAGGCCAAGCATAGCTGGGCTCTGATGGGGGAGGAGAAGCAGCCACTCGGACGTCAACAGAGGGACCCATGTCTGAGGAGCTGGCCGGACCTTTTTCCTGCTTTGGGGGCCTCACTCTCAGAGCACTTTGTCCCAGCCCTCAATTCCTTAAGCTCCTTAACAAGGCCTTGCTGAGCTTTACTGGTTGATGAGGTGTGACTTCTTATCAGGCGTGTCTCCGTTCCCCGGCCTTCACCCTACCTCAGTATGTTCTTGTCCTCGCCTCCTGGGTTGGCCTGCTTGGCTGGACATGTGTGGCCAGCACACATCCTGTCCTGTCGCATCCTGCTGGCCCCAGAGCACCTGGGACAAAGAAGAAAGGAGGTTGAGGAAGGAACTTGGGCCAACAGCATGGGGTCACGCTGCCCGGGGGCGTCCAGAGAGAAGAGTGTTCTAATCACAGACTCTGCCCAGTAGAAGTGGGAGACAGCCGTGATGTGCTTCTGATGCAGGGTCATCTCAGCCAACGTGCACTGATGGCTGCTCTGTGCCAGACGGACGCCCAGCCCTGGATCATAGGTGCCCTCAGATCTGGCCCAGCTCCTGAAGGGCCTCTAGACTGTGGGGACAATAGCTCAGACAACGAATCATTAAAAAGCCAGGGATGACTTCTCTGAGAGGGCCCCAGGCAGAAGGAAGGCCTGAGACAGAGGCCAATTAGCCTTGTGGAAAGAGCTGGGATCCTGAACAAGGGGGTGAATTCAGATGACATCCTGCTGCTGTGCCTGGCTTCTCCAAGTCCCAGCAATTTATCCATAAACAGGCCATGGTGTTACCCATCTCACGGCATCATTCCAAGCACTGGATGGTAAAGTATTTAGTACGATGCCTTGTGAGAGATCAGGGGAAGACTGGATGGCTTCATGGAGGAGGCAGTGCTGAAAGGATGAAGGGAAGCAGAGGGCGTTTGACCACTCAGGAAGGTCTAAGGAGACTTAAGATCAGTTCAGGCAGCAGTTCTTGAAGGCGGTCTTATTTCCGCTTGGTGTGTGGCATTGCCCTTGTCTCTCTGTCTTGGCCTTGAGGCCATGAGTTGTTCGAGGACCAGGGCCCACGTCACTCACTGCAGCATCTATAGTGCCTGCAGCAATGGTGCTCAATGAATATCTACCAGAATAATAATGAGTGACTCTACAGTCTGTCATGGGCTTCCCAGCTGGTGCTAGTGGTAAAACCTGCCTGCCCATGCCGGAGACATAAGAGACGCAGGTGCCATCCCTAGGTGGGGAAGATCCCCTGGAGGAGGGCCTGGCAACCCACTCCAGTATTCTTACCTGGAGAATCCCATGGACAGAAGAGCCTGCCAGGCTATAGTCCATGGGGTCGCAAAGAGTTAAACACGACTGAAACGACTTAGCATGAATGCACAGAGCCTGTTATACAGAGTGAAGTAAGTCAGAAAGAGAAAAACAAATATCGTGTGTTAACGCATATATCTGAAATCTAAAAAAAAAAAAAAAGTACTGATGAACCTATTTGCAGGGCAGGAATAGAGACACAGATGTAGAGAACAGACACTCGAACTCAGTTGGGGAAGGGAAGGGTGGGACAAATTGGGAGATTAGGATTGACATAAATACAGTACCAAGTGCAAAATAGATAGCTAGTAGGTAAGGGAGCAGAGAAGGCACTGGCTACCCACTCCAGTACCCTTGCCTGGAAAATCCCATGGATGGAGGAGCCTGGTAGGCTGCAGTCCATGGGTCGCAAAAAATCGGACACAACTGAGCGACTTGACTTTCACTTTTCACTTTCATGCATTGGAGAAGGAAATGGCAACCCATTCCAGTGTTCTTGCCTGGAGAATCCCAGGGACGAGGGAGCCTGGTGGGCTGCTGTCTGTGGGGTTGCACAGAGTCGGACACAACTGAAGTGACTTAGCAGGTAAGGGAGGGAGGTCAAAGAGGGAGGGGATATATATACACACACATTGAGCTTCCCTGGTGGCTCAGATGGTAAAGCATCTGCCTGCAATGCGGGAGATCCTGGTTTGATCCCTAGGTTGGGAAGATCTGGAGAAGGAAATGGCAACCCACTCCAGTATTCTTGCCTGGAGAATCCCACGGACAGAGGAGCCTGGAGGGCTACAGTCCATGGGGTTGCAAAGAGTCGGACACGACTGAGTGACTTCACATGTAAATATATATAGCTGATTCACTTCACTGCACAGCAGAAATGAACACAACATTGTAAAGCAATTATACCTCCAATAAAGTAAATGAATTAAAATGTTTAAAAATGAGTAATGAGTCTGCAGAGTGAGAAATCAGGAGAAAAGGGATAGGGAAGAAACGGAAGGGAACCACCATGTTTAGCTCCCCACTCTGTGTCAGGCATTGGGCTGCTTACTCTTGGGTATCGTCAGATTTTGTCCTCCCAAAAGACTGCTGTGTGTTTTATTCTGTCCGTTTTACAGATAAGGGAATGCAGGTCCATGGGGGCTGGGGGCCCCACTAGAGACCCGGCAGCTGGAATGCAGCAGCCCAGAACTCCATGTCCTATTCTTGGGTCTGCAGGCCCCTTTCCATCTTTCTGGGCTTCTTTCAAGTGGCCTAAGGATATTTGGCCAGAGCCTCAGAACCCAGAGGGCAGCCCCTCCCCACCCATCCTCTACCCCAACCCCAGCTGAGCAAACAGACTCCAGCTGAAAGGTTCCAAGGAGCCTGGGGGGAGGGTCTGGCAGGTCTGACAGGTCGGCATGAGCTGGGCTTTCCTGAGAAAGCCAAGGTGGCCTAGACTGCCTCCTTCCGCAGGCCCGGGGGGGCGCACCTGGTTGGGTCTGGCGACTCCAGGTGCTGTGATCTCAGCCCTCAGGCAGACTCTAAAAATAACTCCACCCCCCTCTCTGCTCCAAGCGCAGTGGGGACGGGCCCTCCCTGGTCACTTCTGCACTGACCGGACTCCGGGCAAATCCCCAAGGCTTGCAGCAAGCCCCAGGTGGAAGTGACATCAGGGGTCACCCACCTCCCACTGCACCAGGGCCATGGGATGGAGGGAAGCTGGGGACGCTATGGGCTTGCTCTCCCTGCCCAGCAGTCCTTTCTCTCCAGCCTCTCTGCCCCATAGTCTTACCTTTCACTTCAGCTTCATCTCCCACTTTCCTCCCTCCAGGGCTCCTGCAAGAGCGGCTATTGTTGTCCTAAGGGTCTCGTTTCGAGTTTTTCAGTAACCCTAGCAGGCGTACTAAGTTGTTTCAGCCATGTCTGACTCTTTGCAACCCCATGGACTGTAGCTCTCCAGGCTCTTCTGTCCACGGGATGCTCCAGGCAAGAGTACTGGAGTGGGTTGCCATGCCCTCCTCCAGGGATCTTGCCGACCCAGGGATCCAACCCGAACCTCTTATGTCTCCTACATTTGCAGGCGGGTTCTTTACTACTAGCGCCACCTGGGAAGCCCCAGGCAGGCAGTGAGACCTCCCTGCAAAGAGCACAGGCAGGACACCCACTGTCTGACACCCACAGTCAGAACCTCCAGCCTGACATTGCCCAGCACTCGTTTCCTTAGTTGAGTGATTTTCTTTCTGAAGAACCAGATAATCCACTTCTTGAAGGCAACGTGCATGAAGATTGATTGTTTCGCACTAAGACAAACCCACGCTGCCACACACACACACACCCAGCAGTGGTGTTGCAGGAAGACAGACCCTTTCAGGGCCCGAAACTGGGCTCTTGTCTAACACTCGGAAGTGAACTGTCCGAGGAGACACATGTGCTGACAAAGCAAGGGACTTTATTGGGGAAGGGCACCCGGGTGGAGAGCGGTAGGGTAAGGGAACCCAGGAGAACTGCTCTGCCGCATGGCTCGCAATGTCGGGTTTTATGGTGATGGGATTAGTTTCCGGGTGGTCTTTGACCAATCATTCTAATTCAGAGTCTTTCCTGGTGGCCCACGCATCGCTCAGCCAAGATGGATGCTAGCGAGAGGGATTCTGGGAAATGGAAAGACACGCGGTGTCCCCTTTAGACCTTCCTGAACTCTTCCGGTTGGTGGTGGCTTATTAGTTCCCTATTCCTCATCAGGATCTCCTGTCATAAAATAACTCATGCAAATGGTTACTATGGTGCCTGGCCAGGGTGGGTGGTTTCAATCAGTGTGCTTCCCCTAACAGTGGGAGGCACACGCGCTCCCCATCCACCCTTGGCTCTCAGACAAGCCTACTGGTCTTGTCTGTACCACCCAGAGAGAGTGGGGATCCACCCTGCCCAAGGGCTGATACCACCAGAAAGGAAAGCATAACCTCGTCAGGGGATCCCCGCCACCTCTGCCCTGAGGCTGTGCACAGATTCTCCTCTTTGATATCAGGCCCATGAGACAGAGAAGTAGTGTCTGGTGGGGGACTTCCCACCTCAAGAAAACACACCCCATCCCTTCTTTGGAATGCAGAGAAGTAGTCGGATTAAGGCAGACACTGGAATTCACGAAGATTTCATCAATCACTTTCCAGATATTGAATGCTCACCTACTACATGTGAGACCTCTGGGATGGGGGATGGAGTGGCAAAGGAATCAAAGAGTTTGGTGTCACAAAACACTGGCCTTGTCACTTCATTACTCATGTCAGACTACGGTTCCACAAATGTTTCTCGCATACCGATTGGGTGTGAACCATGCTCACATGAGTTATCTCATTTGACTCAGTTCTCTACATCAGTGGTCCCCAACATTTTTTGCACCAGAGAACTGTTTCTCAGAATTTTTCCACGGACAGGGTGGAGGGTGGTTCAGGCAGTAATGCAAGTGACGAGGCACACTGAGGAGCAGGTGATGAAACTTCACGCCCTAGTCCTGCCACTTACCTTTTGCTGTGCAGCTTGATTCCTAACCACCATGGACCAGTACCTGTCCACAGCTCAAGGGTTGGGGATGCCTGCTCTATGCGATAAGTGTAAAATCTGGGACCTAGAGAATGTGTCACTTGTTCAAGGTACACAACCACTGCCTCTACTTGCTCATATGTAAAATGGGTTCATAGCTGTATTCCCCCCTCACAGGGGTGTTGGAGGATTAATGAGTTAATTTATGTAATTTTCTTAGAACCATGCCTGGCACAAAGCAAGTAGTTAATAAATGTTACTACTAGCAGAAGCCCTTGCCATAAATTCTCTTCATAAAAGCAGCAGACACTGGATTCAAGTAACTTAAGCCTTATTTTTCTCCCTACTATACCAAGGTTCTTTTGCATTTTGTTCAGTTCAGTTCAGTTCAGTCGCTCAGTCATGTCTGACGCTTTGCGACCCCATGAATCGCAGCACGCCAGGCCTCCCTGTCCATCACCATCTCCTGGAGTTCACTCAGACTCACGTCCACTGAGTCCGTGATGCCATCCAGCCATCTCATCCTTGGTCGTCCGCTTCTCCTCCTGCCCCCAATCTCTCCCAGCATCAGAGTCTTTTCCAATGAGTTAACTCTTCGCATGAGGTGGCCAAAGTACTGGAGCTTCAGCTTCAGCATCATTCCTTCCAAAGAAATCCCAGGGTTGATCTCCTTCAGAATGGACTGGTTGGATCTCCTTGCAGTCCAAGGGGCTCTCAAGAGTCTTCTCCAACACCACAGTTCAAAAGCATCAATTCTTCAGCGCTCAGCCTTCTTCACAGTCCAACTCTCACATCCACACATGACCACAGGTGGGGAGTAATTTCCAACAAACAGCTACAGGGCATCACTTCTCTACAGGGGCAGCTCCGAGTCTGGTGTTTAAAGCCCTCTGTAAAGGAACTATTGGAGAAGGAAGTGGCAGCCCACTCCAGTATTCTTGCCTGGAGAATCCCAGGGACGGGGGAGCCTGGTGGGCTGCCGTCTATGGGGTCGCGCATAGTGGGACACGACTGAAGCGACTTAGCAGCAGCAGTAAAGGAACTGACTGTCCCTTCCTTACTCATCCTCCTCTCCTCCCTTAAGCAAAGCCTCTCCTCAGTCACGAGAGAACAATAACCACTTCTCCACTGAGGTGGCCCCACTCTCCTGCTTCCAGGGCTTTGTGCAGGCCTAAGACTTTCCATCTCGTTTCTGCTGACTGATTCCGGATTTGTACCAGTGGCACTTCTGCTGAGAGAAAGTTTGAGATCCAGCAATAGAAGAGAAATCAGCTGGCTTTCAGCTTACAGCTATGGCACCACATCCCTGCTCTGCCACTTTGGCTGTGCGATCTTGAATGAGTTACTTAACCTCCCTGAACCCAAGTGTTCTTATCTGAAGAGATTGTATGTAATAGTCTTCATCTGTATTGTATTGAACAAAAGACTGCAGAGAGAGTAGTCCTCCCTTCAAGTTTTCAATTCACACACAAACGACATGAAGAGGTACAGTTTTTCCAATTTTTAACTTTTTTCTGTAAGCTTTTCATGAAGTTTTATGCCCACAATTTCTCAACCATACTGAAATCCGCATTAAAAAGGCATTAATTTCAACCAATATATTTGCTCATTTTGAATTTCACCTCAAAGTGGCTCGTGACATGTTGCAAAGATTTCAAATCCCAGTGGAGTGACCCCTGAACCTCAGTGAGAATTCTGCTTACTCTTGTCTTCAGCATGTAGCCACAGCCCTCTCCATGTTTCAAGGCCCATCTCCAAGTTGAATTACCACAGTGGTGTCATCATCTGTGTATTGTGAGCTCCTTCCTTGGGGACAGAGGCTGGGTCTGATTCATTGCACGGAGTCTAAGGAAGCATCCCATAAATCTCTGAACGGACCACCATCCATTTCAACCACCCGTCCTCCAGCCATCCAATCATATCCCCTCTTCAAATGTGGATTAAAGACTCTGTCTAAAGTAGGGAATTCACCCTTCAAACTGGGGGCTTTCGTCCTCCAATTTCTTTGTCCTCTAGCATTCTTCCCTCCTCTGGGATCCTTCCAGCCAAGCCCATCACCCTCTCTGGGATCCTCTGCTTTCCTAGGGCAGCCTCTTTCATTCCTATCCAAGCAGGTCCTCACGCCTCCCTGCAGGTGAAAGTTGAGGCTGGCACCTCAGAAGGAACAATGTCCGATGGGCCACAGCTGGAGGTCTTTAAGAACATCTGGATGTACCATCAGTTGCTTGGCAGCCTTTCAAGCCCCAGGGTGCCAAATCTAAGCCTAGGCAGATAAGGAAGCTAGATTTTCATGTGCACATTTGGTGTGGGGTTGCAGGGGAGGGAAGACTGGGGGAGGGCCGGATCTCACTTAGCCCAGAAAGCCCTTCTTATCTACAAGTCCTTTGAAGTATGGGAGCTCTCGGAGACTGGCAGCCGGAGGGAAGCCTTCGCTCCACACTCCAGTCCCCACCATCCCTCAGCTGGAGAGGTTGGGCCCATTCTGGAGAAATTCTGAGATCTCAGCTCTCACAAATCATTCATTCACTCACTCATTCATTCATTCATTCATTTCTGACCCTAGCAAGTGCTGGGCTCCATACTAAAAGCTAAGGAGGCTGAGATGAATCAGACCCACACACTTTTTTGCCAACACACAGCTCTCAAATGCTCCCCGCCCAAGAAGGGACACAGACATGGAACTCCAGTGCATTGGAGTGCTTATAATCCTAGGTCCTGGTCTGGAATGTGGCAACTGTATATGATGCTTAAATACCCTCTACAATGTCAGAGCAAGCAATGAGGCCCAAGTTCCAGCCCATACACCTCCCGAGGTGGCAGAAATCTTTTCCCCCTCTTCCCCTCCTGCCAGCAGAGCAACCCTTTAGAACACAGGGCCCTCTGGCTAACAGACTGAGCCACTTCCTCAGAGCTGAAACCTGCCCCTGCGCTTCTCCCATGGGTCCTGACTCTGACCTCTGTGGCTACCAGAACCTGTCTGGCTGCACCTGTCCCAAGACAGCCCTGGAGAGAGCTGGAGGCTGCATCAGCTTCCCACAAAGCTGTCACTGGAAGGGAGACTCCAGAGCAATTATGCTGGACTTTGGGAGAGGAGAGGCTGGCATAGCAGGCTGCCCAGAGGGAGCACCCCAGCTAATGAGGGAGCCTTAATCCCTCTCTCAGACTAACAGGGGAGATAAGACCAGTGAAAATGAGGAAACAGGAGCAGCTTTCCAGCTTCCAGCCCCTTCCTCCCTCCAGCACCTCCTCCTAAGTATCTGTACTCAGGTTGGTTGCACACTCGTCCTCCTAAGGCTGAAGTCCCTGCCTTAGGAGCTGGAGGGCAAGGGTAGAGCCTGGCTCATCTCTTTCTCACCTCAGCTCCAAGCCTCCCTGCGGCTTGCCCAGGACCTGCACATGGCAAAGTCGAAAAATGTACACGGAATAAAAACACTGCACTGAGGTGTGCTCGTTATAGCTGATACAGAGGCTGTGTATCTAAGGAGTAGGAGTCAGCCAACCTTAGATTCAGAAGACCCAATCTTACCCTTGGCTCTGCCGTGCACTCTTTTGCTCAAGAGGGACCTTGAGGAGGTCTGTTTTTCTTCCATGGGACTTGAGGTCTCCATCTAGGAGGACCTCGCAACTCTGAGACCCACTGAGTCATAAAATGCCCCATAATAGATCAGGACGCCCCCTCCACCTTTATTTGGCACAGCCTATGTCCCTATCTTATGCCCGGATAGCTCAGTCAGTAGAGCATCAGACTTTTAATCTGAGGGTCCAGGGTTCAAGTCCCTGTTAGGGCGCAACGTCGACTTTGGGGCTTCCCTGGTGGCTCAGATGGTAAAGCGTCTGCCTGCAATGTAGGAGACCCGGCTTCGATTCCTGGGTCAGGAAGATCCCCTGGAGAAGGAAATGGCAATCCACTCCAGCACTCTTGCCTGGAAAATCCCATGGATGGAGGAGCCTGATAGGTGATAGGCTACAGTCCATGGGGTCGCAAAGAGTCGGACACGACTGAGCAACTTCACTTCACTATGCCCCTGTCAGGGATACCTGAGAACACAGCATCTCCTTTCTCCCAAGGCACCTCCATGCCTCCACCAGACTATTTCTGAACCCTGGGAACCAAGGGAGGAATGTGTCCGACTGTGAGTTTGGCCAAATCAAGCCAAGTCACCTTTGCTATTTAAAACCTCTCCCTGGGCAGAGGCAGTCTGTTGAGGCTGGGAGAAGAGGCAAATCCCTACTCATTTAGGAGTCCACTTTACGGTGACTTTAAATTCCCTGGATTAAGAGATCTCCAACACCGGCTTCCCACTGCCCTTTTCTCTAATGCTCCCCTGAGGCCACTTGGCTGATTGGAATGTTCAGCTCACCCCCTCCAGGGCTAGGCAGGATAAACGCCCTCTCTGGGGACACTCGGCCGGCTGTCGCCTTTCCCAGAACTAATCCATGCTGACAACCCCTGGCCCTGGCATTTCCAAGGGGTCGAGTTCTGTAATTCAGAAAGCCAGGATCCTCTAGGGATCAGAGGGTAGCTGAGGATAAAGCAGGGCAAGATTAGAGACAGTTGAAGATGGATAGTGGGGTCCCATGTCACAAGCTTTTGGGTCCTGGCATGTTCAAACTGGAAGAGGCCATCAGAATAACGTGTCACGCACCCCCATTGTACAAAAGGAAAAGTGAGACTCAGAGAGGGCAGGGCACTTACCAAAGCCTGTGGTAAGGTGAGGACTCAGGTACTTAGGTACTTAGTACTCAGGATTCAGCTACTCACTTACCCCACATCCCCAGATTTCAAAGCAGGACACTTGGAATGCTGAGATACATTCGTACTCATTTACCAGACACTTCCGTGAAACCAGCTTTGTGCCAGTCACTGTTCTGAGCACCTTATAAAATATGATCTCATTTAATTCTCCTAAGAACCCTGAAGGTAGGTTTTACTATCCCCAGTTTACAAAAGAGAAGGCTGAAACGCCAATAGCGTAGATGAAAATAACTTTTCCAGGATCACAGAGCATTTAAAATGTGATCACTTTACGTCTGAACTCAGGTCTGTCCTGTACCCTTTCCTCTACTCCCAGTTGCTTGGTCAGAGGTCAGAGAAGTGAAGCCCCAGTAATACACAGTGTTGGCAGCAGGGGGTCCAGGCCCCAGGGCAGAAGGGTCCATGCAAATAAGCTCTGATAGCAGCAGATTCACACGGCTGGGGAAGTGGCCCAGCAACAAGTACCCCGACAGCCTCACCCCGCCCAGCGTGGCCACTCTGCATGTTTCCAGGGAAGCCCGTTTGCTTTGCCTTCTGAGGACGTTTGCCCCCAAGGCTGTGTGACGCAGCGATGGCCCAGCCCTCACCTGCCCTGGTGATTGGCTGCCCTGGCAGCCAGGGTGTGAGCCTCTGCGGAGCTGGGGCTGCTGCTCTTGGGGTGAGCACTCCTGGGCCCAGGATGGAGGCCTTGCCAGCCCCAGGGTAATCTGCGCCAGCTGCTGCCGCGGCCCCCACCAGTTCTGCAAGAGCAGGCCGGGGGCAGCCTGCGGGTCATATGTCTAGACAGTCAGACTGAGAATGGGGCTCGGCATCTTGGGAGAAGTTTCCTGAATTCCTTCCACCTTCGGGAATGGAAACTGAGCTAACAGGGAATTTGTTCTAATTATAGGGAAATAAGGAGAATTGAACAAGAGCTCCTCAAGGTTGAGCTCTTCTGTCGGGTTTCTCCAGTGCTCTCCCCATTCATCTCTCCAGTGAGAAACCCCAGAGCACCGGCTCTGGGCCAGCATGAGGCTGGGCACCAGGTACAGAGAGGATGAGATGGGGCCCCGCCCACCGGGAGCACCCATCTGGTCGCGCGGTGAACAGTGGACCATCAAGAAAGCCTGAGGATGGAATGGGTGGAGGAGGGCAGCGGAGCACAGGCTCCCGGAAACCAGTCCCAAGGCCAGCAGAAGCTCCTGGACAACGTGGACGCTGAGGTCCTCCTCCCTCGCTTCTGCCTACACCACAGGGCCCAGCAGAAATACCAACTCTGATTCCCTCAGGACACACTGATGGGCACTCATTCAACAGATACTGATTGAGGATAGAAGGCTGAACCAGACAGACCAGTCACAACTCAAGGAGTTTAAGATTGCTCCCTTCTGAAAAGAGTCTTTGCACATGTTTCACCCAGCAAAGCATCTCAGAGGGTGTGCATGTGTGTGTGTGTGTGTGTGTGTGTGTGTTTTCTGGCTTGTAAGTACTTCCCAAGTTTCTTTCAAGAAGTCCTCAAGTAGCATGACTAACCCCTGGAATCAGATAGTCGCACTAGAACCTTGGGTCCGGCCCGTGTGTATCTTGAACAAGCTATTTAGCCTCTTAGAATCTCAGTTCTATTTGTCAAATTTGTACAATAGTTATTTGGGAAGGCTATGTGGCTTAAATAAAGCAACTCACGGCAACTACTTAAGCTAGCACTTGGCTGTTAGTGTCGATATGGACAAGGACAGTCTCCACTGCCAGTCTAATGGCCCACAGGCATCATTTGCTTTGCAAATGCTTGCTGCTTGATTGTTGTTTGGCAGAGAATGGAGAGTAGATATAGTGGCCTTTTAAAATGTGGTAAAACATACGTAACACCAAGTTCGCCATAGTAACTATTTTAAGATGTACAATTCAGCAGCACTCGGTGCAACCATCACAAATATCCGTCTTGAGAACTTTTTCACTATCCCAGCGGAAACTGTACCCATTAAACAATGACTTCCCCTTTCTTTCCTCCCCTGAACTCCATAGTTGACTTTATTCTACTTTCTGTTTCTATGAATTTCCTAGTTTAGGTATCTCATATAAGTGGAATCATATGGTACTTGTCCTTTTGCAACTAACATTTCACTTAGCATATTGTTTTCCAGGGGCTTCCCAGGTGGCTCAGTGGTAAAGAACCCCACCTGCCATTGCAGGACACGTAAGACAAAGGTTCAATCCATGGGTCGAGAAGATCCCCTGGAGGAGGGCTGGCAACCCACTCCAGTATTCTTGCCTGGTGAATCCCGTAGAGAGGAACCTGGCAGGCTACAGTCCTGGAGTCGCAAAGAGTGGGACACAACTAAAGTGACTTAGCACCCATGCACACATTATGTTCCAGGTTCGTTATGTTGTAGCATATGTCATAATTTTGTTCTTTTTTAAGGATGAATAAGAACTGGACGTGGAACAACAGACTGGTTTCAAATAGGTAAAGGAGTACGTCAAGGCTGTATATTGTCACCCTGCTTATTTAACTAATATGCAGAGTACATCATGAGAAACGTTGGACTGGAAGAAACACAAGCTGGAATCAAGATTGCCGGGAGAAATATCAATAACCTCAGATATCAGATGATACCACCCTTATGGCAGAAAGTGAAGAAGAGCTAAAAAGCCTGTTGATGAAAGTGAAAGAGGAGAGTGAAAAAGTTGGCTTAAAGCTCAACATTCAGAAAATGAAGATCATGGCATCCGATCGCATCACTTCATGGGAAATAGATGGAGAAACAGTGGAAACAGTTTCAGACTTTATTTTTGAGGGCTCCAAAATTACTGCAGATGGTGATTGCAGCCATGAAATTAAAAGACGCTTACTCCTTGGGAGAAAAGTTATGACCAACCTAGATAGCATATTGAAAAGCAGAGACATTCCTTTGCCAACTAAGGTCCGTCTAGTCAAGGCTGTGGTTTTTCCTGTGGTCATGTATGGATGTGAGAGTTGGACTGTGAAGAAGGCTGAGCGCAGAAGAATTGATGCTTTTGAACTGTTGTTGGAGAAGACTCTTGAGAGTCCCTTGGACTGCAAGGAGATCCAACCAGTCCATTCTGAAGGAGATCAACCCTGGGATTTCTTCGGAAGGAATGATGCTAAAGCTGAAGCTCCAGTACTTTGGCCACCTCATGCGGAGAGTTGACTCATTGGAGAAGACTCTGATGCTGGGAGGGATTGGGGGCAGGAGGAGAAGGGGACGACAGAGGATGAGATGGCTGGATGGCATCACGGACTCAATGGACGTGAGTCTGAGTGAACTCCGGGAGTTGGTGATGGACAGGGAGGCCTGGCGTGCTGTGATTTATGGGGTCACAAAGAGTCGGACACGACTCAGCAACTGAACTGAACTGAATATTCCATTTTAGCATCATGAATTCAGTGGACATGAACTTGGGCAAACTCTGGGAGATGGTGAGGGACAAGGAAGCCTGGTGTGCTGCAGTCCATGGGGTCGTGAAGAGTTGGAATGACTTGGCAACTTAACAACAATAACAAAAATTATATATATCCCATTTTACAGACGTATCACATTTTGCTTATCCATTCATCTGCTGATGGACATTTGGTTTTGTTGTCCAGTCGCTAAGTCGTGTCTGACCTTGCAAACCCATTCCCTGTAGCCTGTTAGGCTCCTCTGTCCATGGCATTTCTCAGATAAGAATACTGAAGTGGGTTGCCACTCCCTTCTCCAGGGGATATTCCTGACCCGAGAATCGGACCTATGTCTCCTGAATTGACAGGCAGATTCTTTTACCACTGAACCACCTGGGAAGCCCAGACATTTGGGTTGCTTCCGCCTTTTAGCTGTTGTGAATGGTGCTGCTGTGAGCATTGGTCTCCAAGTGTTCTAGTTCCTGCTTTCAATTTTTGGGGGTCTATTCTGACAAATGGACTTGCTGGATCATACAGTTACTTGTACTTTTAATATTTAAAGGAACTGCCATTCTGTTTTCCACAGCAGCTGCACCATTTTACATTTCCACCAGCGATACCAGACGGTCTTCAAGGAGGAGGTGAAAGGGGTGTGCAATGGTCTCCCAGGGTACCTTTGTGGAGACTTTCCTCAAAGCAGTGGAACCAGTGTGGTTAAAACTGAGGCAAGCCCAGAAGATGTGTTTCAGGCGTGGAGGAACTGGCGCTCCACAGACAAGGGGTGGAAGGGCCCAGAGCGTGGGGTCCGGTGAGAAGACCCTGGAGGTGTGACGGCCACTGGTGTGAGTCCACCATGCTGCCCGGGAGCAGAGCGGGCTGCCTCAGAGTCAGGGTGAAGTCCAGGCAGAGTGTTCCAGGCAGACCAGATCCATCTTAATATGAGGAAGACTTTCTGAGTGTCAGAGCTTTCCAGCATGTGAGTGGGGAGCGCTCCATTCTTGGAGGTGTGAAAGGAGCCACGGAGGCCCTTTGGAACAGGAGGCTGAAGGGCACTGGATGTCAGCTGAGAGCCTCTGGAGCCTATAGAGCAGTGTGTTCTGAACATTTGGGATTTCAGAAGTCTGTGGCTAGATTCCCTTTGCAGGCAAACTCTCTGTAACTGGCTATTCCTGCCCATCCCGATAGTCCTGCCCCAGCTTCTCTGAGGCCCCTGCACTGGCACAGACATTGCTCAGTCCCAGCCAGGGTAGCTTCATTTTCATTCGCTGATGAGCATATTATATGAAACCCTAAGCTTCTAAGTTTCTGTGGCTCCTATCTACCTTTTAAATTAGAAATAGTCCCGTGTGCATGCAAAGCAAGGTTGCAGGGAAACAGTGCAAAGATGAGCAAGGGGCATGAGCTTTCCTGTTCAGCCCACTCTCCTGCCGCCAGCCCCTTACCTAGGCGTGGAGCTGACCTTACTTCTCTACTCAGCATTAGCCTCCCTGCCCTGGTCTTGCTTTCCCCTGTGCTCTTCTATCCTTCCAGCCATTCAACTTGTGCTCCTGGCTAGACACACTTCCTGGGGCACCATCTCTGAATCTCTCTACATACACAAATCCCACCATGTTTTTATGGCTCATCCAGGTTTCTTTTCCTACAGAAAGCTCACAAAGATCTCCTTCTTCCATAAGGCTCTGTTTCCCAGGATACTGCTTAAGGCAGTCCTTCATATAAGTTTATTATTAAGCACCCACTTGGCACCTGGAGTGTTTCATATGCTGGGGACACATCGATAAAGAGAAGAACAGCTCTGCTATCACTGAGCTGCTGCTGCAGCAGGAGACATAGAAAATAAATAAGGAAATACATAAAGTCACTTATATAGGGATGATTGCTACAAAGACAATAAATGGCTGACACAAGGGAGGTTACTCTGGAGAGAATGGTCAAGGATGATCTCTCTAGGAAGTGACTTGAGCCAAGACCTGAATTATGAAAACAGTCAACTGTGAGAGAGACGCTGGGGTTGGGGAGCCTGGCAGGGACAGATGAAGGCATTCCTAAATAACCTCGGTTTGTTAAGGAACAAGAAGACGGTCATTGTGGCTGGAACATGGAGAAAAGGTGGGGAATGGATGATGTGACAGTAGAGAGACTGGCAGGGGAGGTGAGGTCAAACACAGTACAGATCGCAGTGGACAGCCATCGAGGGTCTTGAGCATGAATCAGGTTTGATCTATGATGCATGAAAGATCATGCTGGCTGCTGCAGACAAGAACAGCTTGGGTAAGAAAAGATTAGAAGCAGGCAGACCAGTTAGCAGCCTACCGGAGTAGACCAGACAGGGGATGATGGTGGCTTGGAGGTGGGAGTTGGCAGTGCAGACAGTGAGAGTCAGGTTTAAGATATGTTTTGAAGGTACAACTGCCCAGGAATTGGGAGATGGAAAACCTGACGGAGAAGTGTCACCTTCTTTGTTGGTCTGTGGGGTTAGAGAGAACAATGAGGAGTTCTCCAGATAGAGAAAGAGAAAAGAATATTCCAGGCAGTATTTGTTAAAGATTCAGAAGCAAAAGAGTAGCTGGTGCTTTCAGAATGATGGTTGTGAATGATATGAACTGAGTTTTCAAAAATGACACATAAGAAATAGGACAGATATATCCATAAGGGTGTTGAGCATGGGAAGGGTTTAAGCTCCTTTTCTTGTAGGTAATAGGGAGCTATTGAAGGTGCTAGCACATGAGAGTTGCTCAAAATACATTTACATAAGAACCACATGTAGGAGCCCCAGAACTGATGTACAGAAAATGCTTTCACAGGTATTTCATGGGACCCTGTAGAAACAGCACGGTGTTTGGCAACTGTAGATTCTTGTCTCTGCCTGCCAAAGGCAACTTGTGCCCAGCTTAGGCTCTTTTCCAGGATGCAGTCTGCCTGTGAGTTCTGTGGGCATAAAGATACCTGTGAGACACAGCCAGGTAGCCAGAGGCAGGAAGACAGGCATGTGGCTATGCCTCCCAGCTAGCCTTCACTGTCCTTCTGGACCTCAGCAGCCCGTGCCCAGCATTATCCAAAGACAGGGCAGGTAAGCCCAATCCATGTGCCTGTGGCATTTCTACCAGCCAGTACAAAGAGAAGCTTCTGGATACAGTTCATCAGGGACATTCGTTTATCACTCCAGCTTGCCCAAGATTTTAGAGAGACATCAATGTATTCCCTGCAGCCACAGTTCAGTCTCCAAGAAGCTGTCTGACACCAGGCCAGCGCCTCGCTCTGGGCCTCAGTTTCCCTGTCCTGAAAGTGCAAAGACAGACTTAGCGACCCAACACACTCTCCGTCCTTGGAACCCTCTGTTTGCTTTGCTCCCTTCCTGCTCCCAACCCACTGGCATGTCTGCTCCTCACGCAGGGAACAAAGCCACAGTGTTTCCATGGAGCCTGGTCCATGGTTGGTCTCAGTCCCAGGGGCCAAGAGGCCCAGTTGGATTTCACTGAAGGGAAATCAGAACCCTGTAAGGCCTGCCATGCCCATGCCTTCTGGAAAGTGTTTGCAAAGCCTGAATTCCCAGCCCACACACTGGGGCAAGCCATCCTCCCTTTGAAACCTAAGCAAGTTTCAGGAAGAGCCATTTACCTGTCACATGGTTTTCATAATTTCCCTGGCACCTTCGCTAATCATTGAAGTGGGTGTTGGCAGGCGGAGGGTGACCTCTGGGTCTGACGCGGGCATGCTGGACCGCAGCTCACTTGGAGGAGAAGAGCTGGAGCCGAGATCTTACAAGGGCCCTCCTGAGGGTGTCCAGCTACAGGGATCTGCTCATGAATATTGGGGGCTCCTGCAGAAGTCCAAGAAGTAAGCTGAACTGCAGGAGGTGAAGTGGATGATGCCTTGGAAAACCGAGTCAGTTACCATGTGTGAGCTCAGCCCATGGGGTGGAGGGAAGGGTGGAGGGTTGTGGTGCCGTCAGAAGATGCTGAGCAGCTCAGGACTTGACAGGGATGCAAAGCACCGGGTAGGTCTGTATACTCTCGAAAATTATACTTCTTCATCCCTTCTCTCAACAGAGATTACTATGTGTGCTGTACCAGGCACTAGGGGTACAGGGTAGGGCATCCATCCAGTCTTTCCCTGCCCGGAAAGATGGACTGACAGGAGATGTGCTTTGTGGTTTCAACTGTAGACACTCAGAAGGGGAGATAAACAAGGCCCTGAGTGACAACCAGGAGGGCTTTCTGGAGGTGGTGACATCTAGTTTCCAGACAAACCAGGTAAGGCCCAAAGAGAAATAATGGCTCTGGAGCATTAGTGGAAAAAGCCTGGACTTTGAACAAATGTACCTCGTTTCAAGCTGACTCTCTGAGCCTTTGTTTTCTCATCAGTAAAATGGAAACTATTATGACAGTTTAGGAGATTAAATGAGTTAGGGAGGAAATATGCCTGGTTCAAAGTGGTGTCTCCTGAAATGGTTGGTTGGTAGAGGTCAGAGTTCAGGGGTTAATACAGAGTCTGGGGAGAAAGCCTCTAGTACGGCTTCCTCCTCAGCTTTGAATGGACTCCTCCCACCTACCCCTGTGACCAAGGTCGGGGAGGTAGGCTCTGGGCCAGGATCCAGGTCCTGGTGGCTTCTTGCCCTGAGCTCCCTGAGGGCATCAGTATAACAGGCTTCTGCGGGCCCAGTGAATTTCCACAAGTCAGGAGGGCCTCACTCTGAGGCTCACACCTCTGGAACTTGAGCTGTTGGCCAAGTTCAGGCAGTGCGAGGGGAAGGTAAGTGCTGTGTCGGCTGGATTTGGTGGGGAAATGGGCCTCCAGGGTGGAAAAGAAAAATAAAGAAAAGGATTCCTGCCGGAGCTTGCTTATAGAAAAAGGGAGTTCTGAAGGTTCCCCTCCTGCCTCCGCTGCCCTAGGTCTTTACTGGAGAACTAGCTTCAGAATCTGGGCCAGCAAAGATCGCTTCCTCCGGGAAGCCTTCTTAGATGGCCCAGTCCCTTTTGAGCTCTCATTCTTCTGACCTTGTGGATTTGAGTGTGGTTTTGAGTACTCACCCTCACAGGCCGAGTACTTGGTGCACAACCAGGCATATTTTGACTCAGATTGAAAGCTTCCACCAGAAAAGCAAAAGATAGAGGAGAAAAATCACATTTATTAAGCCCCTTACTGTCGATCTCACCTGGGCTGTGCATTTTTTATGTCACCTCACTTAAATGTTGCAACAAACTTTCAAGGTAGGGATCAGTATCCATTTTATGTATGAAGAGCTGCTAAGTCGCTTCAGTTGTGTCCAACTGTGTGTGACCCCAAAGACGACAGCCCACCAGGCTCCCCCATCCCTGGGATTCTCCAGGCAAGAAACTGGAGTGGGTTGCCATTTCCTTCTCCAACGCGTAAAAGTGAAGTTGCTCAGTCATGTCTGACTCCTAGCGACCCCATGGACTACAGCTTACCAGGCTCCTCCGTCCGTGGGATTTTCTAGGCAATAGTCCTGGAATGGGTTGCCATTGTCTTCTCCGATAAATGAAGAGACTGAAGCTCAAAAAGTCCGAAGATGGGAAATACAAGTCCCATCTTGTATTTCGCTGGACTCTGAAGTTTATTTAACTCTGGGTGGGATGGTGAGAGCAAGTGGGAGGGAAGTCCAAGCGAGAGGGGATATATGTATATGTATAGCTGATTCACTTCATTGCACAGCAGAAACTAACAGAACATTGTAAAGCAGTAGTACTAAAAGAAAAAAAATACACAGTGTCAACCCACTCTTTAAAATAGTAATAAAAATTTTAATATCCAAAAAAAGAAAGGTCCTCTGTGGAAAAAGTATGCACTTTGTGGAGAAAGGAGTTTGGGAAATGTTTTGTTAAGCATCCCTCTTGGATCTTCCAACCCACCTCCAATAGTATGTTCAAGGCTCTGAGAAGTCCTGCAGAGAAGATATCTGATTGACTTTACTTAGTCCAACACCCCCTGAGGGACACCTCAGTCACGTGACAGTTGTTACTATTCCCGGAGGCCCGTGGGCACACACGTTGGGACGTGCTGTCTAGAAAGCAAAGACACACTCAGGAGCAAGTTCTCCGAGCTGGACTCGAAAGCTGAGTTAGACCTGGGGCAGGGAGGAGAGGTGAAGAAGGAAGGGCATATCTTCTGGGAGTGAGTACCATGAGGGTCTGGATGGGGAGGCCACAGCCTCAGGTGAAACCCAGAACCTAAGTACCCAAACTGTTAACACCTTTGACCATAGAAGTCTGTCTTTAAAGCCAGAAGCATGGAGAGACACTAGTCACGCTCTGAGGCATTGCAGGCAGGGGGCAGCAGTTGAAATGAGTAAAAGTCTGTCTCTGCTGTGTAAGGTTACGGGCAAAATGCAGCCCAAGGGCTTCAGTCAAACTTCAGTCACGTCATCAGTAGAAGATCTAACTCGTCTTCTAAAATCGCATGCATGGTCTTGCCACAGCACTTTGCTCATGTTCCACACCGTGAGATCCCCTCCTTCCTCTTCAGCTCCACCTTCCCAGCGTCCACCGGGCAGCACTTCTGTCGAGAAGACCTTGAAGATGCGGTGCTCTCTGCCTTCTCTGGCAACAGGAAGCCCTGATGCATTTCTGCTCCTAAAGGAGACGCTGGTGACGTCAGAGACTTCTGATCAACATCAGGACCTAAAATCTTGGTTAGAAGATGAGGCAAAGAAGTGGTCCTGCCCTAGATTGATTGCCCCTGGAGTACTCTCCACTGGCTGGCCACTGCACAGCCAGAAACAGGGGTGTGTCCAAGTGTGGATAGCCCATGTGAGAGACCCCTGGAAACTATCAGGTGAGGCACAAGTGAAGGAAAGAGGTTGGAGTTCATTTATAGATGGGAGTGCAACCCAAATCTTCAAGCAATACCTCGCACCTATCTAGAGCAGGGCTTCTCCAAACATGTCCCCGAACCAGCAGCACAGGCATCTCTTGGGAATAAGTTAGAAATACAAATTCTTGCACACCACCCCTCCCAGACCAACTGAGTCAGGAGCTCAGAAAGGAGCCCAGTCAAGAGTTCTGATAAGGCCCCTGGGTGATGCTGAAGCACTCTAAATTTTGAGAACTGATGACCTGCAATTCTTCTTGTTATAAGAATCACTCCTCCGGAAAACAATGTTACTTTCCTTTGCTGTGGAAAGCAGCTCAGAGAGGACATTTATTCCATCTGAGGATTCACGGAAGATAAACTGCAAACTGGGGCTCCCAGTCCAAGGCATTTTCAAGCCTCTCAGCAGCCAAGCAGAGCTGCGTATCTAAGGTAAGAGTGCTGGTTGTCCTGGCCCCAGAGAAAGCCTTAATTGGCTCATTAATAGATGTGATTAGAAGGAATGGAGAAGCCGTTATCTTTGAAGTCCCCAGGCTGTGATAGAAGCTCACGAGGGAGCTTGCTGTAGCTAATTAAAGCTGAGCTGTGTTTCCTGTCAAGAGTCCAGAGTGTTAATGGCTTCAAGCGAGGAAGATCAAGCTTCCACTTCCATTCAGGGGTAATGGATAGAACCAGCAGAATGCAGAGGAGAAGAAAGGGCCTTATAAAGGCACAGAGCCCCTGGGCCCTCTTCTGAAGTACGTGCCCAAAGAGAAAATGCTGGCTTTAGGGAATCTGGGGGACCCTGGATTCCCCACAGAGACAACCCAGCCTGTCATTGTCTTCATTCTTTTGTTTTATGATTTTTGAGCATTTCAGCCTCTGGTCTCTAATCGCACCTGCTCAGGTGTGTGTGAATTGGAAGTGGTGAGGAAGGGCGAGGTGACAGTCCTGGTGGTAACAGAATCTCAGGGGCTGTGAAGGCTCTGGTCCCAAAAGTCGTATCTATGATCAGCTTCCACTGCTATAACCAGGACTATTTGACTGATCACCTTTTCTCAAGCCCTTACCAAGTACCAGATACAAGCTGATAGTGTTTTACACGAACTCAGATGATGCCCTCAGTGACCCTGCAGAAGATGCAGGAGACACAGGTACGTTAGGTAAGGGACTTGCCTGAAGACAGAGCTGCTTCAAAACCCCTTGTTCCTAACCAGGAAGACAACCAAACCGTCTCTACCCTTGAACTTTCTTTCTGGGGGCTCGCAGTCAGCTCAGGCTGGGAGTGCTAATGATGCCATCCCACCTTCCACCTGGTGAGGGGAGCTGGGACCCCTCATCCTGTTATCTCCTTCTCCCCACCACCCTCTCCACCTCAGGGCAGCTGACTGAGGACGGAACTTTTCCTGAGAACACCTTGTGGTTGGGTCAGGAAGGCAGACTAGACCCCCGCTGGTGGATGTAAGCACAGAGCCGATATTTCTGAACCAAGAATCAAGACAGGTGATATGAGAATGGCCTAGTCTTATCTGATTGATTTTATTTCTCTGAAAAGTTTGATGAAAGCAATCAAATCATAGAAAGTCTGTGAGCAGTATAGCCTTTAGTGAAACTATTATTACAAAAATATGAGTACAAAAAACCAACCCCAAGTCGATATTTCCATTCAGATAAGATCCAGGTAGTTTAAATAAGAACTAAAACTGGATACCCAGCAGGTGATCAGTGCAATTCCCCAGGAGCCCATCTTTGTGCAGGGGTCCTGGTTCGATACCTGGTCAGGGAACTAGATCCCACATGCTGCAACTAAGACCCGAAGCAGCCAACACTTAAATAATTTTTTTTTTTAAATGAATGATCAAGAGAACAAAGAACTTGCATCTAAACAAATTGCCTCAGAAACATTCCTTTCTTGGCAGAGAGAGGGTTAACCTGTTTGCATGAGCCTACCTCTCCCTGGCTCAGCGCCCCCTCTGCAGAAACCTCAACCAAATTATAAGGAGGCCCAGGTCAGAGGGTAGAGCTAGGGCAGGGCCAAGCTGAGAGCCCTGGCAGGGTGGAGGGGGCGGGACAGGGCCACATGAGCACCGTCACTCAGGACCCCCCACAGAGATGGCTCAGGGGGAGTGTCCCCAGCTCCTCCTGCTGCTCAGCAGCTCAGGCTTGCCTTGGTGTGCTAAGTTCCTCAGAGGTCTGTAGGTCCTTGGCCCAGCTATGGAGGTTAGCACAGCAGAGAGGAAAAAACACACAGAGAAGCCCTGGCTCCTTCCCTGATGTTGCTGCGCCTCCACATGTCCCCCGCCCCACACAGTAGGGCAACAGGAAGGATGCCAGCTCCAGGGCATTGGGATATGGAGCACAGTGACTGCTGGGACAGCCGGTGGGAGGCTATGGATACTGTTACGTGGCTCATTGCTCATAACGCTTCCATAAAATCAGAAAGAGATGCTGAATGTGGAGAGGAAAACAGACCAAACCGTGCTTTCTTGCCCTCCCCACCTGGCTCCCTTCCTCCTCCTGCAATTGATGGGAGCAGCCTGGTGCCGCAAAGAGAGTGGGTGCTCACTAGCAACAGGGACCACGCAAGGCCCACTTCCCAAGACTCATTCCCCACCAGCCCTGGGCTGGTAGACACGTGAGCACACATTACTTCACTAATTTTCACTGCCAATCTTCAGAGATGGGATTGTCTCCATGGAAAAGATGGGGAAATTGAGACCAGGGAGACACAAAGATGTAAAACCATGCACAATCAGCTGGTCCCAAATTTCAAGGCTGAGACAGACTAGAAACCCAGGACTCAATGCCCCTACACCCTACTGCCATCTCCCCCAAAGCCTCCTGGCTCCATCTCGGCCACTCGCTTGCCTGTTTCATTGGGAAAGTGCTTCCTGCTGTGCCCGCTGAAGTCCTAGCCCTCTTCAAGGTGCTGCTTGCTCAGCCAGAGTGGCTTGATCAGGTGCCCTGTCTCTCCATGACCACTGGAACTCTGATGCCATTTCCCCCACAGTCAGAATTGGGGTAACAGCAGGGGTTGAAACCTGCCTTCTTCTGGAAAGGGTTGTGTGAGCCTGGGCCTCTCCTCCCAGACTGAGATCTTTGGGGAAATAGAGCCTGTATTCTATCAGCAATATGTTCCCCTACACCACCCAACCACGCAGCCTAGTTCAGAATCTTGTGCAAAAGAGGGAGGAAACAGATGTGTCTAGTCAAGTGTCCCATCTCCAGGCCACTTTCCCCACTAAATGCTGGATGAGTTGGACTAAATAAATGGTTCAAAAAGGCCAGGATATATGCCTTATACAACTCACCTGACCCCATTGCCTCTCTGACCGTATCTCCTCCATTCCAGCAACACTGACCTCCAAGTTCTCCCTTCAAGCCAACAGTTAGCCCTGCTTCAGGGACTTTGCACTTGCGACTCCACCTGAGGGGTCTTCCTCCAGATTTCCCCTGGGGCTTCCTCCTTCAGGTCTTTTAAAAACACAATTCGAAGTTGTGCCGCCATCTGCATTCTTGGACTCTCTCTTTCTTTTTCTCCATCATGTTTATCAATGACTTACATTTTTAAGAAATGCTGGGCTGCTCAGCTAGCTACCTCAAAACTCCCAGGCCAGCTAAGTCTGGAGCTCAAGGGTGGGACCATTTGTATTGTACAAAATCTCTTCTCTAGGTATTTCAGATGCACAAGCAGGGTTGGGAACAGCTGTAAAAACAAAAATACAGAACACTGGAACAAACTAAGATTCCCCCGTCCCCAGCTGGGACATGGCTTGAGTTGACCAAGACTCAGCCTCAATTCTGGTTTTCATTCCACCCCTA
The DNA here is from genome assembly GCA_006408695.1 of Aepyceros melampus. NCBI lineage: Eukaryota > Metazoa > Chordata > Mammalia > Artiodactyla > Bovidae > Aepyceros > Aepyceros melampus. The sequence continues at coordinate 153,499 of SJXQ01006647.1, read as the reverse complement.
CCCTCCACCAAGCATCCATGCCCCCTCACAAATACACGGAGCGCCGCCGGTCTCTGATCATGGCAGCCCTTTGGTATTTCTGTTCAGCTTTCCTCATGCGCTCTCCCTCCCTCCAACTTTCTTCTCCAGCGCTTTGAACTCATTCTCCAAGTAGCTGCTGATATCACCTGCTCTTGGGCAATCTGTTACCCTCTCCACCAGCCCCACCCCTGCCAAGAGTCCCTATGCCCTCCTCTGCACTCAGAGGAGCATGCACGTATCTTTGGTAAAGGACTCATCACACCATCTTGTCAATTTTTCCAGTGTGCGTCCTTCCCTGTTGACCATGACTTTGAAGAAGGCCACAATGGAATCTCATCTGTTCATATTCCCAGTATCCGACAGAGTAGCTGGCACACAGTGGGTTCTTCCTAAACATGGGAGTAGATGCCCTAGGGACTGGACAGCTGCTTAAGGACTTGCATGCTTGGCAAAGGGCATAGAGTGGGTACAATTTGTCTTCAAACAAACAGTCCCACCATTTTCCAGCTTCATCTCAGCACAGCTGACCACGGACTACTTTCAGTTCAAGCCTGCTCTTAGGACAGACCCTGACATCAATCTTATACCCACCTGTCGGTGAAAGCACCCCCTTCCCCCGCCTCTGCCTTCCTAGAGTGCCAGGCTCTGTTTCCAGGGGGAATCCAAGCCTTCTGCCACAAAGGTTCTAGACACGGAAACAGCACTAAGGAGATCTTGTGAACGTTCATGGGAAGGACTTCCTCTTAGCTCCCCCAAGTCAAATGACAAGCACTCAGCCCTCTGCACCACGGGATATAACGAGATTTATCCCCAATGGTATCCAAACAGAAAGGAAAGACATCACACACTCTGGAGCAACAGGACAGCTCCACAGTTTGGCGTGCACTATCAGAGATCACTGTGTATGGCCTCTTAACTCTTCAGATGGACAAAGACCTCAAATGGTTCAGGACACTTGCTAAGGTCACTGGGACTTGGTGGGACTCAACCCCTTTCTGTGGGGGGTTCTCGCCCTGCCATCCCTCCCATCTCTCGCCCCTCGCCTGCCAGAGAACGGCTGGACTTCCTCTTAACGAGAGCCCTGATTTATATCGGCTGGGCCCAATTAGCGCCAGGCTCTTTTGGGCCGCCAAGTGCCCCGCCGGCCAGCAGCTGAGGCCTGTCTGGCAGGACATACTTGGATGATGAAGCCATGCTGCGTGCTAAACTCGGCGCAGGAAAGAGCAGCTCGACTTGGACGCCCACCAAAGGCTGCCAGGCTTGGCTCCTGCCCACGAGTTGGGCAACCAGGCTGTCTGGCAGGGGATGAGGGCCATGCTTCCCAGGCAAGAGGGGCGAGGCTGGCCGGGGAGAGCACGCGCCTGGGCGGGATGCCCTTCCCGGGGCTTGGCGGGGCCCATTCAGGGTGGGTGATGGGAGAGCCCTGAGCTGGGGACCAGGAGACCTGGACTCAGACGAAGGTCCTCCCCCAGCTCCTTCCTGGGTGGCCCAGGTACCCTGTGCCTCAGCTGCTCCTCTTTAGAGTGGGAAAGACGTCCATGTCTGCCTCAGGAAACACATGAGGAACATAGCAGATGCCAAAAAAGCGCCCGTTGTCTTTAAGCCTCAGTTTCCTCATCCATAAAATGGGAGAAGCGTGGTGCCTCCCTCCCAGAGCTGGGGTGAGGATGGATACGTAGTGCTTGACACGGATGCAGGCTAACGCTTGGCCAGGACGTGACCCCTTACATGATTAGCATTGCATCCGGGCCGCCGCTCCTCCTCTGATGCTTAGTTTTCCAATAGGCCTTCTTTATTTACATGGGTTGGTATGAAAATTAGGTTCCAACACTGAGGCCCAAAAGTATCGATAGCTTCTGTAAGCTGGTACAACTGAGAATTGGTAGATCTGGGTTCTGAATTTCAATCTGTGAGTCTGTGTTTCATCTCTAGTGCCAATATCCACTCACGTGCCACCCACTGGCTTCCAGATTGACTTTTGGTGGTGGAAGTGCAGTGCAGAGCTGGCATGGAGAGGCCTAAAGTCCCAACAGACACAGCCCTGGGTGCCCCCCACCCATCAGATCAGCCCTGTTATTGAGAGTAGCACTTCTAAAAAGCCCAACCTTCCAGGAAAAGAGACTAAACCAGAAAGCAAGATAGGACTGGCCTGACCGCTCCGTGAGTGACACACCAGCCCTGACTCCATGGCCATGGGCTCCAAGCCCTGGCCTGGCCTGCCCACATGGACGCCTGGCCTGGGCCGCTCTTGTTACAGCCTTCTTCAACTGTCCTAGGTCCTCTTTGCAGTACACAATAGAAGCTCAGACTGGGGAAGAGACACTTGATTTTAATCTCAATTCTGCCACTGACTTTTATAAGACTTTGGGTATGCACTTTTAAGTCTGGGAAAGACTTGCAGGGGAGAAGTGGAGGGTGGGATCAATTAGGAGAGTAGTGTTGGCATCTATACACTGCTGCTGCTGCTAAGTTGCTTCAGTCGTGTCCGACTCTGTGCGACCCCATAGACGGCAGCCCACCAGGCTCCGCCATCCCTGGGATTCTCCAGACAAGAACACTGGAGTGGGTTGCCATTTCCTTCTCCAATGCAGGAAAGTGAAAACTGAAAGTGCAATCACTGAGTCTTGTCCAACTCTCAGTGACCCCATGGACTGCAGCCCACCAGGCTCCTCCGTCCATGGGATTTTCCAGGCAAGAGTACTGGAGTGGGGTGCCATTGCCTTCTCTGCATCTATACACTATTATGTGTCAAATAGACAGCTACTGGGAAGCTGCTGTATAACACAGAAAGCTCAGCCCGGTGTTCTGTGATGACCTAGAGGGGTGGGATGGGAGTGTGTGGGAGGGAGGCTCAAGAGGGAGGGATATATGTGTAGGTGTATCTGATTCCCTTTGCTCTACCACAGAAACTAATGCCATGTTGTAAAACAATTATTCTCCAATTAAAAAAATTAACTTCTACTAACCAAAGAATAAAAGATATTTGGGGGCCTGAACACCTTTCTGAAAAATGGTAATACCAGGTAAACTGATGACTGTGGATGCCTTTCTCACAACAGGAACTTTTTGGTCTTATAAACTCTCGGGCAGTGAAATGACTGACTCCCCTGTGCTTTATGCTTTATTCTGTTTCTCCAATATCTCTTCCTTAAATAAAAGCAAACAACCCCTACTTCATCTGTTAATGTCTCTGGGATATCCAGCTGGGGGATAAAGAATGCAAGGAAGATGGCTGTGAAGTCCAGATAAATCGGCAGCTCTGTCTCCACTTGGAGGAGGACAGACCAAGGCCCTCGCCAAGCCCTGTGAACACGAGAGCCTGCAACTCCCAGAGAAGTAAACACGCTTCAGGGCAAGAGGGGAGCCAACAGACGTCAATAAGCTCAGAGGGACTAGAGAGGTTTTTGAATCTTTAGGCAGAGTGTTCATTCATTTGGGGGAAGCTATGTATTATTAGATCCCAACCTGGTCTAGATAAATTACAAGATGCCCGTGAAATGCCTTAAGTTTCTGTCCCAAACCTGTCGCCATGCCCCCATCCTCTTTCCTTCTGAGGAGCTCCAGGTCTCTTGATTTATTCTAATTCCACCCCATACACAGCCTCCACCCCAGTGCTGAGCATGCAGAAGGCACTCAATAGAAGCTCCATCCATGATCCTCAACCCATGCTGATTGGGGCCCCAAGTGGAGTCTGTAAAGATGTAATCACCAGGAGTTAGTTCTGATTTGAGTAGGTGGCAGGTGCCCACTTTGGCTAAACTCATGTCCATTGCGGTCTGTGGATTCCAGGAAGGATGGTCAGCTCAGCTGTGATTCATTCCAGCCACACAGCCTCTGGGTGTGACCTCAGATAAGTGGTGGAATGTATGAACATTCAGATCACGACTTTAAGACACCCTGATCCAATCAGCTTATAAACGAATACATGTCTGTTTATTAACCAGCAGATGGTGTCTTTCTGATCTCCCAACTGCTGGGTGTGGGTAGCCCAGAGGAGCTGAGACAGAAGGAAAAGATATGTGAGAATGGAAAGCACAATAGTTTATGAAAATGTTAGTCATTGGATGTGGAAAACAAAGGTCAAAGACAGAAAACAAATTTAACTCTTGGTGTTATCATCCAAAATGATACACTTACATTTCCTCACTCCTTAGAAATCTCTTACTTTCCTAGACTCAGATTTCACATTCATCACAGCCTCATCAAATAAGCCTTATCAAGCCCACTTTTCAGATAAGGAAATTGAGTCAGTGAGGACTGAGATGGCTTTCTCCAGCATCTTGTTAACAAAAAGACTAAAAATCAGTGCTTTATTTTTGAACCATAGAAGGCCATCAATTTGACCAGTTTCCTTCCAGAGAGAGGATGATGTAAAAAAGAATTCTAAAAGATTATGAGTCATAAAACTTCCTTCCAAAGTGTCTTTGTTGTTATTATTTAGTTGCTATGTCTTGTTCGACTCTTTTGTGACCCCATGGAGTGTAGCCTGCTAGGCTCCTCTGTCCATGGGATTCTCCAGGCAAGAATACTGGAGTGGTTTGCCATTTCCTTCTCCAGGGGATCTTCCTGACCCAGGGATCGAACTCACATCTCCAGCATTGGCAAGAAGATTCTTTACCACTTGGCCTTATAAAAATAAACCTATGGCAATTTTCCTCTGAAATACCTTTCCTCTCTCTACTTTTACTTTAAATGACTCAGTCTTTGGTTTCTATTCTTAATCCTTCTCTCTCTTTTCTTATTTTATACACTTTTTCTAAGCGGTCTTACTCACATAATGAGTTTCAGTATATCTTCTCATCTGTCCTTCTCCAGCATGAATTCTACTCTACTCCTGAGTCACACCTGCATGTTTTACTGTAGGCATTTGGTCTGAGCAATTCAACAGCACTTAAAACTAGACAGTTTAAGAAAACCAAGCAGTTTCTGTCCCCAAGGCAATACTATTCTTTCCTTCACACTCAATCATCAAAGAAAGTGGGGGAGGAGAGTGGGAGAAGAAGTGAAGGAGAGAGAGACAAAAAAAGAAGGAAGAAAAACAGAGAGAAGGAAGACACAAAAGATGGTGGATGGAGCTGGAAGAGTCTGCAGTCTGCAAAGGTTGTGTAGACCAACTCTTCATTCTGAAGATGAAAAAGCTGGCTAGATAGAATCAGATCTGGAACTGGAAACCCTGCTTCCCTGACATCTGGCTGGGATCTTTGTAAGAGCAGTGACACGGAGCTCTGAGAAATGACACTGAGAAGGCAGAGGGCCAGGGTGGAAAGCTGGGCCTTTGCTTCAGCACACTGTTCACAATGTGTGGCCATCCATTTGTCTGTTTACATGTGCAAAGTCTGTCTTTGCAGAGTCAGCTCCATGAGACCAGGGACAAGGTCATGTTCACTGCTATATTCCTAGCATCCAACACAGGGCCTTTACTTACTAAATATTTGCACCATTCGTTGTTGCAACAACATAGAAAGTATCCAGGAATTCATTTAACCAAGAATACAGCATACCACTGGGAAAAGGAGTATAACACTAATGTAGGACACAGATTATCTGAATAAGCAGACACATTCCTGTTCTTGGACAGGGCGGACTTAGCATTTAAAAAAGCATGTCTCTTCTCTGAAATCAGTATAAACATTTAACACAAGGTCAATCAAAATTCCAATTGATTTTTTTTGAGAACTCAACCTACTTATTTGAAAATACACAGGGAGGAATACAAATGGATTTAACCTAAAAAGCTTTAAACATTGAAAAAAGAAAAATGAAGGGAGGAAAACTCACCTTTCCAGCTACTGACATGATACAAAACCACAGCATAAACACTTTGTGGTATGGATACAAGAACGCATGGGCAAATACGCCGCTGGTACAGAGAGCTCAGAGACACAGCCATTCTCATATACATGTGCTGTGCTAGCTACTCTGCTTTCCTTCCAACCCCTTCTCCACTATTCTCTTCTCTACTCTTGCTCTGAGAGGCTGGCCTCTCTGCATGGTAGCAACCATACCCCTATGCCCTGTAATTCCCAGAGAAGTTTGGCCATTGAGAGGGGATATCATCACAGATCTATATGATCATTTCAATAGATTCAGAACATGCAATATTATGGGAGATAAAATAATAAATGAAATACAGTTGTATTTTATATACTTGGAAAGTACAATCATAAACTGAAGGTTTTTAAAGGCTATTTTTAAGAGCATCAAAAATGATGAAATACTTAGGGAATGGTTTTACAAAGGACGGCAGGTTGTATACACTAAAAACCTCAAAAGATCACTGAGGGGAAGTAAAAAGAAAAAAAAACTAAAGCGAGATTAGCCATACTTATGTATCAGAAGACAGTGTTTTTAAGGTGTAAATCTGGAGAATCATTGCAATCATCATTGCAATCTAAATCAAAGTCTCGGCAAGCTTCTGTCCAAAAATAGACAAACTGATTCAAAAATCTGTATGTTCAAATGATTCAAGGTAGCCATACAAATACATAAGTGAAGAACAAGGTTGGAAATTTTATACTGCCCAGTTTTTTGACTAAGTATAAGGCTATAGCAATTTTAAAAAAGTGTGGAGTTCCTATAAATACAGATATCTAAATCAAGAAGAGTCCAAATATATGCCATGCATAAATAACCAATGATTTTTGATAAGGGTGCCAAGATGATTCAATACAGAAAGGATGATCTTTTCAACAAGTGATGCTGGAACAATGGATATCCACTTCCAAAAAGAACGAAAAAAGAAGAAAAAAAGAAGACCTCAATCCTCACCTCACACTTCATACAAATTCAACTAAAAATGGATCGCTGACCTAAGTATAAAACCTAAAACTATAAAGCTTCTAGAAGAAAACAAAGGAGAGAAAATCTTAATGACCATGGGTTAGGCCAAGATTTCTTAAATAAGATACCAAAAACACAAATTATAAAATGAAAAAATTGATAAGTTGGATTCTTCAAAATTTGCTCTTCATAAGTCACCATTAAGAAAATGAAAATACAAGCCATGCACTGGGAGGACATATTTGCAAAACTGTGTTTAACAAAAGACTTCCAAACAGAATACCTAAAGAACTAACACATCTCAGTAAAAAGCCAAACCAACAGCCTGATACAAATGAGCAAAACATTTCAACAAATGACTCACTAAAGAAGGTATAAGAATGTCAGATAAACACAGGAAAATATGGTTAACATCATTAGTCATTAGACAGATGCAGACTGAAACCACAGTGGGATACCACTTCACACCCACTAGCATGACTATAATTACAAATATAAACAAGACCAAGAATTGGTGAGGAGGTAGAATGACAGGGAAAAACAAGACCGGGAGCTGACTGCAGCTCAGATCATGAGCTCCTTATCACAAAATTTGGACGTAAATTGAAGAAAGTAGGGAAAACCACTAGATCATTCAGGTAAGACCTAAATCAAACCCCTTATGATTATACAGTGGGCGTGACAAATAGATTCAAAGGATATCAATAGATTTGATAGAGTGCCTGAAGAACTATGGATGGAGGTTTGTACAGGAGGCTGTGGTCAAAACCATCCCCAAGAAAAAGAAATGCAAAAAGGCAAAACGGTTGTCTGAGGAGGCCTTACAAATAGCTGAGAAAAGAAAAGAAGCTAAAGGCAAAGAAGAAAAGAAAGATATACCCATTTGCATGTAGAGTTCCAAAGAATAGCAAGGAGAGATAAGAAACCCTTCCTAAGTGATCAATGTAAAGAAATATAGGAAGACAATAGAATGGAAAAGACTAGAGATCACTTCAAGAAAATTAGAAATACCAAGGGAACATTTCATGCAAAGATGGGCACAATAAAGGACAGAAATGGTATGGACCTAACAGAAACAGAAGATATTAAGAAGAGGTGGCAAGAATACACAGAAGAACTGTACAAAAAAGATCTTCACGACCCAGATAATCATGATGGCATAATAACTCACCTAGAGCCAGACATCCTGGAGGTCAAGTCAGGTGGGCTTTAGGAATCATCACTACAAACAAAGCTAGTGGAAGTGATGGAATTACAGCTGAGATATTTCAAATTCTAAAAGATGATGCTGTGAAAGTGCTGTACTCAATATGTCAACAAATTTGGAAAACTCAGCAGTGGACACAGGACTGGAAAAGGTCAGTTTTCATTCCAATCCCAAAGAAAGACAATGCCAAAAAAATGTTCAAACTATCGCACAATTGCACTCATCTCACACACTAGCGAAGTAATGCTCAGAATTCTCCAAGCTAGGCTTCAACAGTACGTGAACCGAGGACTTCATGTTCAAGTTGGATTTCGAAAAGGCAGAGGAATCAGAGATCAAATTGCCAACATCCATTGGATCAAAGAAAAAGCAAGAGAATTCCAAAGAAACATCTACTTCTGCTTCATTGACTACGTTAAAGGTTTTGACTGTGTGGGTCACAACAAGCTGTGGAAAATTCTTCAAGACATTGGAACACCAGGCCACCTTACCTGCCTCCTGCAAAACCTGTATGCAGGTCAAGAAACAACAGTTAAAACCAGACAGTTTTAACAGACAGTTAGACAGTTCTAACAGTTAGAAAAACAGACCAGTTCCTAATTGGGAAAGGAGTACGTCAAGGCTGTATATTGTCACACTACTTATTTAACTCATATGCAGAGTACATCATGCAAAATGCCAGGCTGGATGAAGCACAAGCTGCAATCAAGATTGCTGGGAGAAATATCAGTAACCTCAGATATGCAGATGACACCACCCTTATGGCAGAAAGTGAAGAGGAACTAAAGGGCCCCTTCATGAAACTGAAGAGGAGAGTGAAAAAGCTAGCTTAAAACTCAACATTCAGAAAACCAAGATCATGGCATCTGGTCCTATCACTTCATAGCAAATAGATGAGGAAACAATAGAAATAGTGACAGACTATTTTCTTCGGCTCCAAAATCACTGTGGGCTTCCCCAGTAGCTCAGCTGGTAAAGAATCCACCTGTAATGCAGGAGACCCTGGTCAATTTCTGGGTCAGGAAGATTCACTGGAAAAGGGATAGGCTACCCACTCCAGTATTCTTGGGCTTCCTGGTGGCTCAGCTGGTAAAAAATCCACCTGAAATGCAGGAGACCTGGGTTCAACTCCTGGGTTGAGAAGATCCCCTGGAAAGGGGAACTGCTACCCACTCCAGTAATCTGGCCTGGAGAATTCCATGGACTGTATAGTCCATGGGGTTGCAAAAAGTCAGACACAGCTGAGAGACTTTCACTTTCACAAAATCACTACAGATGGTGACTGCAGCCATGAAATTAAAAGATGCTTGCTCCTTGGAAGAAAAGCTATGACCAACCTAGACAGCATATTAAAAAACAGAGGCCTCACTTTGCTGACAAAGGTCCATATAGTCAAAGCTATGGTTTTTCCAGTAGTCATGTACAGATGTGAGAGTTGGACCATAAAGAATGCTGAGAGCCAAAGAATTGATGCTTTCTAACTGCGGTGCTGGAGAAGACTCGTGAGAGTCTGCTTGGACTGCAAGGAGATCAAACTAGTCAATCCTAAAGGAAATCAACCCTCAATATTCACTGGAAGGACTGATGCTAAAGCTAAAGCTCCAACACTTTGGCCACCTGATGCAAAGAGCTGATTCACTGGGAAAGACAAAGGGCATAAAGGGAAGGGGGCAGCACAGGACGAGATGGTTAAATAGCATAACTAACTCAATGGACACTGATTTGAGCAAACTCTGGGAGACAGTGGAGGACGGGGAGCCTAGTGTGCTGCAGTCCACGGGATTGCAAAGAGTTGGACACAACTTAGTGACTGAACAACAATAACAAAGGTCAGTTCAGTTCAGTTCAGGTCAGTTACTCAGTCGTGTCCGACTCTTTGTGACCCCATGAATCGCAGCACGCCAGGCCTCCCTGTCCATCACCAACTCCCGGAGTTCACTCAGACTCACGTCCATTGAGTCTGTGATGCCATCCAGCCATCTCATCCTCGGTCATCCCCTTCTCCTCCTGCCCCCAATCCCTCCCAGCACAGGGTCTTTTCCAATGAGTCAACTCTTCGCATGAGGTGGCCAAAGTACTGGAGTTTCAGCTTTAGCATCATTCCTTCTAAAGAAATCCCAGGGCTGATCTCCTTCAGAATGGACTGGTTGGATCTCCTTGCAGTCCAAGGGACTCTCAAGAATCTTCTCCAACACCACAGTTCAAATACATCAATTCTTCGGCGCTCAGCCCTCTTCACAGTCCAACTCTCACATCCATACACGACCACAGGAAAAACCATAGCCTTGACTGGACGGACCTTAGTCGGCAAAGTAATGTCTCTGCTTTTGAATATGCTGTCTAGGTTGGTCATAACTTTCCTTCCAAGGAGTAAGGCAAGCACTAAATATTCGAGGAGGTTTGCAAGCTGGTGTTAGCAGAGCCACTGCCAGCCTGAATTGTGCCTTGTGGAATCATACCTAGATGCAGCTCCTTGCCCCTGGATTTCGCTGCCCACTCGCCTCCTCAGCAGAGTGCCCTTGTGCAGGGCACCACCGCCAAATGCTCAGTGCCGTGGCTCTGGGAGCCACTCTTCTGTGGACACTCATGACCTCTTCCAAAAGGCATCTGTGTCACAGATGACTCATGCTCTTTCAAAACTTCTTAGAAGAGCATGAAAGCGTTTATCAAAGGAGAGGAGATATTTTAGAAGCCTCTTGCTATCAATATAATTAATAATCTTCATAAAAGTAACATTCATGCCCTTGACAGTACACAAAGCACCTTCACATCCAACAGCTTGATCCCCACAACACACCTGTGTGCTATGTGTTGCTATTGTTCTTATTTCACAGATGAGGAAGTTGAGGTCTCAGGGATTAGGCTAGGAGTTGTGAAGCCTCTTCTTATACAGCATATAATTAAGAGTTATAAACTCTTAATTACCATATAAATGTATAAGCCTAATTGCACAAGTGATGCTAGTCCTACAAGGACACACAAAAAGGGGGAAAGCTGCAAGTCCCTCGGTGTTCCTAGATTTACTCAACCATCAATAACCCCACTTAGCCCCTCTTCACTCTGCTTGAGTCCTTGTTGGCAATCTCAGTAACATCTTATGTCAGTCTGGGCCTCTCATTCTAATGAAGTCCACCCTTTGACCCATTTTGAAAGGCCTCTTGGCTTGTTGTTTTTGTTGCTTAGTTGTTAAGTCGCATCAAACTTTTTGTGACCTCATGGACTGTGGCTCCTCTGTCCATGGGGTTTCCCAGGCAAGAACGCTGGAGTGAGTTGTCATTTCCTTCTCTAGGGGATTCTCTCAACCCAGGGATCAAACCTGCACTGCAGGCAGAACCACTTTACTGCTGAACCACCTACAAAGCCCCAGTCTCTTAGCTATCCTCCTATTAAGACACTCCTCAAAAATGGCTCTACTCTTAACAACCCTCTCCTCTCATGTCCTGGGGACGCCACTTCTGGATACTGTCAAGGCAGCCTTCATCTATTGATCCTTCCTGGTTGCAGAATATCAACTACTTTGCTTCAAGTGGTCTTTTTGGCTGTAGAGACGGGTTACCTTGAGTCATCCATGGTCATTCCCAGGGTCGCCCTTATGAACAAAGGATTAGATATCCAGTCTAGGGGCCAGAACTCAGTCTGGATCAGCGTTCAGGGCTAGAGCTGCCCAGTGGCCCACGACAAGGCACTGATATTTCTGAGGAGGAAGTATTTCAGAACAGCTTTCTGAACTACTTAAAACATTCACATGCTTGCTGCCCACGCTCCTGTAACAACAGATGAAACATCCTAACAAGGATGGGATCCTCCATTATCTCTGGATCTCCAGCCTCTTACCTGCTCTAGTGTTTCTCAAGGACTCCTCCACAGAGCCCTTCTCGCTCTGGGAGCCCTTCTCATTCGCTTTTAAAAGCTGGTCTAAACCAGCTTTTAAACATGTAGATCAGAGTCCAAAAGATTGTTCTATACATCTGTGTCTCTTTTGCTGTCTCGCATACAGGGTTATATTTACCATCTTTCTAAATTCCATATATATGTGTTAGTGGGAGAGGGAGAGGGTAGGATGATTTGGGAGATGGCATTGAAACATGTGTAATATCATATATGAAACAAATCACAAGTCCAGGTTCGATGCATGATTCTGGATGCTTGGGGCTGGTGCACTGAGACGACCCAGAGGGATGGTACGGGGAGGGAGGAGGGAGGGGTTTCAGGATGGGGAACACGTGTATACCTGTGGTGCATTCATGTTGATGTATGGCAAAACCAATACAATATTGTAAAGTAATTAACCTCCAGTTAAAATAAATAAATTTATAAAAATGTAGATCAGATTGTGTTGCTTTCTTTAAAGGCCTCCTATGGTTTCTTGGGCTTCCCTGGTGGGAATGCCTGCAATGCAGGAGACCTGGGTTCCACCCTTGGGTCAGCAAGATCCCCTGGTGAAGAGGATGGTAACCCACTCCTGTATTCTTACCTAGAAAATCCCATGGATGGAGGAGCCTAGTGGGCTACAGTCCATAGGGTTGCAACTGACACACTCAGACATGACTGATCAAGTCACACACACACACACACACACACACACACACACACACACACACGGTTTCTTAGTAAAGCTGAAATTCCAACTCCTTACTTTGACCTTCAAACCCTTACTTCACCTGGCCCCTCCCATCTCTCTAACGTGATCTCTTAGAATTCTCCCCCTTGTGCAGGCAAGCTTTGCTGGAATCTTGTTTCCTGAACACACTGAAGTGGTCCCTCCCGCTGGGCTTTGTGCTGCTGGTCCCTCTGCTGGGAATGCTCTTCCCTCAGCTCCTCTCCCAGCAGACTCCTCAGCCTCCAGGAGGCACACTCTCTCCCACTGGTCTGGGCTGCTTCTTTATCATTTTTCTTCATGAACTAGAAAGTAAGGCCATTGTGGGTAGATCTCTGCCTATCTTTCTCACCAGCGCTTTAGCACTGATTCGACTCTCAACACACATACGTCACATTAACCAATGACCAAATCCTCTTTCCCTCTTTATAGAAGTCGCCATCCTTGCCAGGCTCCAGATGCTGCAGCCGGTACATGAATTTCATTCAGCTTGTGTCACCTCTGGGGTCACCCTGCCATGGTTCAAATCTGGCTCTGCCATGGACTGGCTGGGGGATTTTGATCAAGTTTGGGGCTCCAGTTTCCTAATCTGTATTGCTGTGTTTAGTCTCTCAGTCGTGTGAGACTCTTTGTGACCCCATGGACACCTTGGTAGCCCACCAGGTACCTCTGTCCACAAGGGATTCCCCAGGCAAGAATACTTGAGTGGTTGCCATGCCCTCCTCCAGGAGATCTTCCCAACCCAGGGGTCAAACCCAGATCTCCTGCACTGCAGGTGGATTTTTTACTGTCTGAGCCACCAGGAAAGCCCAAGAATACTGGAGGGGGTAGCCTATCCCTTCTGCAGAGGATCTTCCCAACCCAGGAATCAAACCAGTCTCCTGCATTATAGGCAGATTATTTACCAGCTGAGCAACCAGGGAAGCCCTAGGTATCTAGAATAATCAAATTCAGAGAGACAGTAGAATGTAGAATGTAGAATAGAAAGTAGAATGACAGCTGACAAAGGCTGGAGGGAGGGAAGAATGGAGTCGCCCTTTAATGGATACAGAGTTTCTGTTTTGCCAAGAGGAAAAGAGTTCTGGAGACTGCTTGCACAACACTATGAATATACAGTTGACCACCGAACAATGAGGATTTGAACTGCTCAGATCCACGTATATGCAGGACTTTCTCCGTAGTAAATACTGCAATACCACATGATCTGCGGTTGGCTGGATCCTTGAACGTGGAGCCATGGATAAAGGACCGATATTATACTCAGATTTTCAACTGCATAGAGGGGTGGCACCCCTAACCTCTACATTGTTTAAGGGTCATCTGTACTTACTGCTATAGAACCATGTACTAAAAGATGGTAAATTTTGTTATATGTATTTAAGCACAATAAAAAATGCAATCATGATCAAATCAGCAATACACACTCAGGAGCTAATGTCTGAGTTACACTGTTCGAATCATCAGTGTTCAGACAACCAGCATTTCTCAAACTGTTGTGATTCAGCCTTTGCCAGAAATTATAATTGAAATATTTAGATATAATTTTTTGTTGTCATTTAGTTGTTTAGTCATGTCTAGTTCTTTGTAACCCCCTAAGGACTATAGCCCACCAGGCTCCTCTATCCATGGGATTTCCCAGGCAAGACTATTGGAGTGGATTGTCATTTCCTTCTGCAGGGGATCTTCCCAACTCAGGGATTGACAGGTGGGTTCTTAACCACTGAGCCACCTGGGAAGACCGTCCTGTGCATTGTAGGATGCTTAACAGCACCCCAGGCTCCGCCTACTAGATGCCAGTGGCACCTCCCCAATTATGATAGCCAAAACTGTCTTCAGATATTGCCAAATGTTCCTCTAAGGGCAAACCATTTGCAAAAGGCATATACTTTTACACCTGTTGACAGATATGAAACTGGAAGCTCGCAGAGTTTAAATAAATTGCCCAGGGTCTTAGTGCTGCCACGTGGGCAGCAAGGATTCAAAGCCCCATCTTCTTGGTCCAACAGCACACGTTCTTCCTTCCAGCTCACTGCACTAGGGGCTTGAGCCCCCCTTCCCTCACCCTGGTCAGCTCACACACTCACAGATCCGTGCTAATTACACAGCTATGTAAAACGTTATATGTGGTTTGTTATTTTATATCCAGGAACATGGTCCACAGCCTTCATTACATAAAGCAGCTGTGTGTATACTTGGGGTCTAAGCGCTATTTAGTGGTCAGCTCGATGGGGTATTTTGTTTCAAGCATCACATTTCTTTTTTCCCTTTCCATACTTCTACTAATGCCTAAATGGAGGACTAGAGCCTCAGATGGCTTGGGCTAAAGAGAAAGGCAAAGGTTTCCTAAATGACAAATGTCCCACTGTCCTGATGAGATCAGGAGACAGCGAGGATGTGCCACATGTGGTGTGAATGTGTCCCCCGGTGGCCGTGTGTGTGTGTTCACAGATGCACCCAGTCTGGCTCAAACACCTTTCACTACCTTCCCACTGGTGTCTTAAAGGAAGTGAGTGGTTCAGCAGAAAGAACCAGGCAGTCTAGACTTCAAATTATCTGCTCTGTTACTTGAATATGTCATATGTCTCCTCTGAGACTCAGTTTCCCTGTCTTTAAAATGGGGGTAAGAGTACCTGTCCCACAGTGTTGCTGAGATGCTTTAGATCAGTGGTCCCCAACTTTTTTGGCACCAGGGACCAGTTTCATGGAAGACAGTTTTTCCATGGACCTGGATCAGAGGGATGGTTTTGAGATGATTCAAGCACACTACATTTATTGTGCACTTTAATTCCATCATTATTACTCAGCTCCACCTCAGATTACCAGATTCTGGAGGCTGGGGTCCCTTGCTTTAGATAAAGAGTCTGGCACATAACTGGTCTACGATAATCCCCAGCTCTTACTCCTCCTTCACTTGCAGAGACCTGGTCTATATCACCCCATCCCCACTAAAACCCATTCTCAACATCACCCCTCTTCTTCAGCCAGAATGTCCTAGGCCCTGACCCTCCTCTGCCTCTTCGCTTTCATCATCCCCCTTAACTGGGTTGCAAACAAGGCTCTTTCTACCTATTTAAATCCCATTTTCCTCTATAGCCGAACACAAATCCCATGCCTCCTGGTTTAATGCCCCTGACCTTCCAGTTCTCACTGGCTTTTCCTGAACTTTTACGATTACTACATGATTCACCTGGCACTGAGATGCATTTTAACCAGTCACCTGAATAATGTTTGTGTTGTTCAACAATTGCAAGTAGCCAGAGGTCAGGACTGTGTTCCTTCATGCCTGCAGACTTGGGGGCCCCTAACTATTCGTGAATTAACAGAGTCAATGCAGATCATTTTTCTTCCATCACTGACGGCTGCACACAGAGGGCTGTGAAGGCATCTCTTCAGGAGCCTGACATGTTCACTACCCTCAGTTAGCACAATTTATGGAGAATAACCCAAGACGATCGCATCCTTTGAAGGGCAAGATGAACAAGGTCATACATGGCCCTTCCCAGTGCACTCTTATTTCTAATCCTCCCCAATGGTTCTCAAGTTCTAGCTTATGGCATTCCCAGTAGCCAAACACTTATACCTTCCTGCCTTTGCACACACTGTTCCCACTGTCTGAAATGACTTTGCATTCCTCACTCCCCCTGTCCAAATACTGCTCATCCTTAGAGATCAACCCAAACATCATCTTCTCAGCAAGACCTTTGCTGGCCTCCTCCCTCCTAAGCCTGACTTTCTTCTCTCCTAAGGTTGCTGCTCTCCCTCAGCCCCCATCTGTTTCCCAAAGTGCCATTTGTGGGTACCTCTGTCTCCCTCCCTGGGTGGCAAGCTCCCTGAGGACAGAACTCTGGGCTGATTCCTCTGTGTCCTGCTCCCCCACTGGGTCAGATGTAGTAGAACTTTCTGTTTTTAATGAACACCAACTAATCTGGCAAGTCTGCTCCTCGGTTGCACTTCTGTGGTGTGTATTTCCCCACTCCTGTGAGAGAATGAATACCCTTTTGGAATCATCTCAGCCTCTGCCTTTTTTTCTGGTTCTTTCTACCACTCTAGTGTATTAAGCACTACTGATCCCTGTATGGTCTCAGAATCCTCTTCCCGTCTTTCCCATCTCCCAAGGACATCATGACCTTCACCCTTCAAAGATTAACTTCCAACCCACTAAGACTAGGGTATGGAGAAAGCAATGGCACCCCACTCCAGTACTCTTGCCTGGAAAATCCCATGGATGGAGGAGCCTGATGGGCTGCAGTCCATGGGGTCGCTAAGAGTCAAACACGACTGAGCAACTTCTCTTTCACTTTTCACTTTCATGCACTGGAGAAGGAAATGGCAACCCACTCCAGTGTTCTTGCCTGGAGAATCCTGGGGATGGGGCACCCTGGTGGGCTGCCGTCTATGGGGTCGCACAGAGTCGGACACGACTGAAGCGACTTAGCAAGACTAGGGTAAGGGCACTTTCCTGGAGGTCCAGAGGCTAAGACTCCGTGCTCCCTGTGTCTGAGGCCTGGGTTCTACCCCCGGTCAGGGAACTAGATCTCACATACTGCACATGCTTCAATTAAGACTTGGCTCACCCAAATAAATAAAATATTTTTTAAAAGACTGAGGAAGACAGAGCTTGGGCATGGGTAGAAGTGGGGCACATCTGAGATAGAGCTGGAGCTGGGAGTCAGCCCACGCCACGTCCACTGGAAAATACCAGTGTGGCCCATGACCAAAGCGATGGCTGGACGAGAGGGCAGTCCTCTGGCTCAGAGCAAAGCTTCTCCTTTTGTCCAGCCCAGCAGGGAAGCCCCTGGCCTCCCTGCCTGAGAGGCACCCTTCGACAGGACTGGGGCTCCTGGATCTACTCAAGAGGCAGACTTTGTTGGTTTTGTTCCGCTACAAGGCTTCTGTTTCTGCCTCGGCTGTTACAGCCTTCAGATTCCTGGTACCCACCTGATTGAACAACTCAATTAAAATGCAATCAAAGGAAAGTGGGCCGGATATGACCGGGGAGAGAAGGCAGGCATCTGAGTCCACTGCCTGCCTCCTGAGCCCTGTGCCCCTTCCCATCCTGCCTACAGGTCCCTGGGCAGGCAGTGGCATGGACCTCTGGACTCAAGTGTTGGGCACAGAAGACCCTTAAATGTCTCTGATCCCTACGCTGTTCATCTTGATGACTGGGCAACTGAGGTCTAGCCAGGACAGCTCCACCACCTGAAGCCACTCAGGGAGAGGTGAGCAGAAGCCTATGGAATCTCTAGGACTTTAAGATAGCTCATATGCTCACCATATACCAGGTGGGGGGAAAATTGTTTGAAAACACAGAAACCCCTATTCTTGGGGACCACCCTCTACTGGGGCCTCAAACTAGTTTGTTCTTCTTTGAGAGTAACAAGTTTATGGAAATAAAACTCACATACCATACAATTCACCCATTTAAACTATACAATATACTGGGTTTTTTAGTATATTCACAGAGTTGTGCAACCATCACAACAATCCATTTTAGAATAGTTTCATTATTTTCCAAAGAAATACAGCTCCCTTTAACTACGGTCCTTCCTCCCCACCGACCCCCATCTCTGCATTCCTCCTTGGCCGAAGCAACCACCAATGGACTCTCGCCTCTATATATGTGCCTGTTCTGGACATTTCATATAAGTGGAATCATATTATATATGCCCTTTTTGTGACTGGCTTCTCTTATTTAGCATAATCTTTTCAGGACAGAGCCATACTGTAGCATGTATCACCGCTTCATTCTTCTCTATGGCCAAATAGTATTCCATCATACGACCCGACCACACTTGGTACAGCCACTCATCAGTTAATGGAATTTGGGTTAGTTCTCCCTTTTAGCTATTTTGAATAGTGCTACTATCAACATTTGTGTACAAGTTTTTGTGAGAATGGATGCTTCCAGTTTTCTTGGCTATGTACCTAGGAGTGGAAAAACCTGTTTGTTCTTGCATCTCAGTAATAGTATCAGTAACCATACATACCGGTGAGGATCCTCAAGTGTTATTGTACACACTGACTCAGAAAAATAGTGAGGGCAAGAAATGGGGTGAAGCAAGAGAGGCACAGAGTTCATTGTTTTGACCTGGTCACACAGCCACAGGAAAGGACCATGGAGGAGGAAGTCATAACTGGCTCTCATGATAATTAGCCAGTGAAACGTTTACAATTTTAGCAAAAAATTCCTGGAACATTTTAAAAGCTCATACACATAGTCATGCGCGCCATCACTTCAACTCTATGGGTTCCTTTTAACTTTATCATGTCCTTTGTTACCTACAATCTGCCTTGTGCTCTAGGTCCCTGTGAAGACCGTCACACGCACTCTCAGTGGAATTAAATCCTCCTCCCACTCCCCAGGCTTTTCACCTCATCCTCGCCACAGGGAGTGCTGGCTTTGCAGGGAGTTTTGGAGCCTCGAGGAGTGGAGGCTCTTTAAAGGGCTCTCTTGTCGCAGCTGCAGTTCTCGGAGCTCTGTGTGTGGGAAGCACGGGGCCACGCTGTTCCCTCACACCATCCGGGCCGCTGGCCTCATCTGCGTCTGTCACCAGATGCGTGCATAGCAAAGAGGCGAGGCGGCTTTGACACCCAGCAGGTGGAACCAGATGAAACTGCCCACAGTCATTATTCTGACCTTCAGAAATGACTATCTCAGGTTAGTCAGCCTGGAAGTTTCTGGCAGCCCCTCCTTACCTTCTCGGTTCCCCACCAAAGATCCAGGTCCTGAGCTCCGGAAACTTTTCAGCCCCTGCAGCCCAGTGGGTCTTTCCTGCTCAGCTTCTAGAGTGGTCATTCTCCAGCTGCTCTCACTGCTGCCTGAAGCAGTGGGAGGCATGGGGGAGCCGGGAGTCTGGGGCCCTCTCCACTCATTGCCCTTCTAACCAATGATCTGTCTACCTTCAGCTTGACCCCTCCACTCCAGGCCTCCTAAGAGCATATTGGCCCCAGCCACCTTCTACTTCAAGTCTAGCAATGATTCCCATCACCTAGTACATACCAAGGAGAAGGCAATGGCACCCCACTCCAGTACTCTTGCCTGGAAAATCCCATGGACGGAGGATCCTGGTGGGCTGCAGTCCATGGGGTCACTAAGAGTCAGACACGACTGAGCCAACTTCACTTTCTCTTTTCTCCTTCATGCATTTGAGAAGGAAATGGCAACCCACTCCAGTGTTCTTGCCTGGAGAATCCCGGGGGTGGGGAAGCCTGGTAGGCAGCCATCTGTGGGGTCGCACAGAGTCGGACACGACTGAAGCAACTTAGCAGCAGCAGCAGTACATACCAAGTTCAGCACCTGGCCAAAGGACACAACTTAAGTTCTTACCACTGGGTTTTTTCTCCAGCCATGCCTAACTGCCAACAGTCCCCCGCAGGCACCCATGCTCTCCTACCTGCTCCTTTACTCAGCTACTCCTGACTTATCCTCAAGACCACTGCCAGGAGTCTTCCCTGAGCCCTGGGGCTGAATGAGGACACTTTTCTCTCTGTTTCCACTTCTCTGAGCTTCTGCCTCTTCTGGCACTCACCGTCCATATTTTAATTACCTGTTTGCATGTTTGTCCCCAACCCACTCCAGTGTTCTTGCCTGGAGAATCCCAGGGACGGGGGAGCCTGGTGGGCTGCCGTCTATGGGGGTCGCACAGAGTCGGCAGGACTAAAGCAACTTAGCAGCAGCAGCAGCAGCAACCCTCCTCCATAGGCTGAGGGCTCTGACAACTTCACCTCATTCTTCTTCCAGTCTCTATCCTCAGGCTAGTCAGTGAACTCTTCTTAACATAAGCAGTGGTGCCCATGACTCAGTTTCCCTCTTGGCTGGAAACCATCCAGAGGCTTGGGTCTTGCCTCTTGGCCTTCTCTAAGTTTCATTTGCCTCTCCAGAACTGAAGGAGGCTGGTTTTAAGGGCTCTTTCAATTTTTAAGGTCTAAGGAACTGGGATATTGATACTCACCCTTGCAGGATCCCTCACCAGGATCCTGTGTGGTACAAAGATATAGATGGAGAAAACTGTTTAAATGGTTTAAGTCTGAATAAATTTTGAGGAAGATCATTTTGCCGTTCTGTTTTAATGCAGCTAGTGTCTGCACAACACCTACTAATCACGTGCCAGCATTGGGAACAGGGGTTTGATACAAAGTTGTAGATACAAGCTTCCGGGGAATTCTTTCGAGTGCTGCCTTCCAGCCAGTCTGGGAGCGCCGACCCACTCCTGTCCCTCTCCTCTCTAGCTGTTTACGGCTCCAGGACTTGTCTGGTCCATGTCCCCACGTTTGCCTCTGCCCGGGCCAGTGGAGTCCAGAGCGGAGCGGATTGAAGTTGGCCCTTCGGATATCGGCCCAGGCGCCCTCTGGCGGCCGCGCGCGGAAGCTGCGGCCCGGAGGGGAGCTGGCGAAGGGAGGAGGGAGGGCGATCGAGGAGGAGGCGCGGGCAGGGGAGGAGAGGAAAAAGTTGCGCTGGGAAGTTTGGAAAGTTGGGAAGTGGCTGCTGCGGGCTTCGCCTCCCTCCGCGCGTGTGTATGAGGGAGCGAGCGAGGGAACAGGAGAGGAGCGAGCGAGCGCCTGCCATGCCCATCAGACCCCGCCTCGCCGCGCCCGGGCGCAGAGCTCGCCCGGACTCTCCGCGGCCCGGCCCGGCCCGGCGCAGCCCCGGCCCCCCGCCCCCCGCGCCGGGTCC